>JANIHZ010000210.1:30739082-30749368 GCA_027478365.1 Erythroxylum rufum | reverse complement strand
GCCAAAATTTCAAAGAGACAGAACATAAATCGGACTAAAGTTGCTTAATATGCTAACCCCTAATTTGGGGCGTTACAGTGTATGTTAATTTGGTAGAAATTACAGAGTTATACATTCTTAAAGAGATACACAGCTAACATACATAACTGTGTAAGTCACCTACATAACCATGTAAGCCCCCATACAGGCGTGTAGGTCTCAGGGTTTCTTAAAACAACTTCTTTGAGTTCATATACATTTCTTGTGAATTACACATTCCTATACACGGAAGTATAAGTCATAACAACTCTAGATCTTCCATTCTTTATCATGTCTTCATCTTAATTTATCTTCTTCTTGCTCTATGAAGGCAAATAAGATTAAAAAAAAAATTGATAGAACAACACCAAGGATATGGATTTATCTCATTTTTGGTTCATGTCCACCAACTTGTACCTAGAGCAAAATATGAACCAAAATATGTATCTTAAGTGTGACATAACATTGATCACTAAGCATTAGGGAAAAAATATATCAAATCAAGCAGTTATATGGTTCTCCCACACTTATGTTTGGACCATCCTTTGGAAAAACTAAAAACTAAAATCATAATCAAAATTAAATCACTTTTTTTTCAACCATATTTTGAAGAATAGACAGTCACAATCAAAGAGAAATAACTGTCAAAACCATGGTAAGAATTGAACATTTAATGTTTTTACTTATGATAAATCAGCAACCATTCACTTCAAAAACTGAGCAATCTAGGGGTATACTTTGACAAGTCGTGTTTAAAAGTAAGATTAATCTACAGGTACACTTAAACACCTTTCATGATCAAGACATTCCACGACTTTGCATATTATTTCAATTCTCCATCAGTAATGATTCATATGTACAAGATGAATCAAAGGACTTCTTATAGTTATAATGGACTACAGGTTAAGGTGAGAAATATTTGGTTCATATAGTTTAAAAGCTATTAAAACTAGTGAAGTACTAAAAGCACTCAATAGAGTATTAAGTGTAAAATTAACATCCACTCAAAATTAGGTAGCATGAGTTATAATGAATGAAAAAATTTTATTCCATAGCTTAGATTCAAGCCTTCACATCACAAACCATTCGAAGCACAAAGAACTAGAAGAAATCACCCATAAAAATAATGATGAACAATACACTATATCTATAAGGAATGACCATTCACAACAAGTTCTCTCTTATTTGCATCATAATCTATTCACCCATTTATATAACTTTAGGAGAAAATACTAGGATGTACTACTTTACAAAATGATTGAATTTCCTTATTGATAAGTTCCTTTCTTTTATTCTCTTTTTCTTTTCTTTTATTTCTCTTTTTTAATAAAGTCAAAAAAACAAAGAAAATTTTTGAAATGAACTATATCAATGATGGAACTTATTGATAGGCAATAAGAATCACATTTCATCAATTATAACTAACTTGAATATATACGCACACCTATATTTATTCTATTATGTATTCACAAACATCAAAAATCATAAATAATCTACTACCTTTAAGGCTTGGGTAAGATATTTTGTTAGGTTAAAGGCTTATAATATGGTTAACATAAAAGGAAAGGGCTAATAAAGCTGGTGGGGTTTAACAACATGATGAAAATGTCATTAGGTAAACTATTTAGCTAATGTAGCTTGTAAAACAAAGAATTCTTATATCATTTCTATGTTAATGTATCTGATAAAAATATGGTCTCAAATAGAAAATCAAGTCAAAGTTAGCAGTCACTCAAGAATAAAAAACAATGAGATTGATATAGATGTGTTAATCTAAAGGCTCAAAATCTCATTGGCTTATAGCTATCCATTGGTCACTACTCTTCTAAAGGAAATATATATCAACTAACCATAAAAGCAAAAATACATGCTTGAGTTGCATGAATTTTTTCTCTAATTATAACTATATGACCTTATAAGCAACAAAAACAAGGAGAATGTATATTTTTAAACATGGAAAAAAAACTTAGACACACATAAACTGCAAATTTCTCACCCCTACGCTTAAAACATACATTGTCCCCAATATAACATTAAATGTAAGAGCTGTATCAATCAACAAAAACAATAATTACAAAAATGTAAAGGAAAAGGGACAAACTCTCCTTGAGTTGCCTCCCAAGTAGCGCCTTTGTTTATTGTCTTTGGCTCAATTTCATGTTTTTCTCCTCACGTGATAAAATTTTGATCTCTAGGGATCACAGCTTCTACATTTTCCACTTGAAATTCTTCAAGATAAGGCTTAAGTCGATGCCATTCACCTTCAACATTTTCCCTATTTTTGAACTCTTAATATTTACTGCACCAGCAGGAGAAATACTAGTCACCACAAAAAGATCGACCCAATAAGGACATAAATTACTCGGAAATATTTATATCTAGAAAAATAATGAATCATTTTTTTACCAACAATAATTTTTTTTTTGAGACATAGAATGTTTTGGTCTTCTCCTTAGTTGAAATTGCTTCTAGTTTATCTGTGCACTTCTGCTTACAATCTTCATGTACGGAAGGTCAATCACATTAATCTCAAAAACAAAATGGTCATCTTGGGAGTGCTTCATGATATAAAAAAATATCGAAATGAATAACTTTCCCATCAAATTCTATTATGAGGGTACCCTCATGAACATTGGTTTTAGTTTGAGTTGTTTAAAGGAACAACCAAATAAGATATGTGCAGGATTAGGAGAAATGTCATCATTCATACCCAAAAAAAAATCTATTAAAAATATTAGTTTATTTACCTACATAAGTACATCCTCAATCACCCCATCTGGGTAGGCATTAGTGCAACTAGTTAATTGTATGTTAACACTAGTTTGTTTCAAAGAGCAAGGTTTTAAAAAACCATAAAGTTAACGAGGCATAACATTAATTGATGCTCTTAAATCTAACATGCCTATTTAATCATAGTATTACCAATTTGACAAGAAATTGTGAACATGCTTGGATCCTTACACTTAGTAGGTAGTTTTTTTTTTTGAAAGACCACATAAACATTTTCAGTTATCCTGATCAGGTCATTACTTTTCAACTTTCACTTGTTGGTGCACATTATCTTAAGGAATTTTGCATACCTTGGCATGTGTTTGATCCCATCCAGTTATGTTATACTCACTTCGACCTTTCAAAAAGTCTCCTAGATCTCCTTATCTTTGTTCTCCCTATTTGTCTTTGATAACCCTAGGAAAAGGTGGAGGGTTAGTTTTAACAAAAATTTGGAATTTGACATTTACCTTGAAGCTAGATGAGGTATCCCTTTCTTCTTCAATCTCCTTTCCACCTTGTTCTTTGTGACCCATCCTTGTTGGTCTTCTTTAGGTACTTAAGCTTTCTACCACTGCTCAAGGTGATTACACTAACATTCTTTAGATTTACTTCAAGTTGAGATAAAAGTTTTCCTCCTTTTTAGGAATGTCAATTTTGGGTCAGCTTGCCTGGCCCAGTCCAATTTTGGCCAGGGTTGACTAAATAATAGGCAGACCACGGGCCAAAATTGTTCCATCTGATCGAGTCACAGCTTTTTCCGTGGCTGTTTGGCCAGATCGTAATGTCAAAAATGATCTCATTTTAAAATTTTTTAAAAATATATATAAGCCCAGCTCGGGTCTAGCCACAGGCCACCCAGCTCGTGGGCCAGTTTGGCTATGAGCAACTAGGGCCCAGCCAAACCCATTGACATTCCCACTCCTCTTTAGGCTTCTATACAGTTGATAGCAACTGCAATTTGGCTTACTTGATTCCCCAAGTTTTGATTTATAGACCTTATCTCTTGCAACATATTATGTTAAAATCGAAAAGTGTTAGTAACAAGAGATTTAACCATATCTTCTAATGATGTACCTAAGTTAGAGGAGGCTTGTGGTCTTTGTTGAAGTTACTACGCAGCCTGCGACCTATGTGGGAAGTAGGGTTGTTGCCTATTCCCTCTGTAACCCAAGTTTGGGTTATCTCTCCAACCTAGGTTATAAGTTTAGAAATATCGGTTGTATTGTTAGGAGAAATTTTCTCTTGTAACATTAGCATACTTCATATTGCCCTTTTGAAAAGCTAGGTAATCATTTGTCGGATGGTTTCTATTTGCACATATCCCATAATCTTTCACATATACTTACCCTATATTAATTTGTCTAACAAAAGATGTTAGTTCATTTAAACGATGTTCTATGGATAAATTGCTTACCTCATTTACCTTACAAACATCATTGTGAATGCCAAATTGTTGATTGTTTTTCACCATACACTCAATTAACATCCTTGCTTCGACAAGAGTCTTTTCACCTAGTGCTCCACCACTTGCTACATCCACTAAATTCCTATCCATAGGTAATCATCCTTCGTAAAAGTAGTGGATAAAGAGTAGCTCCATGATATTGTGATGTGAGCAACAGATAAATAACTTCTTAAAGCGTTCCTAATACTCATGATATAGGGATTCTCTATGATTTTGCTTATCCTACAAATTTCCTTCCTTATGCTTATTGTCTTTGATATTAGGAAGTAATTCTCTAAAAATAGCCTTTTCATTTTCATCCATGTATTAACACTTTTTGTAGAAAAATCAAAAAGCCAGTCTTTGGCACTTCCTTCATTAAAAATGAAAACGCCCTTAACATGATATGCTCTTCTGTCACTTCTAGAGTTTCTATACTAAAACAAAGCACATCGAGCTCCTTAAGGTGCTTATAAGCATCCTCATCTGCAAGACCATGAAAATTAGGTAAAAGATGTATCAATCTAGACTTAAGCTCAAAAGTAATATGTTCAACAAAATTTAGAAAAGCGATGGAGATGGGCCTTTAAGTCAAATCTACGACAACTAACTCCTTTAGAGTTTTTGGATTGGCCATAGTTTCTTCCAAATTGATTTTTTGATTTATTTTTAGAGTTGCCCTTTTTCTCCCTGTGTAACCTTCACAATGTCCTTTTGATCTTATGATCAAATTATATAGGATTTTGATGAAGAGATATAGTCACTATCATACACAAACATTATCAAATATAAAAAATATCAAGAAACAATTGTGAAGCCAATTATAAATAGATAAATAAAAAATATTAATTAATGTCAAACACAAAACTAAATCACTTCACTCCCTAAAAACGGTGCCAAAATTCTAGTTGATGTGTCGAACACACCAAAAAGTAATACCTAACTCTACACAACTAAATTCATATTAGTGGTGAGAAATGATCATATCCACATAGAGTGTGTATCTAGATTTTGTAATAAATAAATTAAGATTGGAGGCATAGGGTTTTGATTGAATTCAATTATTAAAATAAAGTAAAATTAAACTATTGAAGGTAAATCAAATCAAACAATACAAAATTGCAAGGATTAATTATTGGGTTTGAATCCAGTTTGTGGTTCAATATTGACCTTCACATAAATATGCATAATCAATCATCATGTTATTCTCGTATCTCTCTTTGAAACTATTAACTAGTACATGAACAACAAGTTTTACTAAACCTAGTTTTTTTTTCCTTTGGAATGTATCCAATTAAAATAACCTATTTAATTATGGCTAGTTATCAATAAGCTCTTTAGATTTAGGGTGACAACCATATTATATAATAGAAAAATATGTTAGTCTAAGAAGTAACCACATAAGCTCAAGTCATTTAACCTATACTATTTTGTCCTATGATGCACGACCATTAGGTTACCACACATGAATCAGGGTTACAATGATTACCCATTATAATCTAGATTCTGGGAATGAATCTTTACATAAATAATCTAATAGGCGTATCTAAATCATTCATACATAAATATATAACATTAAACACAAAATAACATAATTAATCCTAAAAGAGAGTTAAGAATAAAATCACTAGCTTAATCAA
Source organism: Erythroxylum rufum (assembly GCA_027478365.1). Taxonomy (NCBI): domain Eukaryota; kingdom Viridiplantae; phylum Streptophyta; class Magnoliopsida; order Malpighiales; family Erythroxylaceae; genus Erythroxylum; species Erythroxylum rufum. The sequence goes on along the minus strand of JANIHZ010000210.1, from coordinate 30,743,494 downwards.
TGCCCAGACATTTTTATTAGCCTTGATATCCCCTTTCAACTAGAAAAATGAAGTTTAGCTATTTATATCTCCCAAAAGGGAAGGGAATTTGCCTCTTTTTGAGTCTCTAATCACTTTATACCCTTTTGGGCTTTCAAATTCCCTTTTATAGTGTAAAATTAAGGTTGCGTAGTTATACACGGTCAGCGACACGGGTGTGTAAGTGACCATGTATGTTAATTTGGCAAAAATTATAGAGTTACATAGTCTCAGAGAGATACATCACTAACATACATGGCTGTGTAAGTCCCACATGGGTGTGTAGGTCTCATGGTTGCTTGAAACAACATCTTCAAGTTCATACATGTTTCTAGTGAATTACAGGTTCCCATAATAACCAAGTAAGCCATAATAACTCCTATTCTTCCATTCTTTATCTTGTTTTTGATCTAATTAATCTCCTTCTTGCTTCAGAAAGGAAAATAAGATCAAACATCAATAGAACAACACCAAGGATGTGGATTTAGCTCATTTTGGTTCTTGTTTCACAACTTGTATCTAAAGCAAAATATGAACCAAAATAAGTATCTTAAGTGCAATATAACATTAATCACTAAGAATTAGGGAATAAATATATCAACAATCAAGCACTTATTAGTGAGTGAGGGTAGTGAGATGTAACAGTAGTTGTTTCCCAAACCATTACTGCCATCCTCTCCAGTGTTTACCAACCACTCACACCTGGTAATTTCACAAAACTGTAGATCTTTATAAGCATCCAATCATAAGCCATAAATACCAACGATTGAGGTTCCTATAATAGTAAGCAATACCATATACAATCGTATAATTTGAACAATATCAATCTAGAAAAGATGATTCTAGCTTCATACAAGTTAGATAAGGTGAAAATAAAAATCCATATTTTTGATATTGTGAATTTCAATTATAATTTGAATGCAAGGTTTTAGAATTTTGCGTTTACAAAATTTTCAATATGAACTTTTCATATTTAGACAATTCTGGTTTGTTTTTAGAAGTTTAGAGTTTGTGATTCTCACTTTTAAAATTAAATATCAATAATAATCAAATAGTTTTAATCAAGTTATATTATTAAAGATGACTTTGATACTAAATTTGATCCTACATGTAGTAGAAAAAGTTTTGTTTCTTTTTTAAAAGCTAAAATAACATAAATTATATAATATAATTAATGCATAAAATATGATAAAACATGAATCTAATTCGTACCTTTTTGTAAAATTTGATCCTTTACTTAGGCTATGTTTAGTTAGATGTAAAGTTTTTAATGGAATGGAATGGAATAGAATGGAATAGTTTATAATAGAATGGAACATAAATGAATGTAATATTAGAAAATTGTCGTTTGGGAGGGATAAAAGGGCTCATAATATAATATAGTGAAATGTTATTTAGACAAATGGTTTATAATGTAATATAGTGTAAAGTTGTTTATTATTTTACATTTCATCCTAAATCTCCCAAATCGGAGGTATTTTATTTTTACTGTTTAGGATGGAATATATAAAACCCTCCTCTTCTATCCTATTCTATTCTATTATAAAACCTCCTCCTAGAAGATGGAATAATATTACATTCCATTTCATTCCATTATAAAAACCTCAACCAAACATAACCTTATTGTTTCTCTCGAACTGTTTTTAAAACTAGCTTATCTCAACTACCATAACTGCACATATGTCTCGTATCTAACAACATTCACAGGACATATTGAGAGAACTCTACAACTATTATATAAAAGATTGGACAAGAAGTACTAGGTCCCTTGGAGCCTAAGCCTATTTATAATAGGTTTAGAACTTTTTAGTAAATTAATTGAAATAAAATTCTATTTTAGTTACAATTTAATTAGAATTAGAATTAGAATTAATTCGAATTAAATACCTATTTGGCTTAAATAAGATCCCATATCTCATATTGATCCTTATTTATTAAATATATCATATTTAATTATAAAGTTTATTAAATTTTACAATCAAGTCCAACTTGATTCAAATACTTTTCCTATCTTCAACTTGTTCTTTATATGTGACCTATTAGGATTTCAAATATGTTGACCATAGATATAAATCATAATCCTAAATCATAATGAGGATTATATAAACTAAACTCCTTTAATTTATCTTTAATTCAATAATTAAACGATTCATATTCATATATTAAGATTGGCGTCTAGCAATGCGTCATGACTACTCAAATATTTAATAACATCAAAGTAGTTTTGACTAATCTTTTTATACATGAATTTTCATATAATTCAATTCTTTCACCATACAGAGTTTCAATTAGACATAGAGTATAGAATTAATATCTATTCTATTTAAATATAATCATATTAGTTATCCATCATTAGTAATTGATACAATTGATGATGTTTGAAAAATATTTTTAAAGTGTCATTCTACCCTAGACAAGGATTTCTCAAATCAATACTAATTAAGAATAATAGAACATTTTCTTTAATCACTTTAAGGTGAGGAATCCTATATTAATCTTTTAACTATTTCCATATAGTTCGTGCTATATCAAATGACTACCGACTAAGCTATCCTTGACTATAATAAGGCATAAGTAATATCAAAATATATCAATCCTTATATAAGATACTTTAGAGATCTTAAGTCAAATAATCACTTTATATAATTATCATAATGAGAATTTTCATAGACATATAAGTAATATTCTAAATGAAATTATCATATGGGATTACTTTAGTGACCTTGTTTTTCTAACAGACACCTGCATATTTTTTTGAGTATCTCCATACTTTAGTCTATGAGTTCTACTGCTTTCTTTATAAGGAATAAACATAACATTTGATAGTTTTTTTATGCTTTATTAATGTCTAGTCTTAATAGAATAATGATTAGGAACAACTTAAGAATAAGAATAATTTATAAATATAATATGAATCTCATAATTATGATTCTTAAGTCATTCCTAATCGTTATTCTATTAAGACTATCATAATTTTATTTCTAATGTATATTTATCTCACAAATTTTATTATATACATCTGAATATTTATAAGATAGAAAAATATGGTAAAAATATGCTTAAGATTTCATACGACATGATAAAAGTCACTTATTTTCATAATCATTTGTGTTGAAACAATTTTTGTCGATAATGGAGCAGAGGTAACCAACCATTGTTCGTGCTTATACTTTTGAATGTTTAAGCAAATCGGGGACCCTACAAAATAGGGAAATATTGGCATCACTTAAAAATGTTGGACTTCTGACCAATGAAGATGATGTTGCTATGATGCGGTTCTTGAATGCTGACGTGGAAGAATCTATTTCTTATGGGCATTTTAGAAATTTTTATGTGTTTGCTCCACTCTAATCGATTTCATGATGATCCTAGGTGAAATATTTTTCTCATTTTTGCATAATCATAACAAAAATGGCATATCATAACTCTAATCATAATCATGATGATCCGATTAGAGTTATATTTTTTATTTTTTAATTCAATCATCAATTTTTACCAATGTATGAGATTTTGTACCGTACCGGCCGGTACTGGCCGCAAGGTACCTTACTGGCCGAAAAACGGTACGAAATCAATAACGTCGGTACCGGCCGCAAATTTCGGTCAGTATCGGCGTTTACCGGTCGGTACCGGCAGGAACTTAAAATTCCGGCCGATACTGTAAGTTCCAAAAATTGCAAGGACTAACTTGTAATTTCCGAAAGCTCCTCTCTCTTCGTCTTCTCTGTCGATCTCTCTCTCTCGGTCTCTCCCCGTGAAGTTGCCGTCTCCTGCTCAGCCTCGTCGCCATCTCATCCTCGCCGTCGACGTCTCCTCCTCCTTCGACTGCTGGTTCGTCCTCCTTGACGTCTCCTCCTCGCGGCTCGTGATCTCTCTCTCTTCCTTCGACCTCAGCCCACTCCTTTGGTCCTTCCTCCGAAACGGCGGTCAAAAGCACATATCAGTACAAAAACTTAAACTACCAATCAAACATAGTGAAATGATGAGAAATCACTTGAGAGAAGAGGTAAAGCTGGCGGCTAGGGTTTGGAAGGGAGGAGAAAAGTTTGATAAAGAAGAGTTGGTTGAAATTCAATTGCGCCCTAAATGAAAATTAGAGGGGTTTAACCTTACCATTCATTTTAGCCTTTTTTTGTTTGCCTCTTTCGCTATTTGCTCAAATCGGTTAACCGCGACATTTCATGTCCATTAGCACTTCTTTGAATTAGAAAACAAAACATTACACAATGTTTTCTTTGAAGAAATGCTAATAATTTTAAATTGTACATTAAAGGTTATTATAATATTTACCAGTGATATTCGTACAATTATAATAATGTTACATTAGTTATACTAAATAATGAAAATTTTAAAAATTTATAATATAATAAGCTCAATTATATTTGATAAATAAT
>JANIHZ010000210.1:30726368-30737036 GCA_027478365.1 Erythroxylum rufum | reverse complement strand
ATTGTCTTTGTTTATATTAATTGTGGTTATTATTTATATGTAAAATATTTAAAAATTATTGTTATTTCAAATTAATTATCATTATTATTTATTGTTAAGATTTTTGAAAACATGGTTGATGTAAACAGTAAACTAGTACAGTATACAGTACAATTGTATATTATATCAATATGTACTATTTTGTAATTTTTAAAATTTTAGGGACTATTTTATAAACTTAAAAAATATCTCAAAACGGTATCCGGTACTGACCGATACTAATACCGTTCCGTTCTAGAGCTTAATTCGGTACCAAAATCGGTACAGTATTCATAACATTGATGTTTACTAAAGCAAGAGGGTGCTCCAACCTCCGACTAGTGGCCTCCGCCTCTCTCCTACGAGGACCTAACGTCGCATTTTATCCATTCACCACTCATTATCCGCATAAAATAAAGACAATTAGATCACTTATTATCCCAAACACCGGAATTGTTCTTGCATTCGTTTTATCCTTATCTCTTATTATTCAGAATTCTCCAAGTAAAATACCAAATCCCAATACTAAAGCCCCTCACCTCACTTCTTCTTCCACAACACACACGCGTGTCCTCTCCTTTCTCTGATCCTTTTCAATTTATTCTCTCATATTCTAAAAATGAAAATGAAACTTACTACTTCATCTCTTCTTGAATTTTGAAATAATTCCCCTAACCAAATGTCATTCACACATGTATAGAATCTACACGTCTATATATCATTGACAATCCATCCACTGCTGGTGTTGATTTAACTATTCCACAGCTGAGCTCTGAAATCCACCAACTGTAGGTTAAAGGAAAAAGAAAAACACCCAACAGATTCTATGTTCCTCCACAAAGGTGAAGAAATAGAGCAAGTGATTGACAGATAATGTACCCATTTCCAATCTTAAACGGTCTGTACAATTAGTTTATTTTTCTCGTTATGCAGTTTCGGATTTAATTCATGAATCTCATTCTCCGGTTCATTTGTTGTCTTTGGCCGATTCTTTTTCCCCTTCTTGCCAATTCCTTGTAAAGTGCTGTACTTTTGGTTTCACTGCAATTTTGCTTGGCACAGACGCATGGTTTTTTCTAGGTATGTGTTCTTTCGATTGGTGCTTTGTGGTTAAGGAGATTCGTTCTGAGATTTGACTTCTTGGAGGATATATAGACGTTAATTGAAAAGTTGAAGAAAGGAGTCATACGTTTGTGATTGGTGTAGCAATGGTGTCTGCAAATGATCCTATTGAAACGTTTCTCAATTCCATTCAAGTGGTGAAAGATGCTTTTGCGCCTTTTGAGCTGGGGCTTAAAAGAGCTGCTAGGGACTTCGAGAATTGCTGGGGAGTTCCTAAGAACAGGAATAAGCTGAACCGACTTGAGTCAGTGAATGAGTTGAATTGCAGTGATAATACCAATCATAACACCAAGGTTCAGATCTGTTCTGTGAAAAAGAAGTGTGTTAGTAATTGCAATAGTGATAATGGGCGCCGTCCGATGGGTGAAAAGAAAAAGAAGGGATTGTCAATAAAGGTCCCTGTAAAAACTGTTTTAGGGATGTTCTCCATGAGTTTGGAAAGAGGGCCCGATGATAGAAGAACTGAGTTGTCAGAGACATGGGTGAAAGATCGAGAAGGCGAGTCTTGCGTAAATTGTTTTCAATTTGCTGTGACTTGGTCTTTGTTGATTAGTGGGTTCGTTCAGGCTTTTCCTACCCCTTTCAAGACTAACAAAAAGCGGTGCCAGAAGGTAAGCGACGAGGAGACAGGGTTTTTGCTGCTGCGCAAACCAGAGCTAAATTCAAAAACTTTGAGTCAACCAAGACGGAGGGAGTTAAAGGACGAATCTGTTGAAATGCTCCATTGCTGGAAAGATGGGTATGTTAAAGAAAGGAAACAGGTGTCACTAGAGTGCCTCATTGGTTCTATATTTGACCAATTGGTTCGCAATCTGTCAAAATTTGATCCGATCTTTCAAGAGACTGATGACAAAGGCTGGGATAGTGATTGTTCAGCATTACCCCCCCAGGCATCTCACTTTGATCAACCGAAGACAGTGATGGGTATTTGGGAAAGTAGAAAGGTGGATGTAAATGGGTTTTGGGGAAATATGAGGTTTGCTAGAGTAGGAGGTGTGCCCTCAAGTTTAGTTGGAGTATCTTCTTCAGTAAATGAAGAGGGTGATCATGGTGCCAGTAGAAGTGACGAAACAGGGGGTAGTTTACCTCAGAAGCTGGCGGGTGGGATACTTAGCATTCCCTTGTCTAATGTTGAAAGATTAAAATCCACTTTATCTACAGTTTCGTTGACAGAGTTAATTGAACTTGTGCCACATATTGGGAGATCTTCAAAAGACCATCCTGACAAGAAAAAGCTATTTTCTGTCCAGGATTTCTTTAGATACACAGAAGCTGAAGGTAATATTTGTGTTTGTTGCTTTTATACACTTCTGTATGCCCATATGAAGATTTTATTCATTGTTTCAGGAAAAAGGTTCTTTGAGGAACTGGATAGAGATGGTGATGGGGAAGTAACTTTGGAAGATCTTGAAATTGCAATGAGAAAAAGAAAACTATCGCAAAAATATGCACGAGATTTCATGCGACGTGCTAAAAGTCACTTATTTTCAAAATCATTTGGGTGGAAACAATTTTTGTCGTTAATGGAGCAGAGGGAACCAACCATTCTTCGTGCTTATACTTCTCTATGTTTAAGCAAATCTGGGACCCTACAAAAGAGTGAAATATTGGCATCACTTAAAAATGCTGGACTCCCAGCCAATGAAGATAATGCTGTTGCTATGATGCGTTTCCTGAATGCTGACACGGAAGAATCTATTTCTTATGGGCACTTCAGAAATTTTATGCTTTTGCTCCCCGCTGATCGACTTCAGGATGATCCTAGGTGAATCTTTTTCTCATTTTTGCATAATCAAAACAAGGCTTGGCACATGTTTGTCAGTTATTTAGTGTCAATATTGCCATTTGAGCAGAAAATGGATGTTTAATCATATAATTCAACTTCTATATGGGAAATTTGGGATTGATTAGTTGAATAATTTGTATGGTGTACTATTTTATTTTACTGCTTTGGATGGCAACTTCTGCATCATACCAAGCTCATCAGTATGTTTTTTCTGAGTTATGAAACTATACGATAAGATGGGTTGTGCAATAGTCCTTTCCCAATGTCCTACCTATAATTTAAAAATGGATCTATGCTTACATCTTGTAATACATACAGAAGCATATGGTTTGAAGCTGCTACTGTTGTTCCCGTTGCACCACCTGTTGAACTTCCTGCTGGAAGTGTTCTGAGATCGGCTTTGGCTGGGGGTCTTTCATGTGCCCTCTCTTGTGCCCTAATGCACCCTGTTGATACAATAAAGGTATAATGTGACTGCAGAATGCATCCTCTTGTATTCAAGTCTTGAGATTTGATTGGCCAGTGGCCACTTGTTTAAATGTTTATAAATGACCTCATATAGCTTGTTTTTGTCACTATTTCTATGGCTAATGTACATTTATGGAGAATAACATGATGTAAATCAAGATGGTGTATCATGTCTTGGGTCTATCTCCAGTGGTTGTTCTGTTTTCAGCAGATAATTGCATGGTTGTGATGGCGATTTTTCCATGAGACCAAATTAATGCTGTAAAAATGGTTTTATCCGTACATCTTATCCTATGGGCTTTGATGGACATTACGGCAACTGTCAAAGTAATTATCAGAACCTTCTCAGTAATGGAAATGACTAAGATTGTGTATGAATGAGCAATATGTATTTAAACTCCATTTTTGTTTAATTCAGGTTTCCTGCAAGATTCTGTTTTAACATCTGTTGTACTTCCTCTGTGAGCATTCTGAAATATTAAATGTGCATGTACAAACCTTTTCTTATGGTAATTTTAGTATAACCTTAGGTAACTATAAATCCTTAGAAAGAGCTGTTCCTGGGTTGCAAGAATTTTAGGGACTGATTGCTTTGACATTTATGCCATGAGATATTCTTGACTACATACTTCACACCATTTTCTCCATGCTGGCTTTACATGGTTGTTTTCCCTTGGGCCTGATATTCGCTGGTAAGGATGAGAAAGCCTTTCATTTCAGAAGCATGCTTGTGGATTGCGAAGATTGGAGTATTTATGTGCATAGATAGCCAATCTTGAATATTATTCAATAGGAATCTATGTAAATTGATTTCTCATGGTAGTGTTAAAGGTCATTTATGTCCATCGTTCCACAGACCCGAGTGCAAGCTTCAACCTTAAGTTTTCCTCAAATCATTTCAAATCTTCCTGAAATTGGAGCACGGGGATTATACAGGGGTTCAATCCCTGCAATTTGGGGACAGTTTACAAGGTACTCTAGCAGATTTCATTCTTTTGAGCTTTATCCACTTACCTATTGAGCTAATGTTTTTCTCTCGTCTCATTGCAGTCATGGACTTCGAACTGGGATATTTGAAGCTAGCAAACTTTTGCTGATAAATGTTGCCCCCACACTCCCAGAAATTCAGGTAATTGTATTCTTTTATGTTATCTCTCATTTGTTTGGATTGTACAAAACTTTAAATGTTAATCCCTTTGAGGATCCTTTGGTCACGATTTCTTGACTGCTTTGGGTGATAATAGTAACTTTCTGATTAAGCTTGATATGCTACTACTATTTTTACTGTTTGATTCTCATTTAGGAGTGTACACAGTTTCTCTCTCTCGTGATTTTACTTCGTAGTTTTATGGCCATCCTCATTTCACCTGTGCTTGCAAGAATTACTAGTACAACTTGTATCTCCTCTATATACTTGATATGGGAATATGTGATTTGTAACTTATCACATAGAGCTACCAATGAGTTTCAAAAGGATGTCCATTTGTGCAGGTTCAATCTATGGCATCATTCTGTAGCACATTTCTTGGAACAGCAGTACGTATCCCGTGTGAGGTATTGAAGCAGCGATTACAAGCTGGCTTATTTGATAATGTTGGGGAGGCCATTGTTGGTACTTGGAACCAAGATGGTCTCAGGGGGTTTTTCCGAGGGACTGGTGCGACACTTTTCCGTGAGGTTCCATTTTATGTTGCTGGCATGGGACTATATGCTGAATCAAAAAAGGTGAGAATCCAAATTGATATTTGCAAGATTCCATTACCTTCTTTGACGGATGTGTTCTGATCATATACTAATCAGATCTTACTTTTGATACGGAGAATCATTCAACTAGTTGTGGACCCAGATATGCATTCTATTTTAATGATTCAACTAGTCGTGGACCCAGATATGCATTCTATTTTAATGAATCATCTTTATGCTTCTTAAGGTTGCACAGCAGCTACTGAGGCGGGAGTTGGAACCTTGGGAAACAATATTGGTGGGGGCTTTATCTGGAGGATTAGCAGCTGTTGTCACTACTCCTTTTGATGTAATGAAAACCAAGATGATGACTGCTAGAGGAAGATCTTTACCAATGACAATGGTAGCCATCTCTATATTTCGACATGAAGGACCTCTTGGACTATTCAAGGGAGCAGTACCAAGGTTCTTCTGGATTGCACCCTTGGGCGCCATGAACTTTGCTGGCTATGAACTGGCCAGGAAGGCATTGAACAAAAATAACGAGCAAACAAATGATCAGACATCTCAGAAGAAGCTGACCTGACCAATTCTGGGTAAAGGGGGTGCATTTTGAACCATGAGCTTAAATATATTTGATCTTTGTTTGTCAAAAGCCGTTTGCCAGTATTTAGCAAATCGGCATCAAGATCCATCTGTCGACAAGTCCCTGAAATTTTTGTCCCTTTTGTCAGCCATAGTTCCATCGTTTACTCTTGTACAATCTTCAGAAGATACTTGCATTCATCTTTTGCTTTTCGGCTGTATAGTAATTTACGATTGTTAGGGTCGGTTGCAACAGCATGTAATTTTAAAATCTAGGTGCTACTGCTGCATCCCAACATGTCCATCTTCGTTTTACAAACTTTCCAAATTTTCCTCAGCCACAAGATACTGCCAACGTTGATGAAGTTAGCCTATGTTTGTTTTTCAACATGCAATTTTAGGTAATCTATCAGATCTTTTTTTTTAATTACATTTTAATATTATATTATTTTTTTAAATCTCGAAAACATGAGATTAACAAGAACGAAAAATTAAAAAGAAAAAGAAAAAGAGATGCATCTGTACCACAGAGATTACCCTAAGCATGTAATTTTGCATCGGTTTATCAAGTTTTTGTCTGCGATTGTGAAAGGTTTGGATAGCTTTCACCCTTGCAGACCTGGTTCTTACACCAAACATCTCATAGGTGATAGATTATTGCACTAGCAGTTTTCATACAAGCAATTTGCTTTTGCAACATACTACTAATAGAACATTAGATTTGAATTTGAAGGAAGCTAAGACCTAATTGAGGTACATAACATTCCTGTCCTACCAGTAATGCTCTTGTATTTCTTTATTTTAACTGTCTTTGCTTGGTGCGTGGCAATTTTGAAGGTCATCCACTTCCATTTCAGCTCTAGTTTAGCTCTCTTTTCTTAACTCTCTTCAATTAAGTTTCTCCCCCCTAACTTTCATAATTAACATGATTGTCATAATGCGTGTTTGTGTTTATATTTGTTTTTGTTTTTGTATAAATCTTTTCTCGAGAATCATTTGTTGTATTGTTGATGAATGGATACTGTATATTTAAGTGCTTAGTTATAAGATATTAGGGATCAAATCGTATGTATTATACAAATGAAATACTGTGCATCTTTTATATTGTAGATTTCATTGTCAGATGATAAAAAAAAAGTACATGTTGTAGGAATAATCGATTCTTACTATTTTAATATCATAACTATTTGCAATAGCATAATTCTATATTGATTTTCTAAACTTTGATCTCTTGAAGGTACCTCATCATAATTTTTGGCAGCTCTCTAATACTTTATACATGGGTTACTCTGATATTTTTTCAACATTCTTACAACAAGTGCAATGTCAAGTCTTGTATAAACCTGAGTATACATTAGGCTCCCTACTGCAAAAGCATATGAAATATTTTTTAGTTGTTTCCTTTCAAGCTCATTTTTTGGGCACTAATTGAAATTGAACCTATCACCCTTCACAATAGGTGCTATATTCGGTGACAATCTTTCATCCAAAATTTTTCTAAAATCTTATTAATATAGGTTTCTTGGAATATACCCAAAATGTATTGAGATCTGTCCCCATAGATCTTGCTATTGACATAAGATGTCTCACTCATATCCTTCATATCAAAATTCTTAGAAAGAAATTGTTTTACCTCATATAGCAAACCCTTGTTGTTTGTGGCAAGTAGAATATCATCCGCATATAGAGCAAGGAAATAAATTTTACTCCTACTAATTTTCTTATATATGCATTGATCTATGATATTCTCTACAAAACCATATGAAGAGATGATATCATGGAATTTTAAATATCATTGACGGGAGGCTTGTTTCAATCCATATATGGATTTCTTAAGCTTACCAACCAAACGCTCACCATCACTAGAGGAGAATCCTTCCGGTTGTTTTATATAAAGCTATCTGGTAGGTCTCCATTTAGGAACGTTATTTTCACATCCATTTGATGTAGTTTTAAATCAAAATGGGTAACTAATGCCATAATCACTTGTAAGGAATCCTTCTTAGATACAGGAGAAAAGGTTTCTGTGTAATCGATTCCTTCTTATTGAGTAAATCCTTTGGCAACAAGTCTAGCTTTATATTTTTCAATGTTGCCTAACGAGTCCTTTTTTTGTCTTGAAGATCCATTTATATCCAATGGCCTTTGCACTATTAGGAAACTCGACAAGATTACAGACTTTGTTAGATGCCATAGAATTCATCTCATCTACTATGGCATTGTACCACAACTGAGATTCATTGGAACTCATTGCTTGTGAAAACGTTTCAAGGTCATTTTCGGCTCCAATATTATAGTCATCTTCTTATAAATACATAACGTAATCACTAGGTATTGTTGATTTCTATTCTTTAGTTGATCTTTTTAATTTTGTATTAGCTCCCTCCTGTGGAGGAGCTTGTATAACCAGTTACTAAACAACATTTGGTGATTGTTGAACAATTGGATCTACTAGACTGTCATCAGCAGCTTGTGGAACTTAAATGATTAATTGTTCAACACCTGTTTGACTTTGAGGGATCCTATGAAGGATAATCAATCTATTACTTGAAGTAGGAGTTTTTATTTCACAATGATCCTTCTTAAGAACTAAGTCCCGAGATTGATTACTTCCAATGATCAAGTCATTCTCAAGAAACTTTGCATTTCTTGATTCCACAAACCTAGTACTATGAGATGGACGATAAAATATGCACCTTTTGGACCTTTCAATATATCCAATGAAATAGCCACTTATAGTCCTCAGATCTAGTTTCTTTTCATATAGATTATAAATTCTTACTTCAGACAAGCATCCCCAAACACGTATATGTCGCAAACTCAGTTTCCAACCTTTCTATAACTTAAATGGTGTTTTTAAAACAGCTTTGGTTGTAACTCGATTTAATATATATGTCGTTTTAAGAGCTTCAATCCATAAGGATTTAGGAAGTTAAGAGCTGCTAAGCATACTCCGCATCATGTCTAATAATGTTTAGTTTCTTCTTTCTGCCACACCATTTTGGTTTGGAGACCCAAGCATGGTGTATTGAGCTATTATCCCATGTTCTTAAAGAAACTTTGCAAATGGACCACGTGCTTCTCTATCCTCAGTGTATCTACTATAAAATTCTCCACCTCTATCTAATCTCATGATCTTTATTTTCTTACCGTATTGTCTCTCTACTTCCATTTTAAATCCCTTAAAGGCATCTAATGCTTCGCTCTTGTTATGAAGCAAGTAGAGGTACATATATCGCGAGTAATCATATCTATAAATGAGATGAAATATTTCTGACCATATGAGTCCATTTCTAGACTACAAATGTCTGTATATATGATCTCTAATACGTCTGAACTCCTCTTGGCACCTTTTTTGTCATATTGGTCTACTTTTCCTTTATGCAGTCCACACAAACATCAAAGTCAGTAAAATCCAGAGTATTAAGTACTCCATCATTCACTAATTTTTTAATTCTTTCAAGGGAAATATGTCCCAATCTTCGGTGCCACAACATAGAAGATTGTTCATTCATAACACATCTTGTAATACCAGCATTATTATAGACATGTATTGTATTATGAAAAAAATTTTCCTACAAATTATTTCGGAAAAGACCATTAATCATTGTATCATTCCCAACAAGATTAGATTCATGATATAAACCAAATGATGTATTTGAAAAGTTAAAGGAATATCCTAAAGGTACAAGTCTTGAAACTGAAATCAAATTTCTAAGGAACCTTGGAATATAAAATGTTCATTCCAAATTCAATACTAATTTGGATGTCCCAACAACTTCCATATGTGAATGCATCTTGTTGCCTGAATAAGATGCACTGTTCACTACCTATTTGGCTTCCTGTGGTTTAGAAAACCCTTCAAGGTATTGGAAATATAGATTGTAGAACTAGAATCAATCCACAAGGTGTTATTACAAACATCAACCATATTAGATTCATAACAAACAAGTGATATTGAAATATCTTTCTTCATAAGCCAAGCCTTAAATTTGGCACAATCCTTCTTTATGTGCCCTTTCTTTTTGCAAAAGTGACATTTGGGATTGAAATCTTTTTTGATCTCAATATGGACTGATATTTTACCCTTTCTTTTTTGTCTGGCTCGCCCTATATTCCTTCCTTTTGTGGCCATATGTTCACTTTCACCTAATTCCATTACCAACCTCCCTTCCTCTTGAACACACATGGTCAGCAGTTCATTGATAGACCATTTATCCTTATATGTGTTGTAACAGATTTTAAAAGGTCCATATTGAGGTGGAAGGGAATTAAGTATGTAATGCAAAAGGAAAGATTCGGACATTTCAACCTCAAGAGACCTTAGCTGAGCCGCAATGTCCTTCATATACATAATGTAGTCACACACACCTCTAACATTTGTGAGCTTTATTGATGATAACTTTGTCATTAAGGTGCTAGCTAGGACCTTATTTGAAGACTCAAACTGTTCATTAATAGCCTTCAGTAGATCCTTAACATGATCACATTCTCTAATAGAACCATGAATAGTAGCATGAATTTTGGTCTTTATTTACATCATGCTGAGGCGATTAGATTGCTCCCAATGTTCATAAAGAGCATTTTCGGCCTGAGTGCTAGTTTCAGTAGGTGCAGATGGTTCATCTTTCCGGATAACATAATCAAGGTCCATCCACCCTAATTGGAGGAGAATCCTCTCTTTCCATATTTTATAGTTATCACCATTCAATTCGAGAATATTACATTGAATATCAGAAAAATTTACAGCTTGAATAACTGCACAAAATTCAAATAAACATGCTTATGTCACTAATTTTTAAAGCAAATAATCATATAGCATGTTTTACCAATTTTAAAGCATGCAATCATATTTCAAATGTGAATCATATAACAATTAAAACTGCCTGTGGGCTAAGCTTTAATTAAAAGGTTCATACATAACCTTTATGATGAAACTATCAAATTATATTCATTTTTTTAATACCTGTGGGTAAATTAAGAAAAATATAATTTTGTTATTCCAT
>JANIHZ010000210.1:30683205-30695839 GCA_027478365.1 Erythroxylum rufum | reverse complement strand
TTGAAAATAAAAATAAGAAAACATAAGCTTAATAAAACAAACTAAAATTTCCAGTTAAATAATTTATATTTATCAATTAAAAGTAGACGAATATACGTAGGGGCGGATTCACAATGGGTGCCCCTACTGTCCCAAAAAATTTCCCCTTATCTTAAAAAAAATTTATATAAAAAAATTATTATTTTAAATTTTACTCCTATAAAAAAAATTACTTTCATTAAAATTTTACCCCATTAAAAGTAAAATTTTGCCTTCTTACATGTACATATATTTTTTTATACGAAATTGGTAAATACTGCCATTGCTTCTATTTCATTATCCTTATCCGTGATTGCGAGTTTCGACTCTACGAGTCCTACCGAATTAAATTTTAGTACTACTATGCACGTGGATTCAATTAAAGCATGGTTTACTTTCTTAATATTTTCATTATTATCATGTTTTTGGTTCGTTCAAGTGAATCCGTGTCCGTTTCAGACCTACTGGTCTATGCCCTACGTTGTACGCTCAAGGGGTAGTGAGCGCCTCACCTCGATCGGCTTCCTATGAAAAAAGAAAAAAGTCAAGAAGTGTGATTGTCTTGCTTCAGAATTGTATTCCATCCCCAAATTTATATAACATCAACGTCTCTGCATGAGTGGAAAGATGTGGCTCCTCTATCTAAGCCTCACTCTTGTTTTCAAACTGTTCTTCGCTAGCTATTCGTCATTTCCCATCTGAGAAAAGAACTACCAAATGTCAAGGACAAGCATTATCAGTCATAAATTCTATGCTTATAATACATATGAGGATCTTGAAACATGCACCATTTCACATTTTCTATGACCAACCAAACGTAGATTATGCGAAGGAAAGGTGGTCGGAGGACTCCAGAGTCGAAGACTTTTTTCCTTTTGTCGCATTTCATTGAAAGAAGTGAACAGGTCATCTACAACGAAAACTAAAACTCCAACCACAAGACTGTTCGATTGTACAAATATGTCGTGGTCCGGCTGTCTCATTCAATGTTAAAGCTGTCGTGCATGCAGTGTGAAAATCAAGCGGTGGTAGCTAGAAAGTGTTCCGGGCAAACATGGGATTCCGCGACTCACGAATCTTTGTCTGCCTGAGATGTCAATGTAATAAAATAGTACACGAGAAGATAACCGAACCGAAATAACAATAATAAAACTTCAATTAACTCTGGCTAATGCCCTGTTGAAATAATGTATGAAGATTCGAATCCCGAGAGATCATAGTTTATATTTGACCCCTTTTATGCGGCACAACAATAGCTTCATTTATTGCAGTTTTGAAAGCAACTCTTTTAGGCGCTCCAGATGTGCTATACAAGGAAACAGCCACTTCGAATCGGCAACATAAAACTAAACCTATATGTTCTAGATATTGCTATACTCAATGTCAAGTTGTTGTAAAAACATGCTTCAAGTTATATAGTTCGTGAGCTTTTAGCACCATTACTTGCACAGCATGTCACCTCGTCTCTAATAACAATGCAATACGTTTATTTGTCTTAAACAAATAATTAAACAGTTGTCATTTCACCTGCAATGCTTTCACTGAGTGGTAACGCAAGGTTTTGACTTGCATTCTCCTCTCCCCTAACAGAGGCATGAGACTTGGTCTACATATATAATCCATCCTGTCATGTTCTTATCAGAGATCTTCATGGTCTCTATTTAAATCACAATTTGGTTGCTTAGCAGCAAAATAATTTGTTTCAATCTCAAGCAAGATGCTAATTTTCATATTCAATTCTACTGAAATGGGCATGTCTTCTTACTATCAATTAGACAGATAATGAAATAAAAATCTGAAACAAAGTTTGCATGAGTCTAATCTGATACACACGTAATATAAAAAAGATAAGAATCAGGAGGATCTCATCTAGGGGTCAAGCAAGAAAAGGAAAACTAAATTACGACCATTTTCATATGAAACTGATGAGTAAATATGGCTACAAAAAGAGCTACAAGGTTCCCAAAATTGGATGAAGACATCCAAACAAAGAGTACAAAAGAACACAGAATTGAAAACTATACAATTTGATTGGAGTTCACCCTAAACTACCTCCCTCTCCCTATGGTGCCACTGCCTGAATCTGTCAGAATGGTTAACCTTCTAGCTGACTTTAAAAACTCACCGTAACAGAAATAACTTCTGTAAACAATCTTGATAAGGACAAAAAAGAAACAACAGAAAGACCAGTTAAATGGCATCAGGAAGTTGAAATGTGCATGAAATTACTTGAAGGGCTCGTCTCCAGCGTTTTTCATCGACCCTTCTGCATCTCGGTAAAGCACATTGCTCTGCATCTCTGAACTCCTAATGCCAAACATGTTGGTCAGCTTACCATACAGCTCCTCGTATGAACCAAGAACGGACAGATCAAGAGTTCGACCTTCCTCTGATTCCGTAAAAACTTTGCTCTGACCACTCTCCCGACTGAGATCAAATTTCTGTTTATGTTTGTACCTGGGAGACCCTTCATCTGAAGAATTTTCTTGTGGACCATTCTGAAGTAATGCGGAACCGGAACCATCAGAAAAATTTGCCGTCTTATCTTGATTTCCCTCTAAAGAACTGTTTCCATTAGTATCACCGGAGCAGCTTTCAGAACTCTGCTGCTCAGTGAAGATTAGCTGACCAAACAAAACAATGTGAGGCATCTTTATTTCAACATTTTTCTTCAGACCCCGAGTAGCGTTTTCAGTAGTCAATAAGGATGTAACATTGTCATTATTTGCTGAATCGCCCAAGAAGTTTCTATTGGGGATTCTTGATGGTGGTACAACATGATTAAGCTGCTGGAAACCAACTGGAAACTGACCCGATTGTAATTTATTGAACTGGAGATCTGGTGAACATGGTCCAAATTGAGCATGCCTGGCTCCCTGTATGCCTGCAGGAATGTTGTCTAAAACATCACAAAGGGAACTGTTCAATGCAAGTGGATTCCCAGCAAATGAAGGCACTGGAATTGTGCCAATTAAGGAAAATTCTGGAGGTTGAGGAAGTCTCAACTTCTTTCTAGGGGGTGAAAAGGGTGAGATTTGAATGGCTGGCATGTTTGATACCAATTCAACCAACCATGGATTGACACACTTTACATTCTGCAGTAAATCTGGTTCATCCCATGCTACCTGAAAGAAGATGTTGGCAACCAAAGTTAATGGAAATTAAACCACAGACTTGAGCTTTTAAAGCATATAAGATGCATAATGCAGGATGTTTCTAAGAATTCCTGATGTGCAAAACGTGAAAAGCCCGACCAAGAAATACTAACTTAGAGTCTATTTCACAAGGCTTCTTGAAGTTATAGCATAAATGAAAGGATTCAACACAGGGATTTTTTTTCTTTTTTTTTGGGGGGAAATTTGCAACGGAGGACAGTTGATAGAGTGAAATGTGTACAGCATATGATACGAATACATTGCACAAGTGTTGATTTAAGACACAAACAAAAAGTTTGTGAATAGGATATCAATCAACGGACACCATGAATGTGAACTGCAGGATTAAGTCTAAAGCAGAGCAGTATCGAGCAAAGTAGGGTAGCCGGTAGGCAGATCATGCTTGTAAGAATCCTTATAGGTTATGCCTTAAGTGGCAATTCGCACAAGAGTTCATAGTCAACCCAACTCAACCTATAACCTCAGTGCTTTGATCTTTAAAGAATGGAGACCAAATTAACGAATTAATACATTAAACAGATATTTCACACGAGAACAGTAGGTCCATAAAGGAAAATATCATGTGTGCAGAACTGGCTATATCAAAAAAATGAGGTACCTGAAGAAGCCTCCACGGAGAATTAGGCCAGCGGATGGGATCAGCAACCTGAACAGAATTAATAGTTCCCATGAACCAGCTTATGCGAGACGAATCTTCCGTTTCAAAAGCCATCTTGAATCTCATACCTGGACACCATTGAATCTGCATTGCGTCCCTCACAGCAGAAGCTTTTACACAAAATTCTGGAGTGCTCGCCCTCGGATAGTAAACAACCTCAAATGGCTGCCCTTTGGCCGCAAGAGTTGCAGCCTCTATAGCAGATTCAGCCCTCACCTTACCCTTCTTTTCCGTACTCCCATTACTCCTAATTACCTGACTCTCGCCTTCCCTCACGAACCCAGAGTAGCCTGAAAATGAGTTCCACCCAGATGAACTCTCATTTCCGCCACCACCTAAACCTCTCTTGGCACGCCTAATACCAACACGAAGGTCCCCATTCTCTGCCCTCAAGAACACAATAGAGTCCCCAGCTACAAGCTTCTTGTGATTCACAAAATTACTCCACCCAGTAGTCAACAAATGGCGACGAGGTGTGCCTCTGTAGATATGCCTAAACTTCCAGTTATTGCCATGGACGTCCTTGGCAATAATGGCCTGAACAGGAGGCTCCACACTGTAGTCCAATCTTGGGAATATTGTCTCAGCACAATAACGCGGAACAGAGAACCCACCTCCATTATTCGCATCAGATTGAGTCAATGTCTTGGCAAAAGAAGCAGGCTTCTCTTGAGACTCAATCCTATTAGCCCCTCTGAACAGCATGTTATCATCACTGGCAGAGCTATCTGCAAACCCCATTTCGGTGTTGCTCAGTGGGATTAGCCTAATTTTGGCATAAACCTCGTCGGTTTCTTGGTCGGCCATGTACTTAATGGCCAATACGCGACAAGGGATGAGAGCCGGAACGCGACAGCAACCAAAATCTACATTGCCTTGAGCATGTTCGGCGTGGCCTTGGGGAAAGTAGAAAACTTTAGAGTTCAGTGGTGGCATTTGTACCATACTACCAGCACAGGCATGCCAGAGTTGTGAATCTAGACCTTTATCTGCAACTCTCATTTGTTCTTTCTGGGATGTTACAACGTCTCTCATCATTTCTTTGTTGTGCAAGTATTGATTTTGAAGAATCTGTACAACACCTGAATTTTATCCAATTACACTAAAGATAGAGCACATATAGTCGCTTTTGAATTTCCCCAAAGTTTACAAGGCTAAAGTTGAAGACTTTGTTATTGTTGAAACGTACAATTATCTTGACAAATAACAGATCCCGTGAATCAGTAATAGCAAAAGCGAGAGGAGAAAAAGAAAGAAGATAACTTACAACCCACTCCGACTTCTCTGAAACAGAGAGTAGGACAGAGAATGCAACTGCTCAAAAGCACCAAACTTGAGTTAATAATCGAAAACTCTCCAAGGCTCGAACTTTATATGAAGAAAAGAAAGCCCGGAGCTTCTGAATGGAGTAGAATAAGTTAATAGAGCAAGGTTGAGTTTGTAAGAAAGCAAGGAAGAAGGGGAGAGATAAGGAAAAAGAAAGAGGAGCAAGTGAAAAAGGTCAAAGATCAAAGTGAATTTAATATGGTTACGAGAGTGTGCATGGATTCAGGCTTGAGGGTTTCGTTGCCGACCAGATTTCTTAAGGGTTTAAAGAGAGAGAGAGGTAAAACTTGACAATGAGGATAAAAACAAAAGGGAGGGTCTTTACTGTTGGGTTTAGGAGCAGAGAGAGGGTTGGAGTGGTTGTTTTGGATAGTTTAGGATCACAATAGTCCACCACCTAAGACGCGACTTAGGCGAAACTCAAACTTGAAAGAAAGAAAGAAAGAAAGATCATTTTGCTTCCAGTTCCCTGATTTTTTACGACACCCCTTCATTACCTTATTCTTTTGTCTCTTCTTTTCTATTATCATCTAATCTACTCGCTTGTTCTTCGGATCCCACACTCTTCCCTTCCCTTTATATATATAAATATATACTAACAGTTTCGTTTGGTCTCATCTTTGTCTCCGGTTCTTATATTCACTGTACTGAAGTGTAAAAAATGAAAAGATAAAATAAATTTGAGGTCCCATATTTTTAAAATTTCTACCATATTATGAACCTTTTATACATACGGAGGACCAAAATAATAATAGAACCAAAATATGGACACGAATAAAAAAATATCACCCAAATCCCAACAAAATTTTGAATGATCCCTAGGTCGAGATTTTAAGGTTCTTATCACAATATTGTCGAAAGTAAAACGAAGTTAATGATCTCTGAAATCAAGGCAACAGACAGCCAAATCCTAACAGTATACATTTGACCATAATAATATTTGTGTATCTAGACCATGTTCCTCACTCTTCGGGGTTAATCATGGTTAGCCCTCAACCGAATCATTCCTATGTATGGATCGTCAGTCAAACACTCAAAAAGACTTATCCCGCGTCACTGGTGGTTAAGTATGCTCCTGATTTCTTGGTTGGGAGAGATGATTTGGTCATTGCTAGTTAATTGTCTTGCCCAAGTGCAAGTTACCATTTTTAGAGTAGGAGTGAAGTCGGGGACAAAACCAGCCCTGGCCTATTGCCTGTGACTTGGAGATTAAACCAATGACAGTCCGAAGGGAATTCGGTTGATAAGAGACATTGGAACTAAGGACAAATGAATCTTGTTCATTACAAGGGTTTCGTGCAAAGTCCAAATAATACGCCGCTTGATCATGACCTTGGTCGGTCTTGCTAGGAAGGAGTAGGACACCATTATTTTATTATGTTGTTTTGGAATCCAAATGGTTTAAATGTTTACTTAAGCAATAATGTTCTGTTGAATATTTGGATTTTAAATATGGCACCTAAGAGTTTACGTACACTTGACTCCGCCATTGTAGGAAATAGTAAATAAATACAGTGCTTTTTCTCTTTTCCTTTCTTTTTTTTTTTTGAACGTTATGGTTCTTACGCCGGCATATATTTAGAAGTAGCAGTACTCCTTTCAAGTTGACAAAATAAATTTGTGTCAGAGACTATTTCATGATAGGAGTATCTCCTCCTCCATTGAAAGCATGAATGGAAGAGACAAGCAGAGAGGAGAAATGTAAGAACACGTTATTTGCCAACATCTTAACATGTGTAAGACTTTTCTCCTTATAATCATAAAGCGTAAAAGCTGTAGCAAATTTCAATGTTATTCAATGAAGATGATTTTAACCACATCTCGTTAAGATCGTAATTGTTCAAAAGAAAAAAAAAAACCTTGATTTGTTTATGACTTTTGGAGCAATAGTACCGAACTTGTAATGGGTGAAAGTTTAAGTTTTGACTTTGAAGTTTAAAAAAGTAAGACTGGCGACGTTAACGTCACAGCTAAATGACAAAGATGTTACCCGTACGTGGAGGGAATTGTGTTAACAGACTGCAACGTGTCAGAAAGTGACGTGCGATTGGTGTGGAAAGGTTGGGCCCCAGCTCCGAATCTCTGTCGTTACTAGTGAAATGTCTTGAAGCAAATTCGTCTTAACTTTTAATGTTTGGTCGTGTGTGACGCACGGATGGTAAACTGTCCCCCGTAGCTTTGCTTCTGGCTTGGAGATATCGCAATTTTTGCTAATATTTTAACCAAAAATAGGACAATTAAACTTAGAAACTGGCATTAGGTTCGCCAAAGGCTAATCATAGTTACCCAATTTTTTCATTAATTACTTGCCTACGGGTCCTTTTAAAATTCGAGTTATTAGGTATATCACAACGATAGATGAAAAGTAATAATTCCCATGATTTTTAAAAAAAATGAAAGGAAATTATATTAAACTAGCAAAAACTACTTCACACCATTACAACGAGTCATCTTATGCATCAACAAAAATCACCTAAAGTAACATCTATATATATATATATATTAAAAAACAGATAGCATAATAGTAACCAACGTCATCTCGTAGATTAATTGAGCATTGTTTGTAATAGGAAATGAATAATGCTCGAATCTAATTCACAATATGATATGCAAGTTGATGTTTGCCTACTTCCACTTCCTTATAAATTCTCTTGTTCCTTTCTCTCCATATGGAAAAGATGACAGTCGTAAAGGCTGTCTTTATGAGCAAACCATCCACTTGCTTCGACTTATTACATCCTATGATCATATCCAATATCACCCTCCACTCAAATGTATAACTGGATAACTGTAATATAATCATAATTCTGCTCCAAATTGCTTTGGTGTAGTTGCATTCAAAATATAAATGATTTTTTTTCTCTCATTGATGTGTTTATAAAGGACACATATAGGGTCATATACCTTAAACCATCGATCTTTAGTTCTGAGTCTATTTTTAATCACTAACCAAGTGACAATTGCAGCTTTGGGATTTACAAATTATTTACATAGCATGTCAAACCAAGGAACAACTTCAACATTGGGCACAAGCATATTATGACAAGATCTGTTATCGAACATACCTTTGGAATGTATATTCCAAATGATATTGTCCTGCTTCAGCCCTTTAGGTATACTTGGAAAAAAATTCTACAAGCAAGGAAAAACCTCTAAAGTTGCCAACCCAAGCTCCAATTTGGATTAGATGATGAGACTCTGGCATTAAAAGGAATGTGGTTTCTAAGTTGGGCAAGTTTGGCTCTGTAGATGAGTGGACTAA
Source organism: Erythroxylum rufum (assembly GCA_027478365.1). Taxonomy (NCBI): domain Eukaryota; kingdom Viridiplantae; phylum Streptophyta; class Magnoliopsida; order Malpighiales; family Erythroxylaceae; genus Erythroxylum; species Erythroxylum rufum. The sequence goes on along the minus strand of JANIHZ010000210.1, from coordinate 30,687,399 downwards.
AACTAGTCCAGTTATCAAACCAGAACTACATATCCTCTCCATCTCCCAATTGATGCTTGATATAAGGATATATTGTGTCTCTCAAACTGAGCATGTGGTTGAATATACATCAAAAACTCCTAGACTTATCCAACTGCCAAAAATTCTTGTCCTTCAAATGATATTCATGCACCCATTTGATCCATAATGCTTTGCTATCGGTGCATAATTTTTAGATCCTCTTATATAGTAGAACTTTTTTCATTTATGAAATTGAGATGATCCCCAATCCTCCGTGCCTCTTTGGTATAATGATGTCACACTATTTCACTTTGGCCTGCTTACCATTTTATGTTTTCCTAGAGCATAAGAAAACTTTTAGTACTTTATCAATTTCCTTAATGACTCTCTTCGACAATACCATATATGCAAACTAGTGGATGTGCATACTACTTAAAACTGAATTGATGAGAGTCAACCTATTTATAATGGACAGAAACTTGTGTTGTCAGGCATTAATTCTTTATTTAAACTTCTCAATCAAAGGAATGAAATTTGAAAACTTAGGCTTAGTGGTATTAATAGGAACTCCTAGATAGTTCAATAGCAGAGACTGTAACGAAAAACCAACTATACTATTGATTTGTTATTGGTTTCTGACATCCGAGGAGAGATACAATCCACTTTTCTCCACATTCACCTAAAGTCCAAACCAATTCAAGAAAACCTACAACATGTTCAACAACATTTTAGTTGAGTGGTTATATGCATTACTAAGAAACATTAGATCATCTATATAGATTAGATGGGATAATTTAATAAATCTACATCTGTGATAAAACTAAAATCTGTCATTGCAATCAACAAGTCTGGAAATAAGTCTAGAGACTCCTTCCATTGCTAAAGTGAATAAGTAAGGGGGCAAAGGGTCCCATTGTTGAATTCCTCTAGCATTTTTAAAAGGTGAAGCATTGTATAACTAAAATTTTGAATGTTTATAGCAGCCCGATAGCTTCCAAACACTCTTGCAAAGAATGCCAACTGATATTATGATAAGCCTTGAAAAAGTCAATCTTTAACAAGAAGCATTTAATATTCTTATCGGATTTGTATTCCCCCCAAAGCTCTTATAAGATGAGTATGTTGTCGCCAATATTTCTCCTTGGTAAGAATGCCCCTTAAGCTATGATAATCACTTCTGAAAAAACTAATTTCAGCCTTAAATCAAGAAGTTTTACAATGACTTTATAAACTGTTATGCAACAGGAGATGGGTCGAAATTTATAAATAGTGGTTTTTCTTATTGGGCATAAGACATATGAATGTATGGTTTACTTCTTTGAGGATCTTTATAGAGGAGAAGAATTCCAAAACTGCTTTAGTAAAAAAGACTAGCTGTGATGTCCCGGGTTTTTTGAAAAAACATAGATGTGAAGCCATCAAGATTAGGAGATTTGACTGGATTGAGGCTAAACAACACTTCCTTGACTTTTTGAGGAGTAAATGGAGGAATGAGCATATCATGTTGAGCTTGGTTGGGGGTAAAAGTGAACACATCTTTGACACTAAAGCCATGATGTGTTCAAATCCCCATTCCTCAACCAATTTAATCCAACTTTCTGCCTTAAAGTCTCATTGTCAAAAGTTAGCCCCTCCTGGTATTCTTTCATCCTCGGTATTTCATTATTCTTGAGAGAAGAGTTATGAGGATCCTTATAATAAGCATCTTGTGCTTCAACCAACTTCTGCTTAATATCACCAAGGCTTTAAGTCTTCTTTTTAACAAATTGTTTGATGGCAATTTTAACAATTTTAAGCTTCTGCATTAATTGAAAGGCCTTGTATCCCTACACCTATTATCTCCAATATAGATGATAAGTTCCATAAAACCTTCTAGTTTTGTGACACCATTGAAAAATCTGAATAGAGCTCCAACTCTAATAGGTACTGCCATCTTCTGAATATGTATAAAAGAGTAGTCTGAAAGCATATTATCTCTAAAGTGTGCATAAGAATGTAGGAAACTGTAAAGCCAAGATTGGTTCACTAGGGCTCTATCCAACTTCTTCCGCATCAACATATCTCCTTGCTACTTATTCGTCCATGTAAACAATCTTCTTGTTGCCCTTAGGTCTAACAAATTAGCTTTTTGGAAAAGATGAGAAAGTTCTTGTCTAAACCCCATTTTGTATCTAACTCTACCTCCTATTTCACTGGAATTCAAGGAACAATTAAAATCTCCTACTAGTAAACAAGGATTGTGCATACCTGAGTGAATAAGTTGTAGATTAGCCCATAATTACACCCAATGGAATGCAAAATTGGAAGTATATATTAAAATGACTTTAAAGGGAGGAGAATTATCCCTCAGCTAACAATGTAGATAAAGTAGTGATCACTGATTCTGCTAGATGTTTCCATAACACAATATAAATTGTATAGGTAGATAATATGCCCATTATAATGATGTGAATGATTAGTAAGAGTCTTCCATTAAGCACCCTAAAAGGACAGTCTCGACTACTTAATTGGAGCCTTTATTTTAATCTCTAAGAGACCTACCAAAAGTGGTTTTCTATCTATTACCAAATCCTTCACCATGGACTGTTTAAGAGGCTCATTTAACCCTCTAGTATTCCACACCACTATTGCTACCTATGGGGAAATCCCCTTTTGTTTAGCCTTCCTCCTACCTAACCCTCTCCTAGATTTAGTAGGAGTCCTTTAAGAAGTATTAGCTCCCCTATCAAGGCCAGTATTTTCTTTGTGTATCATGCTCTGATTATTAGAAATAACATCATCTGACCGTTCCTCTTGTAAAGAATTTGAAGCTTCCAAATCTTCAAAATGTTGAGCAACCATTGCAGGTCTTCTTACAAGCTGATCATCAATGAACTGATTGGGAACTATACTATCAGAAGCTAAATGAGTCCTCATGATATCACCCTTTACATTATCTATAGTAAACTTACAATGATTTTGCAGCTGAAGTACTAGAAGACTCTTTTAATACCAGGATCTGAGATTTATTAATGTTATCAGCTACTTGTTCCTTCTGCACATTAAGATTACCTTCTTGCACTTGCCCAAGTTTAGTTTTAGAAACCTATACATTCTCTACTACATCATGCTTAGCATTTCTCTGGTTTTAGCTAATGTAATTAGATACTACGTTAATCCTCTCTGCATCACCCTCTGTCGTGACTGCATTTAAGGTACTTTAGCTTTCATTAAACTTTTGCTTTTCATTATCCAACTACTGAGAGCTTGCATGCTTATCAATATCTATTGATGTATGATCTAATCCTAATAACTCCTCTTTCCAACCAGTTTTATAAGTTCTCCCAGTCGGTATCCACTTCTTAATTGTATTATGAGGATTCCACGGATAGGATATGTTAATTTCTGCTTTCACCAACTCCCCCGATTCATTAAACTTTATAATAGATAAGCATTCTAGTAAGCTAGAATTTTGACATATTTCCACACATATCTTTGTATAGCATATTCTCTCCATATTGGAGGTTTGAGCATCCATGCATAATGGATTACCCAAGGAATTGGCCACAAAACTCAGATCTTCCATAATCTATAGTTCAAGCGGTAAATGGTGGAAATGGACCCATAAAGGAAACACTTCAACACATTCTCTATCAAACTCTATCTTGGGTTTCCACTTCTTAAGAAACATAGGATGCCCCTTATATGCCAAGGACCCATTTCTAGTATCTCAATCAAGTTGCTATCAACAGAAAACTTAAAAATAATAGTGTCATTATCTAGAAGGAGAGTGTTTTTAAAACCTTTATTACGCCACTGTGCACTAGCCTATGCATTAATAACTGGAAACGTAGGTCTCTTATTTCAGAAGGAACCCACCAGTGCATTCGACCAAGCCCTTTCCCCCGCCTACAAAAGTTCAATTGCAGGACAGACAATGCCATCCTTCATGACGTTAGGATAGTGTTTCAGATGTACCTTCTTTTGTTGAAAATTAAGCTTCTTACTCCATGCGCCAACATTTAAGGAGTAAACATGTAGTTTTGGAATAGATAAACCCACATCATTCCTAGAATCATTATGCTACACAAGCTCTCTTGAAAGAGCAGGGGACTTTTCCATAGCCTTATTAGATGTCTGATAGGATTGAATCATCTTATATTTTCTTATGCATTTCAATGTCTTTTCAATCCTATTGTTGTGTTTAAATACTCA
>JANIHZ010000210.1:30671496-30682025 GCA_027478365.1 Erythroxylum rufum | reverse complement strand
TAATTTGTAAACATACTATTTAATTATTTATCTAATTGTAAACTTAACTTAAACCTTCAAACTTTAAAACATATAGTTTTTTTTTAAGTTCACCAACACAACACAAATTAAGATAATAAAGCTTACTAGTCATATTTTATCAAAAAGATTAAAAAAAAGATCACTAATCATAATATTTATTTAAGTTGAAGTCATCAAAATCAAGGCATTTTAAATGAATCGACCGGTTCTTTCTTTCACCGGTTCAGAAGTTTTTATCGGTTCGACCGTAAAATGAACAGGTCAATCACTCACAAAAATAAGGGTTAAATTGGACCGTTTCATACTCCGAGTCACCGATTCACTGGTCCGACCGATCGGTTTGGTCCATTTTTCAAAACACTGATCCTACAATCTTAAATACAAGAAAGAAAAAGGGTTTGTTTATGTGGGTGACTTGGAATTAGTTGCAGTATCATGTAATCAGCAAGCAGGGGGTGGGTTGGTATTCAGTACCACGCACGTGAGCAGCAAGCAACAAAGAATATCGTAAAAAACAATTAAAGTGGGCTCCAGTTACATTACACTGAAAGCATTGGCTGTCTCAACATTAATTACTGAAACGTGTGGACCCGCGAGTCGGGGCCGCTGATGTGCCGCTCCGCTGGCCGCGAGCGGCGGGTTTGCTTGTGTCGGGTGTTTTGCTTTCTTCCCTCTTAATATTTTAACCAGAGTAGGTCAACAGATGCGCATTTATTTTTTTGTTCTGAGCATGCTCCGCATAAGGCTATTAACGTACATTTCCCTTTAATTCACCCCACCAACTGCTTACTTTGTTTTCACACACCTAGAGGCGTTGGCAATTGGTGAGCAGTAGCAAGTGTGTGGTACAACGTTCCTGGAGGGCATGTTTGCTTCATCTAACCAAGATGGGCCTCCTCTTGTACGGGAGATCTCGACTTTGTTAAACTTTGTTTTCTTCTGTTTCACGGTGGGAGATGGGAGTCCCACGCCACGAAAATTATAACGAAGAGTTTACCGAGGCAAACGCAGTAGGCTCATTGTCTATTTGGGCTCACTATTCTCTCTTTACACTTTATAGAGCCTACGCAATAGGTTGGCTCAGTCTCCTGTGCCTGTAATTTGATCCAACATCTTGCATTGTTTATCTTCTTCTTTTTCAGTTCATTGGATAGTATACAGGGACTCGTGGCGTGGCGTGGACCAAACCCAACCCAGTCCATGGTGCATTATGCATTTACTCGTAACAAATTCTCAGACCAGTCGACGACGTCGTCAATTAATGCTTACTTAACATATATAATTTTACTATATTAATAATTTCAATTCAAAAAACATATCCCATAAATAATCATTTATCCATACCATCCTTGTACAAATAAAATTACAATTTCTGGCAATAACTAATATACAACTTTTCAACATCTAAATATGGTTGGTGTGAGTGGTTCAGCACTCTCATCCCTTCATAAGAGATTTCGAATTTGAACCTTGAGAATGGAGAGATTTGTTTGGCCAGTACTTTACTCTTTAAGGCCTGTTCCGGTATGAGCGAGGATTAGTCTGAGTATGGATAGTTTAAAGATACTTTTCTAAAATTAGGACCCTCCTATAATACCTCGTGGCTAAACAAAAAAGAAAAACTTTATATGTACTATGTTCGTAAGTTGCATATTCCTCACATTCTGTATTTAAATAGTTCAAAACTCCTACATTATTATACAATGCACATATATAAGTATTATCACTAGATGCTAATTACATATGTAATAAGTAATGGTGAAAACACAATTATGCAATACCTATACTTTCTTAAGATAGACATATATTGAATGGTATTAAGCAACAAATCGATACATAAACTAATCTAATATAGAATAATTTGTCTAGTTAATTAATTGGTGCTCGTTTTGATTTCAAGAGTTTAAATAAATCCTTTGCAACAATTCGTCATAATTTTATTGTCAAATCTCAATATTTAATTGCAATTTAATATTGACTAATAGACTATGGTCAATTATTACAAACCATAACACAAACAAATAAGTCATAATATACCTTTTCAAAGGTTATAAATACTACCATATTTACGTATCCATCAATCACAATTATTCAACCCATTACCATGGACACAAAATCTATATTATTTATGCAAACACATATATATGAAATTTAATACATTAATGGTGTCTTTATGAAACCCTAGTCATTTATTATATGTAACATATCATTCATATTCACATTCATTAAACACGATTAAAGCCCACAAACTGGCAACCAGAATCCTATCCTTCATAACCATTACATAAGATTTTAAAAATTCTCCACCAATCTTAACGATCCAATATATGCAAACAATAATTAACCTTGTAAAAGAACAAGAAAGACAATAAATCGACTCAAGTACATAATGTAATAAATCTTAATTAAATTTATGTTATTTTTATTTATACTAGTATATCATTGATTTCAGTTATGTTATAAGTTTTTAAAATTTCAAACCAAATTATTTCTACAATCTGTAAACTTGATTTTAATTATGTTTTCTTCCTATTAAAGATCACTCTTCTCTCTTTTCTCTATCGTTCCATTTTCTCTAAGTCATTCCTTTTCTGAAAAAGACAGTTTCTATTGACAAAAACTTCTTTTAGAAATTGATAACTAAATATCTCAAAAATTTTGAAACAATGTTACAATTAGGTTCTAGGACAATGTCATGTTTGATCGATAAAAAATTAGAAAAAAATGACACAAACTCTTTAGACAACTTTTGGCTACCAAATCTCTTAGTTAGGTTGACCTAAAACCTCGCTAGGTCTACTTAATTGCTTGAATTGATGAAAAACACTACATTTTTATACTTTTCTTTAAACAAATCGCCCCTCTTTCTTGCTTTAATCAATCTTAGACTCTTTTAAACTTCGAAATAATGTACAAATCCAAATCATTAACATTAAAAAAAATCACCAAGTTCACTGTTCATTCAAATAAAAAAATCATACAAAGGACACAATAAAATATTCATTAATCCTAAAATAACATATAAAAAGTAGTGAATAATGTGTGTTCACTTTTTGACATATTTAAAATTCTAATGAATTAATTGCTTACTTTAATGAACGATTATGAAATTTGATCAATAGCAATCATATCAATTTTGAAAAAGAGAGACAAAATAGATTAATAGTGGTTTGGTCAAACAACCCTTGATTTACATCCACTCCTTAAGCTTTATTTAGAAAATTCACTACTTCTCTTTCTTGAATGCATAAAAAGGAATCCCCTTATAATTTTTTCTTTTTAGGATGAAGAGGAATCTTTTGCACATTTTATTTTTCATGGGTGAAGAATAACCCTAATCAAATCAATCAATCTCTTTATTGATATCTCAATCACTCAAATACAAATTAACAATGCATTTTTTGATTACACAATACACTAAGAGCTCAAATACAAATTAAAAATGCATTTTTTGACTACACAATACGCTAAGAGCTCATAGCTCTCACACACATGAAGGTAATGAAATTCTCTCAAAAGTTTCCAAAGACTCTATTTAGTATTAAAGATCTTTTTAAAAACTTATATATGATATTTTTATACTAAGAAAATAAATATGACTGTTAAATATGTAAATTAGTCATTTTAGTGACTAATAACAATGCCCATTGAATGACACCAATTGACTAAAGTATCAAATGGTGCTCTTAAACAAAATCACAGTACACAAATTATCTATCTTTTAAAGATACTAGTCAACTAATATGTCATATTGGTCAATAATTGTATGCACAAAATCTGCAAATCACTTTAAAACATTAATATAGGTTGATATAATTAACATTTTTAGTGCATCAAGAGTGTATTTAACACTCATTTTGACACTTTAAATCTTTCTTTTATGTATTTAACACTCGTTTTACAAAAAATTAATCCAAAATCAATTCAAATTTTCTCCATTTACATTTTAATGCATGAATATTTTTTTTAATTTAAACTAAATTCCATATTGATTATAATAAGATTGATAAATCATGCACACAATACACTAATTAATCAATGTTTGAGCCTCTAAACTATTGATCTGATTAAGATAATGTTATAAGAAAGATTATAATATTTGTTACATATGAAATAATCTTTCTCTTTTAGTTTACTCAACTTGAATTGTCTTGAACCTCTTTTGAATTGCCTTAAACCTCTATTGAATTGCAAATATGTGCCAACTTACATATTTTATTTATCCTTTAATTGCTTAATTCATTCAATTGTTTCCTTTACTCATCTTGTCCTTCCATTAAACTAAATCTTTCATATATTGATTGATTTTTATTAAAATAGAGCTACTATTATCACCAAAAGTAAATTCATGTATAAAACATAATTCAATATGAAGCGCATAATTCAATATTAATAACAAAAGAGATATTCAAAATTAAAGAAAAATTTACTCAAGTATATCACATAAAATGCAAGAAATAAAAAAATAAAAAATAATCATTCCTCTTAGATTTCATTACTTCCTCTAAATCTAATTGCTCCCCCTAAATCTAATATCACTAATCTTTCTACTCCAAATCATTAAAAGAAATCAATTACCCAAAAATTCATAATGTAAAGTGTCATGCATCAAGCTAACTTAATTAAAGAAATAAATTAGATTAAGATTGAAAAATGTTCTCATAGAAAGTGTTATTGAATATTTAAAGAGTCAAAACAAAAGATCAATTTTGATAGAGATATCTTTAATTGTATCTAATTTGAAATATTATCAATTTTGGTATTATGTCTAAATTGAAAAGATTAATTAAAACGCCAACCGCAATTTTTGACAAAATTAGATATTGGAATTGTAATAAATAAAAACATAATTTCAATATCCAACAATTAATTTAATAAAATAATGTATAATTTTGAAAGCCCCAAAATTTCAAAATGATAAACAACACCCAAGATACGAAAATTGGACAAAATTAAAGATAATCGATGTAATATCCCATTTTTTTCGTAATATGCTTAGGGTTTAACCCTAGATTAAATACTGCGTATATATGCATAATATTAGCATTCATACACGAATTAATATATGTGCATATTACAAGTTAGCATATGCACTCAATTGACTTATTCCGGAGTATGAAAAATGTTAAATGATCATGATGTGAATTAAGTTTTGATATGTCTTGAATTTTGGTATGATTGGATTTCAATTAGAAAATTTGGAATTAAATGTTATGGATTGGAAAATTGATAGATTAAAATGTACGTTTGGACTAGGACAAATGCCAAGTGGTAGGATAAATTGATGTATGAAAATTTTGAATTTATTTAGCCTATAATTGAGTGACATTTGGCATAATTAAATGAGTGACAAATGGACAAATAATTAAATGACAATTGGATCAATTAGTATCTGACAAGAGGACCAATCTTGGAGTCACATGTGGACTGATTAAAGAGTGAAAAATGGTAGCATAATGAGTGGATTAGTGGAAACATAATTGTTGAACAAATGGCTAGCATGTTATAAGGTATATGTCTTTGTAAGTTATTGACACCTAGCATGTTGATGTGGCAAATTTCAGCACCCAAGTTTTAGCTTCCTTTCTTGTTTCCTTCACTAAAGTTGGTCCAGCTTTCTCCTTTGTATTTTGCCTGAACTTAGCTAAATTGTTGCACCAAAACCAACTTTTTACCTTACACAAAATAGCCAAGAAAACTAGCTGAAAGTTACCTTCATCTTGCTGTCCAAAATCAACATGTTTTCATCTTAAGTTTGTGATGGATTTTGCTTGTATGGAGACTTGATTTAATCTCAAGTTTAAGTTGAATTGAAAGCCTAACAAGTAAGTGGCAATCTGAGTTTTATGGCATGTCAAATGATATAAGAATGATGATTGAATTGGAATGAAATGCATGTGTTATTGGTGAAGATATGTGCTGGAAAATATTGCATGAACTTGGAAGTTTTTTTGTTTTGTTTTTGGTTTATGAAAACCATGGGATATAGATTGATTTATGGATGTATTAGGTCTGGATTTGAAGTATAATGAAGTTGGATTTATGCTAAAGAAAGATGTTAATTTGATGTTCTTGAATTGGGAATGAACTAGGACTATATGCATAATAATGTAAAAGTTTCTGGTTTGATAATTTATGAGTTGTTAATTGAATATTTGAACTAGAATAAGAGATGTTATTGATGAGAAATTGGAGTATGACTCAGGCCTAATAGAAGTATAATTGATGAACTATAAAGAGGTTGTTTAACTTTGGTATAAAGTGTAAAACAATATGCAAAAAAAATGAAAGAAGAATTGCTGGAATATGTTAGCTATAGTGTTTTCACTGAACATACATTGGTATTTTAGCCATAACTTGATCTATAGATATCCAAATGGGATGATTTTAAGTTTAGATTAAAGTAGAGATATGTGGCTATATTTTATACGAAGGAATTGAATTTTATTTATGTCTTTAAGAGTTTCAAAATTAGCTTGAATTTAAGTTTTTGGATTGTATCACTATTTGAGTGGCACAACTTCATTTGACAGTATTAGGACCTTGATTTGGACTTTCATTCAGATTTACTTTAAATTTCCCAGGAAGCCCTAAAATGGAATCGATCTTCTTTTGGAAATATATTCCACCACAAGAGGAGGGTACTGGAAAAACTATCTGGTTTACAAAAAGCTCTGTCATCATATTCTTCGAACATATGTATTGAACTATAATTGGAGTTGCGTGAGGAATACAAAACGCATCCTAACCTAAGAAGAATTACTTTAGAGATAAAGAACCAACACTGAGTGGAATTCCTTTAAGGATAAGAACACACACTTATTCCACAGGTTTGCCAATGCCACAAAGAAGAAAGAGAAAATTGAAAAAATCCACCTTCCGAGTGGTACTTGATGCTCGTATTATGGGAAGTTAAGTGAAGAGGCTATGCGATTCTTCATAAATATCTACATGGTAGAATCCTATTCTGATTCCTTGTATAGAATTCGTGGAAGATTTCCTACTATCTCAAACCAGAAAAGATGATTGCTAGGTAGGGTGGTCACCAAGGAAGAAATTTATGCAACTATAAATGAAATGGGGGCTACCAAGGCTCCAGGGGATGACAGATTTCTGACTCATTTCTACTAGAAATATTGGGATATTATTAGCCTCCCTATGTCATATGATTCAATAAGTGTTCAACTCCAGTGTAGTGGATCTGAGAATCAATAACTCACTGGTGTGCTTAATACTGAAAATGGAACAACCAGAGAATTCCAACACTTCAGATCAATCAACTTATGCAATATAAGTTTAAAGAAATTTCTAAGATTGTTGCCAACAGGCTATGGGAATTAATGCCTCTCTTAGTTCACTTGACCCTGACAAGTTTCATCAAAGGAAGGAACATTGTAGACAATATTGTAGTAGCCCAAGAGGATATATGCTCCATAAGGTCACAAAAAGGCAGAAAGGGATAGTAGCTTTGAAGACTGATTTAAAGAAAGCTTATGACAGAATGAATTGGAGCTTTATAAAAGATTCCTTACTGGATGCAGGAATACCGGAGAATATAATGAAAGTTATTAAGGGATGTCTAGAATCCAATACCATTCAAGTCCTTTGGAATGAGATCACAAATGAGTCATTCAAGTCGTCAAGACGGGTGCAACAAGGAGATCGGACAAGGCAACCCGATCTCCCCGTTTGTATTTGTACCATGTATGGAATGCCTCTCTCAAGCTATTTCTGAATCAGTTGAGAAAGGGGCATGGAAACCTTTTAGGTTTGGTGATTGTGGTCCACTAATATCCCACCTTTTTTTATACTAATGAATTAATATTGTTTATAGAGGCGCCTCTACCACGGGTTGCAAATGCCATGGCTATTCTTAATGAGTTCTGTGAGACTTCAGGTCAAAAGTTTAGCAAAGAGAAGACTCTTCTCTACTGTTTACCCAATATTTCACAAGAGAAAGCAAATGAATTCAATGGGAAAATGGGCGTCAAACTTGGGGAAATATCTTGATGTTCCCTTACTCCATTGACGGGTGACTAACAAGACATACCTGGATCTTTCAATGCCTTGAAGAGAGAAGTAAATCATGGAATCCATCTCACTTCTCTTTGGCTGGTCAAGCAACACTATACAAATCCATACTTGCATCCATCTCTTTACACACTATGCAATCTACAATTCTTCCAAAAGGTATGTGTGGGAAAATGGAAAATATACATAAACAATTCTTATAGGGATCTAATGATAGTAAGAAGAAAATCAATCTAGTCAAGTGGGACACTGTCTGTAAGACAAAGGAATTAGGTGGCCTCGATTTTCACAATGTTAGGAGTTGGAATGTAGCATTGATTTTAAAGCTCGCATGGGGGTTTAATCTTAAATGACTCAACCTAGTGGGTAACAATGCTTTGAGCCAAATATGGAATGCCTAGGTATGGAATCCCAACCTCTCTGCTGTCCGAAAATCCGTCACACTTATTGTAACATCCCGTTACCCATGATGATGCTAGAATTATGAATTATGAGAATTTCTGAGAAATTAGGAAAATGCACATCATGCATAAATTAATTGTGACATGAACATTTTTGCACATTCTTATGATTGTACATGCATTCATTGGCATTTTACGGTACAATTGAGTTGTTAAATATGATTAAAATGTGTTTTGGCAATTTTGGTATTATTTAGGATATTTTGAAATTTTTAGTGAATTTTGTGAAAAATCATGATTTTTGGGCCAATTATGGTATGACACTTGGCATTCTATAATTGGGACAAATGGCAATAATAGGCAGATGACAAATGGTTAATTAGGTGTGACAAATGGCTTGAAAGTGTTAAGACACATGTATGACATGCGAAGTGTACACGAGTATGATGTTTGGGGTTAGGATTGATGCATTTGAGAGTGTCCTTCTCGATGAAGAAACACTTAGCATCCGAATATCAATTGTGAGACTCTCAGTGTTTTTGATATGTTCTCCTTGCTGGAATTCATAGCAGAATCAAGTAAGTTATGTTTAAGTTGGGTTTTGGTTGTTGTAAATGATGTTTTACTATGGAAATGAATGCATGCATGTGAGGTTAGAGAAGCAAAGTTTCGGTGATGAATGAATTAGATGATGGATCTGTGAAATAGAAATTTGTCTAGAAAAGTATGAAATAAGTTCTGTTTTAGTTTGAAATGAGTTACGGAAGAGTGCTGGAAAATGTATGAATGGATATACACTCTGCCATGGTTGAGAAAAAACCAAAAATGGGTTATTGTCTGCATGTATCTATTGAGTATTAGTAGAAATGAGTTTAGATGTTTAAGTGTGAATCTTGAATTTTGGTCTTATGTGAATGATTTGAACTGAATTAGGAGTTAAATGAAGTGAAGTTTTAGATATTGTTTTGGGTATAGAAGTGCATAATGTTTGAGTGAGAAAGTGAAAACCTGGAAAGTTGGGAAGACGAGTCTTTTATAAAAGTTCATCGCAGCTAACTCTTTTTAGTTCACTGCAGAAAACTGTTGAGTTTACCGCGGCAATCTTTGGAAAATTCCCGAGAAAATTTTGTTTCTAAAAAGTCTGCCGTGGCGAAGTTTGGTCTTGTATAGCTCAAACATACTTTAATATTTTGACGATAACTTTCTCTGTAGTTATCCAAATGGGATGATTTTTGATTTGGCGTAAACTAGAGACATAGGATACAAATCGATGATGGTTCCTCACTGAGTTCGCAAACTCAACCAAAAATTGCAACATATTTTCCAGGAATGAGAGTAGACTCCTAGCTCCAGAGGGACTTTTCCTGCCGTGTAGATCATGTTAGCAAGAGAAGTCATGGCTCACAGGTCAGTCAGCTGGGACTTTTAGGATGACCTAGTTAGGACTGATTTGTTGTCCTTGTTTTAGTAGCATATTGTACTAGGTTTGTTGGGTTGTTGTACAGACAGTGAAAAACTGATAGTTGTGTAAATTACTGATTTTGTTGAAATGAAACGGCAAAAGGTTTGGTTTTAAAAAGTTGTGATTTTATATGGATGTTTTATTATTATGATGCCATGCGAAGTACAGTAGTGATCGTTCGTAGCGCACTCTTATCACAGGATATGTATCGGAATGACCTACTGGTGTCCCGGTGCTGGATCCCGTTTTCGGAACCCAACTACTTAATCCGAAAATCCAAACTAGAACCCGAATCCGTGATGGAAACCTTAGACTAATCCGGAAATCCCGATATAATTTTTTTTTCATCTTAAAACCATTCGAAAACATCCTTATATCAATCTCAAATACTTAATCATATTCTTATACATTCCCATAAATCCTTAAAACTCATTTTTTTAAAACCATTTTTCTGAAATTTCGGCAACATAACGGCTGTATTTCGACAGCCCAAAAATTAAAAACACAAAAGAAACACACTTCTAATATAACAATCCCTCAACACAAGGCAACATCGGACCTCCCGTCCGGCATCCAAACTCCAGCAGTAGCACAATCTTAATTCTAAACACTTC
>JANIHZ010000210.1:30253111-30276931 GCA_027478365.1 Erythroxylum rufum | reverse complement strand
CTTGGGTGTTGAAGATTGGATTATGTCTGTGTCCTTCTTGGATTTGCACATGAGGAGAGAGACGGCGTGTGGCGGTGTTTGTGATGAAGATGACGGTGGTTTAGCATGGAAAAGTTTGGGTGTTGGTTCGCTGGCAGCGAAGGAGAGATGGTATAGAAAATAGGAGTATTTGAAAGGGAATAGTGATTGATATTAAATTAATTGGGGAACAAATGTGGGATTTTGGAGTGTTTCAGTTTGGTCATTGTCAACTTAGAAGGAGGGGCCAAATTAAAGAAGTTCAAAGAAAAAAACTCTTCCATGACTTCTCCTATTCGGTGGTCGAACATTTTTGGGCGTCCAGAATTGGTGAGGTTGGTCCAAGTCTTCTTCAACTAACAGTGTTCGTATTGATTGGATTTATTCTGCAAAAAAGATCCATTCCACTGTATTCCATAGAATAAACTTGAAAGATTAAAAGGATTTATTTTTAATGTAATCTTTAAGTCTGTGAAAATGTCAAATGAGTGAAAATTTACTGCGTTAATTTCTTATATAAGAACAAATGAGATATCCAAAACTATAAGCCTATAACAACTATAGAAACCCAAATTAATTATACCGTAAAATTATAAGAAAAGGTGACGAAGAAGAGATTAAGAATCGATGTTTCTATCTCATAGAACCAATTTAACTTCATGCTAAGAAAGTCTACTATGGAAGTTTTATATCTTCTTAAAAGATTAATAGAATATTATAGACAACGTTTTAAAAATTGAACTAGAATGACTAATTAGATCAAAAAAAGTCTAAACTGGCCTATTGTCCAGTTCGATTTCATCTAAAAACCTCTTAATATAAAAGACGACTGGTTTAACATAGAATCAGCCAGTTTTTAATGAACTGGTCCAACCAGAACCATCTTGATATACTTAAAGCGAAGAACATTTCATACAGACATTGTTTCTTATTATTATTGCAATAGACAAGACAATAATAGTTAGAATGATTTGTTTACTAATTAATGTCCCATAATTTAATTGAAAACAGATAATCTGTTTTTTTAATTTGTACTTATTTTATTTTATAAGTATCTATTCATTTAATAATAAATGAGACTTAACAAAAGGATTACAGTAAAAAAAAAAACTAAAACATCACGATGATGATCAGAGTTATCTTATAAAAAGACCGACTTATCATATAACTATTATATTAAAAAATTTATCATTATATAAGGACTATAAAAAATATAACATAGGGGTCGAAAAATCAGGGTGTAGAAATTAAATAAATAGATGCTCGGACAAAATGAGAGTAACCGAAATAGGTAATTTGAATTGGTTCATAATTAGTCGAAAGGTTCACTTATGTGGATTAGGACTGGAAGTGGAACAAATATTATCTTAAAAGAATGATTTTTCTGAGAAGGGGCTGTATAGTAATGGATGGAATGACTTAATTTGCAAATAAATATTTCTCAAGTATCTACTGTTTTGTTTTTACGGGGTTGGCTTCACTTCACTGTTCGACCAAGAAGTTAAGCTTATTTACGACAACATCTCTGTTATTATATTCACATCGTGGGAGTCCCAAGTAAGTACAACGTAAATACGATGATATACAAATCCAGCGCATTTTTCGTTTTCATCTGTTAGTTACCAGAAGAAGCGGGGAAACCATTCAAGATGACTACAACTCCCATCCCCTCCACTTCTTCTTCTTCTTCTTCTTCTTCTTCTTCTTCTCTTCACCGGTTATTCAGTTCAAGAAAATCTACGGCGACCGTGGCTGTCCTCTCTTTCGTGCCAAGAACCCAAATTTTAACTTCCTCTACTAGCTTTCTATCTCTGTCCATCAAGCATAAGCCTCGCAGAACTTCGCTCCGTGGTGATTTCTTCAATACCCACTTCTCTATTTTTGTTTCATTATTTAATGGGTCTCTTGCGTCTTGCATGTTTTCAATATCTCTATGTCGAAACTTTTAACTTCTGGTTCAATTATATGTAGCGTTTTCATTCAGTGCCTGTTGTCGAGTTTTTATTAAGTAGCTGGTTTTAAGTTTAGTACTGTTATCTTCAGGCTTTCGACTTGGCTGAATAAGAATATCGAAGCATAAAAATAAAATTAGGGCGTTGTATCTCCTCTCTTTCCGGGTCAACCACGGTTGATTTCTCTTAATGTTAATATCTAATCAGTAAATTTCTCTGGTTTCTGTTATGATTGATTATTTCTTGCTTCACGGTTAACTGAAAAAAAAAAAAGGAATCGGCCGCAATGGTGTATATCTTTACCTCAAAGCTAAAAGTCAACAAGAAATTAACCGAGGATGTCTGATTATATAATATTGCTTTCGTTCTCATAAATAGTATTCGTAGTCTTATTTCATTGCTTTATCTGCTCTTCTTATTTCACCATTTTAGTGATTGAATTGGAATTATTGTGTTGAATATAACTCATATGGAACTGTTGAATCAATAAATTATCCTATCTTTGCTGGAAATGAACATTTCTTTTCCTTTTATGGCAGTGAGATCCGTGGCTGCTCCAGTGGAAGATGTTTCTGGATTTGATGATATGGTTTCTGGGACACAAAGGAAGTATTATATGCTTGGAGGGAAGGGAGGCGTGGGAAAGACAAGCTGTGCTGCTTCACTTGCTGTAAAGTTTGCTAACAATGGGCACCCTACTTTAGTGGTTTCAACTGATCCAGCGCATTCCTTGAGTGATTCTTTCGCACAGGTTCGTATTGTTTTCAAAGTTTATTGGTTAAACTTGGTTAGAATGACACTTTCTTTTTTATGTTGGCTTCCATATCTTTGTTCACATTAAGAATTTGGCTGGAGGGAAATTGGTACCGGTTGAAGGACCTGAGTATCCACTGTTTGCACTCGAGGTATGTGCTTGATAAATCATAAAGCTTTTCTGTTTAACAGTGCTTCCATTTTGTACCATTTTTTTAAATTGAGATTATTAAAACTATGATTTGAGTTATTATTTTCTGTTCTGGTATTATATCTTAATGCAATCAGCAAGTTAGATCTATAATTTTGCGACAGATAAATCCAGAAAAAGCTAGAGAAGAATTCCGCACAGTGAGTCAGAATGATGGTGGTTCAGGGGTAAAAGATTTTATGCAAGGAATGGGACTTGGGATGATTGTTGACCAGGTAAATTGTTGTTTATACTTGTTACTCATGCAATTTAACAGATTTTCCTGATGGAATTCACCTTTCTATTTTTTAATTTTGACAGTCAATATGCTGGACTAAATTTTGAACATTCAGTTGCTTCAAATCTTTATTTGTCAGAGCATGTGTCTTTCTCCTAGGTCTGTGCTGGAATTCCATCTCTAAGAAAATTTTAGCAATTAATGGAAGCTTACATTCATATTCAGTGGTGATGCTAATTAGGATGGGATCTTAAGTGAAAGTCACCCTGTTGAGGACCTCCACCCTCCACATTGTAACTTTCCCCTGCTTCACTTTGTCTAAGAAGCCAGGGAAATGTTTTGGCTGTACTTCATTATAAGTTTGTGATATTGTGGTCTGTGCTGAGTTTGACTTTTTCTTCATTGTTCTTCTGTCAAAGTTGGGAGAGCTAAAACTGGGAGAGCTACTCGACACACCTCCTCCTGGACTTGATGAAGCTATTGCGATTTCCAAAGTAATTTCTATTCTTTTTTTTTGTGCTTTGCTCTCCCTCATAGCTCACTTCATACAGTCCTTAGGTTTATATTGCTTCCATTCTCACTATAGAAACGTTTTTGGCAGGTTATGCAATTTCTTGAATCAGAGGAGTATAACATGTTCACTCGAATTGTATTTGATACTGCGCCAACGGTGAGAAAATCCACTACGCTTAACTTCTAAAGTGAATTGAATGATATTGATGGCTATTCCTTATAGGGTCATACGCTGCGACTTCTGTCCTTGCCTGACTTCCTAGATGCATCCATAGGCAAGATATTGAAGGTAGGAATCCCAACTCGGAATAGATACATCATGGACATTGTAGTTTGTCAATAGTTGTTTCTATGTTATCATACACTAGGGTGCACCATGTTTAAACTTTTTTCGGTTTTGATCTCTTTCTATTGAAAAGCTTTTTTGCGTGTCTAGCAAAGAGGACATGTTGTAGGTGACAAATATGCTATCAGATGTCCATATTTAGGTCTTTTCCTTTGAGCTAATACATCTTTTGCTTTGGCTATTTCTATATTATAAAATTCTAGACATCTTTGGTATAAACTAATATTGTGCTTTGAATGAATATCTTCTGAGCCAAGTCATGTCATCTAGTGTTACGCCTCCACAAATCTACAAGCGCTATACTCATGGGAAATTCAAGCAACAAGACTCGGCACTAACCCATTGACCAGCTTGCTTTCATTTTATTAGTTATAAATAATTATCATATTTAGTCTTTAGCAGTTATTGATTTAGTCTTAGCGGTTATTGAGTGGAAACAACGTAGTCCGTGGCTAACGAACAAACTTCCTATATATTGATTAATCAGAAAAGGGAAGGGGGTAAGTTATCTTTCCAAATTATACAATGGTAAGAGATCAGAGAGTTCTCTCGATATTAATGAGCTCTCAAAATTCATGAAAAAATCAAACAAAAAAGGAAGATTAGTGAAGAAACATTTTCAGCCATCATCTGATTTTTCTCTGCAACGTCCAGTAACTCGATCCTACATCAGGTACCATAACAATTTGGTATCAGAGCCTACTATGGGCGACTCCAATCGTTCATTACAACAGCAATTCGATGCCTTCATGGCTTAGTACTAGCAAGATCAACAGATGTATAGGGAAGAATGCGAATGTCAACGACAAGATTTGCAAACCCAATTTTAGGAGATGATGCGAGATGGATTTCACCACCATCGTAACCATCGTGAAGCAGGGGAGGAGACCAACACCAATCGTGATCGCAACAATTGTCAGAATAATGGGGGGTTTGGAACGCGGCAGAGGGGGCGGTGGTAATTGCCATTGTAAATTGGATTTTCCACGCTACGATGGGTCGACCGATCCATTACCGTGGCTAAGTCGTTGTGACTACTACTTTCGACATCAACAAGTTTCTAATATGGACAAGATGAGCATGGTAGCGCCACATTTAGAGGAAGATGCCCAATATTGGTTCTTAAAATTGGACAGGGATTGACCTGATTTGGATTGGGAGGAATTCAAGGATCATTGTCTTAGACGTTTTGGCTCTCCTGGTCATTGGAGCAAACTGGGTACATTGGTCTGACTGTGTCAAACAGGTTCAGTGGAGGACTGCCCGCATTCCTTATCTTTGATCACGGCAAGAAATTGACATTTTTATCAGTGGATTACACGACTCTATTGCAGTTGAGGTGGAGTTACAACAACCAGCAGATCTCATCACTGCCATTAGTCTAGCACGGTTGTATGAATGTTGACTGGTAGGACGACGATGTGAGGACTAGTCATCTCAGCAACGAGTGGGCTCTAATAATTCCACCCGACCCTCATCGTTGCTTCCAAGTTCGAATCAATACATCAGGCGGTTATCTAAGGTTGAAATGGTGGAGCAACACGCAAAGAATCTTTGTTTCAATTGCGATGAGACTTATTCAGCTGGACATCATTGTAAACAATTATTCTTCATTGCTAGAGTTGAAGAATCATCAGATGAGGAATCTTCTTCTGATGAGGATAAA
The DNA here is from genome assembly GCA_027478365.1 of Erythroxylum rufum. Lineage (NCBI taxonomy): Eukaryota > Viridiplantae > Streptophyta > Magnoliopsida > Malpighiales > Erythroxylaceae > Erythroxylum > Erythroxylum rufum. The sequence continues at coordinate 30,271,255 of JANIHZ010000210.1, read as the reverse complement.
GAGCCGCAAATCTCACTTCATGCTATCATAGGAACTTCTACTCCCCAGACGATGCAGATAAAAGGGTTTATTCTGCCAATCAAACGACCCTTACGCATATTGGTTGATTTTGGCAACACACATAGCTTTCTCGATTCCTCCTTGGCATCTGCTCTCGGTTTGTTCATTAATAAGAAGGATTATTTGCAAGTCACAGTGGCCAATGGTGAAAAGGTGCAGAGTCATGGCATATGTAGGGACGTCAGTTTTCTCTTGGGTAACCATAAATTTCAATTGGATTTTTATCTACTTCCTCTTGGATTTTGTGATGCAGTGTTGGGCATTAATTGGTTGGTTACTTTGGGCCCAATTGTTTGGGATTTCAAGAGTCTATTGATGAAGTTCGTTCGAGATGATATTAATCTTCAATTACAGGGTATGAAACGCTCCAGTAAAACTTCATTTAATCATGTCTGGCCTACTGAAGCGACTATGGACCTGAAAGTTCGACACCTCTTGTTGGAATTTGATGATCTTTTTTAGGAGCCAACAGGGTTACCTCCTCCTCGATGGTGTGACCAACGGATTACTTTGGTTACTGGAATTGATCCAATTGTTATTCATCCCTATCTGTAGCCCCATTCACAAAAGAATGAAATTGAGAGACTGTGCGATGAAATGTTGGCAAAGGGACTCATTCGACCAAGTCAATCCCTATATTCTTCTCTAGTACTATTGATGGAAAAAGAAGATTCTACTTGGTGTTTTTATGTCAATTTTCGTGAGGTGAATGCTAAGACGGTTAAGGATAAATTCCTTATTCCGGTCATTGACGAGTTGTTGGAAGAATTACACGGAGCTAAGTATTTTACAAAACTGGATTTACGATCTGGTTATCACCAGATTCGCATGCACTTGGAGGATGTGCCAAAACAACATTCCGAACGCACCATGGTCATTTTGAATTCTTGGTGATGCCATTCGGACTTACAAATGCACCATCGACATTTCAGGCTCTCATGAATGATATTTTCCAACCATTCTTTTGTAAGTTTGCATTGTTTTTTTTTTTTAATGATATTCTAGTATACAGCCGGAGTTGAGTGGAGCATATATCACACCTACTTGAAGTCTTCTCCAAATTGCGCCAACACCAGTTTTTTTTTAAGCGTTCTAAGTGCTCCATTGCTTAGACTGTCGTGGCATACTGGGGTCATCGAATTTCCGTTGATGGGGTTTCAGTAGATCCAAATAAGATTTAAGCAATGATAAAGTGGCCATAACCAACCATCGTTAAAAGTTTGAGAGGTTTTTTTGGGGTTGACAGGATACTATCGTAAGTTCATGAAGGATTATGGCAAGATTGCCACTCCATTAACATCGATGCTCAAGAAGAATTCTTTCAAATGGACTTCCGAATCTACTACAACCTTTGAGTCCTTAAAATCTGCTATTACGACCACTCTAGTCCTTGCTTTGCCAGATTTTTCAACACCACTTGAAATTGAGTGTGATGCCTCGGGTATTGGAATAGGCGCTATCTAGTAACAACAGGGAGACCAGTTGCTTTTTTTAGTCAAACCTTTGTTGAACGACACTGTAGCTTGCCTACTTATGAGAAGGAGTTGATTGCCTTGGCCAAGGCAGTGTCTCATTAGCGTCCGTATCTTCGGGGAACTAAATTCTGGGTTCGTATTGATCACTACAGTCTTAAATATATCTTTGAACAACGGATCACTACTATCCCTCAACAACGTTGGTTGAGTAAAATTTTGGGATATGATTTTTCTGTGGAGTATAAAGCTGGCCGTGAAAATGTTGTTGCGAATGCGTTATCTCGCCAATTTGATGGAGATGACCCCGTTCTTGTAGCTATTTCTATGCCTTTATTGGGCATCTTTAATCACATCCGTGAAGAAGTCACTACCAATCATAATTTGCAGCAACTTGTTTATAAAATTCAACAAGGAGAAGTTGTAGGTCCTTGGAAATTTTGTGATGGACTAATCTTCTTCAAAGATCGTGTTTACTTACAGCCTGATTCTCCATTATGTGAGTCCATCCTCTCTTCACGCTATAATATGGGTCATGAAGTTTACCAAAAAACCCTTCGTCGTGTAGCTGCAGATTTTTATTGCCAGGGTTTGAAGTCACAAGTTCAGTCCTTCATTCTTACATGTCAAGTGTGCCAACGGCACAAAGTTGAGCGCCTTCACCCGACTGACGTTCTCTAACCATTGCCTGTTCCAACTCAGATTTGGTCTGATATCTCAATGGACTTCATTGGCGGTTTACCAAATTTGTAATCTTTGTTGTTGTCGATCATTTCTCTAAACATGCTCACTTTCTTGCGGTTTCTCATCCATATACGGCAGTGTCAGTGGCTCGCCTTTTCTTTGATCAAATTGTACACTTACATGGCCTTTCGGAGACTATTGTTTCCAATCGAGATGCCATTTTCCTTGGTGCCTTTTGGAAGGAACCCTTCACATTGTATGGCACTAAACTTTGTTTCAGCTCTTCATATCATCCTTAGATTGATGGACAAACAGAGGTCGTCAATAGTACAGTGGAGATGTATCTTTGTTGCTTTACCATCGAGAATCCAAAAAGGTGGCTTGACTGGCTTTCTTGGGCGAAATTTTGTTATAATACTAGCTTCCACTCATCTTTGAAGTGTACACCGTTTGAGGTTGTCTATGGTCGTCTTCCATTGCGGCCTCTTCCCTACACACCAAACACTTTGGTAGAGAAAAGAACACAAACAAACAACTTGAAAGAAATTGACGTAAATGTATTGATTCTGTAACTGGCGATTTTTATAATCACCCAATATCCAATACAACTCAATTAATAACAGGGACCCAAGAACAAAAAGAATAAGAAGACAATGGCTGCCAACAGCCCCCAGGAACGAATCCCGATGCAGAGAAATTCTGCCCAACAAGTCTATACTCGATTGCTACCCCCATCTGTCATAACTACCCCCCTTATATACCTCTTACAACCTTTTCCCAATAACCGATTGCTTGTCCTTTTGTCCTTTTTGTCACATAACCGATTGCTGTCCTTTTCCCTCTGCACCTTTATTCCTTCTAGAATATACTTGAAATGGTCTTGGGCCTGCGTCTGCGTCTTCTTTTCTATCACTGCCACCCTCTTGAGAAGCAACCTTGTCCCCAAGGTTGAAATAAGGAAATTGACCCACAAAGTCAGTCTCATCGAGCCAAGTAGCCTCATTAGGAGTTTGGCCTTTCCATTGCACCAAGACCTGCTGAATAGAGTGACTTGATGGTTGAATACAGCGGCGTTGAATAATTTTTTCAGGTTCGGTGAGCGGCCCCTCTTCCACTACAAGAGTATCTGGTAAATTAGGCAGCACCGGATGATCTCCAACAACTCGTTTCAGTTGTGACACGTGAAACACCGGGTGAATGCGACAAGTTGAAGGAAGCTTTAATTTATAAGCTACAGCACCAATTTTTCCCAACACTTCAAATGGCCCATAGTACCTTGCTGCCAACTTAGAGCAGATTCGAGAACTTATCGAATTTTGGCAATGGGGACGAAGTTTAAGAAAAACCTTATCCCCCACAGAGAAGTGAACATCTCTCCTATGACGGTTTGCATACTTAACCATCAACTGTTGAGCCCGGTGGAGGTTGAACTGAAGTTGCCTGAGGATCTCGTCTCGGTCTTAAAGGTTTTGGGCTACCGATTCAGCTCGTGTTTCTCCTGGCAAATACCATTGCAAAACTGGAGGTGCCCTCCCATAAACGACTTCAAATGGACTCTTCTTTAAGGCGCTTTGGAAACTCGTATTATACCAATATTCTGCCTAGCATAACCATTTGGCCCAATATCTTGGTTGTTCCGAAGAGAAACATCGCAAATAGGATTCTAAGCAACTATTTAGTACCTCTGTCTGGCCATCCGTTTGTGGATGGTAGGCGGTGCTGAATTTGAGGTGGGTACCCTGCAACTGAAATAACTCGCTCCAAAATGTGCTCAAGAAGAGAGGATCCCTATCACTGATTACACTTTTAGGAATTCCATGCAAACGGACCACTTCTCTAGTAAAAACTTCAGCCACTGATTTTGCTGTGAATGGATGACGCAATGGGAGGAAGTGGCCATACTTGGAAAAACGATCCACAATAACAAAGATGCAGTCAACACCTTGTGATCTAGGTAGCCCTGTAATAAAGTCAAGAGAAATGTCTTCCCAAATATGTTTAGGAATAGGTAATGGTTGTAGAAGTCCTGTTGGGGATTGTGCCTCATATTTACTACGTTGACAAATCAAGCATGCTGCCACAAATTTCTGAACTGTTCCCATCATCCCCTTCCAGTAGGAATTTGCGGCGATTCGTCGATAAGTACGATAAGCCCCAGAGTGTCCGCCTGTTGGAGTAGCATGAAATTCAGAAATTAATTTAGGGACCCAAGAGGAAGTAGATGGAATTGCCAACCGCCCTTTATAATACAACCGATTATGAACTAAAGAAAAATTCGGATGCTCCTTGGTAGCTGTTTGTAAATCCTGTATAACAGAACCCAAAAATGCATCAGCATGAACCTCTTTAGTGATCTCAGCCCAGTCCGCCCAAAGTGGTCCAGACAAAACCAAAATTTCAGATTCCTCGTCACGACGGGAAAGAGCGTCAGCTGCTCTATTGGTGCGGCCTGGTTTGTATTCAATCAGAAAATTATATCCCAACAACTTGGAGAGCCAATACTGTTGGGCGGGTGTAGTAGCTTGCTGCTCCAATAAATGTTTTAAACTCCTTTGATCTGTTCGAATAATAAAACTTCGGCCCATTAAATAGGGACGCCAATGTTGGATAGCAAGAACCAAAGCCATGAGTTCATTTTCATAAGCCGAGCGACCAGCTGCTCTTTCGGATAAAGCTTTACTAAAGAAGGCAATCGGTCTATTTTGTTGCATAAGAACAGCTCCTATCCCTGTAAGCATCACATTCCACTATAAATTGTTGGGTGAAGTTAGGCATGGCGAGCACTGGTGAAGAAATTATAGCCTGTTTCAAATTATCGAAAGAGTGTTGAGCCGAGGAAGACCAAGAAAATGGATGCTGGGCTTCTTTTCGAAGAAGAGCTGTGAGGGGCTTAGCTAGCTCGCCATAGTTTCTGATAAAGCGGCGGTAATATCCCGTCAACCCAAAAACCCTCTCACCGCTTTCACTGATCTAGGTGTAGGCCATCTGATAATGGAAGAAACTTTAGATGGGTCCATCTCCACTCCACTAGCTGAGATAACGTGACCCAGACACTCAACAGATTGTTTCCCAAATAAGCACTTCCTTCGATTGAGATGCAACTGGTTCTGGCGAAGTAGCTCCAGCACAGTACGCAAGTGAGACAAATGGCCTGTCCAATCGCTGCTATATACTAGTATATCATCGAAGAAGACCAAGACAAATTTCCGAAGGAATTGGTGAAAAATATCATTCATCATTGCTTGAAAAGTTGCTGGAGCATTCATTAGGCCAAATGGCATAACAAGAAATTCATAGTGGCCTGAATGTGTTCTGAAAGCCGTCTTGTGAATATCAGGAGTAGCCACTCGAATCTGATGGTAGCCTGATTTTAAATCAAGTTTAGTAAAGTATTGAGCACCATGAAGCTCATCTAGCAGCTCTTGAATCACCGGAATAGGATACTTGTTGGGAATGGTGGCTTGGTTTAACTGACTATAGTCCACACAAAATCGTCAGCTTCCATCTTTCTTTTTAACCAACAAAACCGGGCTAGAGAAGGGGCTACTACTCTGGCGGATTATACCAGCAGAAAGCATCTCAGTGACCAGCCTTTCAATTTCATCTTTTTGCATGTGTCCATAGCGGTAAGGGCGAACGCTAATTGGACCAACACCGGGCTGCAGAGGAATTTGATGATCAGCTTGGCGGTGGGGCGGCAAAGACGGAACATCCATAAAAATATCACCAAATTCAGCTAGGAGGGCTTGAATAGAATCCTGTTGTTCGTGAGAGAGGTTGTCCTTCACATTCAAGAACGCATCACTTGATTCAATACCCCATAGAAGAGTCGAAAATTCAACTCCCGTTATCTTACGCAGAGCCTGTAAAGATGTTGGGATCCTGCTGAGAGAGGGGTCTCCCTGTAATAAAACTAGCGCCTTCTGCCAATGGAATTGCAGTCATCTTGCCCCAATTAACGCGTACGTCACCCAAAGTTTCCAACCAAGCAACTCCCAAAATAACGTCAACCCCACTGAGAGGAAAAACATAGCAATCCACTGTAATATTGAAGTTACCTAACCCCAGATTCAAGCCGGCACAGATCCCAGAGGTGCGCACCTTATGCCCATTACCCAAACGAACTGAAAATGGGCTGGTAGGAGTAACGTCCAGAGTTAGACGTTCCACTAAAAGGTTGGAAATAAAGTTGTGGCTAGCCCCATTATCCACCATGATAATGATGTTGTGCCTCGCGATATCTCCTTGAAACTTCATGGTGCGAGGACGATGGATGCCCCCAATCGAATACATCGGCAATTCCAGTTCAGAAAAATGAGCCTCATCCAAATCTAGTGATAAGGCTTGATTATCAACGCTTTCAAGTTCTGCCAGATTTCTTTCTTCAGTTAAGAACTCATCTTCTCCGCCAATCAGTGCTCTAAAGGATTTGCTAGGACACTCATGCAGTGGTGTATAGGGTTGCTTACATCGGAAACAGAGCTCTTTTGCCTGTAAGTCTTGGTATTCTTGATGGGAATAATGTCGAGTGCCTCGTTGTCGTGTTTGAAGTGGGAATGGTTTTTGTTGTAGGGGTGCCGGCAATGCCGACAGGGTTGGTGGGCGATGAAGGGATTCTGATGTTTTATCTGGAGGTTTAGAGAGAAGGTTTTCACGTTTTTGGGTTTGAAAAGGAAAAGAAGCGGGTTGATAATGGGTGGTACCCGTGGACTTAGGCCCCAGCCCATGGTGGGTCATCCCTGTCGCATCACTGGAATTATAACGATAAGGGGGTTTTATTCTGGTAGAGTGCAAGAGCTCCCTTTCAATTTCCCTTGTTAATTTCATGGTGCGATAGAGATCTATAGTATCAGGTGAACGGAGTCGCACTCGTATTTCCTCCTTTAACCCATTAAGGAAATACCCCAAACACTGTTAATCTGTCATATCCGGTACTTGTGTAGCTCTAGCCACAAAATCATCAATATACTCAGCAACAGTACCCATTTGCTTCACTGCTGCAAGATATTCGTATGGGTTTTCAGAGATATCACCGCCATAACGTTGAAATATTTAAATCTTCAGCTGTTCCCAGATTAGAGTTGGATTCCGTTGGCATAACCACCGAAGCCAATGGAGAGGCGCCCCGTCCATACTCACTAGTGCCAAGGAGACTTTGAGCTCATCTTGGGTATTGTGGATTTCAAAGTATTGTTCTGCTCTCGCCAGCCAAACCACAGGATCAGTTCCATCAAAAGTGGGCATGTCAACCTTCTTTGGTATAAGAGCTATGTTATCAAAATGAAGAACTTGAGCTGGAGGTCTGACAGCAGAGATGTTGCCCGACGGTGGAGTGGGGGTCGAATGGGTGGAGACATCACTGCTATCGGCAACAGCCTTTCCTTTTATCAAAGAAGAAATCATGTTTTCCAGACTGGTAAATCTCTGCTCTTGTTCTAGCCGTAAAGCTATAAGTGCTTCTTCCATGGTGTTCATTTTTGTTTGCGCCTGTGTCATGTTCCTCTCTACCTCTTCAACGCGTCCCTTCATTCTTGTTTTTGGCATCCGGCAGGTCGGAACAATTTGGTAGAGAAAAGAACATAAACAAACAACTTGAAAGAAATTGACGTAAATGTATTGATTCTGTAACTGGCGATTTTATAATCACCCAATATCCAATACAACTCAATTAATAACAGAGACCCAAGAACAAAGAGAATAAGAAGACAATGGCTGCCAACAGCCCCCAGGAACGAATCCCGCTGCAGAGAAATTCTGCCCAACAAGTCTATACTCGATTGCTACCCCCATCTGTCATAACTACCCCCCTTATATACCTCTTACAACCTTTTCCCAATAACCGATTGCTTGTCCTTTTGTCCTTTTTGTCACATAACCGATTGCTGTCCTTTTCCCTCTGCACCTTTATTCCTTCTAGAATATACTTGAAATGGTCTTGGGCCTGCGTCTGTGTCTTCTTTTCTATCACACTTCCAAGTTGGCTACCGTGGATGTAGCTCTTCGTGATTGGGATGCCATGCTTCAAATGCTTCGTGACCATCTCTGGCATGCTCAAGACACGAATGAAAAATGCGTATGATTCTAAGCATAGACAATTGGAATTTGGTGTAGGGGGATTTGTTGCTGCTTAAATTACACCTTATCATCAGCTTTCCCTACGGGAACGCACCAACCGTAAGCTCTATCCTAGATGTTGTGGACCTTTCTGTGTTCTCGCCCGCATTGGTCAGGTGGCTTATCGTTTACAGCTGCCCTCAGATTCTCATTTACATTCAGTTTTTCACGTTTGTTAGTTGAAGCCTTACCATGGTTAGTTGGATGTTACCACTTAGCCTACATTACCACCAGTTCCTCCTAAGAAGATCCAACTTCAATCACAAGTTATTCTGGACCGTCGGACATTTCATACAGTTCCTCAAGTGTTGGTTCATTGGCAATGTCTTTCCCCAGCTGATACTTCTCGGGAAGATATTGAACACTTACGGCAATCTCATCTATCGGTTCCGCTTGAGGACAAGCATGCTGTTGGGGAGGGGAGTAATGTTGATGCTTCTCGGGAAGATATTGAACACTTATGGCAATCTCATCTATCGTTTCTGCTTGAGGACAAGTGTGGTGTTGGGGAGGGGAGTAATGTTACGCCTCCACAGATTTACAAGCGCTATACTTATGGGAAATTCAAGCAACTAGACTCGACAGTAACCCATTGACCAGCCTACTTTCATTTTATTAGTTATAAATAATTCTCATATGTAGTCTTTAGCAGTTATTGATTTAGTCTTAGCAGTTATTGAGTGGAAACAATATAGTTCGTGGCTAACTGACAAACTTCCTATATATTGATTAATCAGAAAAGGGAAGGGGGTAAGTTATCTTTCCAAATTAAGGGTAAGAGATCAGAGAGTTCTCTCGATATTAATGAGCTCTCAAAATTCATGAAAAAATCAAACAAAAAAGGAAGATTAGTGAAGAAACATTTTTAGTCATCATCTGATTTTTCTCTGCAACGTCCAGTAACTTGATCCTACATCAAGGACCATAACATCTAGCTTTGGTCCTTCTCATATATATCTACCCATATTCTGCTACTCTTTTCCTTTTCTTTTGCTCACTTAAATTTGTATCATCATGTTTGAGTTGGTTTTGTTTGTAGGTTAAGCTATAGTGCCTCTAATCCATTATGCATCTTACTACAGCTTAGACAAAAAATAGCTTCAGCCACCTCTGCAATAAAATCTGTTTTTGGACAGGAAGAAAGTAGGCAGGATGCTGTAAGTTTTGACTGTACTTTCTTTTGTCATTTTAATTGATAATCTGTTTTATAGTTCTTGGTCTCTCTTTTAATTTTTGCATCAGGCTGACAAATTGGAGAGATTGAGGGATAGGATGATCAAAGTGCGTGAGCTTTTTCGCAACACAGATTCCACAGAATTTGTTATCGTAACAATTCCCACAGTACGGATTCCTGGAAAACATCCTTGAATGTTGGCAACAATATGCATAGAGCAGTTCAGTCACTAAGATCAGTAGATATTGATTTGGAGTGCACCAGATCTGTTGAGTCGAATTTTCTAACCAGTAATTTCAACTTGGCCTTTTGATGCAAGGTAATGGCAGTCAGTGAGTCATCAAGGCTGCATGCATCCTTGAAGAAGGAGAATGTTCCTGTCAAAAGGCTTATTGTCAATCAAATTCTTCCTGCTTCTGCCTCTGACTGCAAGTTTTGTGCAATGAAAAGAAAGGTATTTAGTTAGCTATTCTCATTATCAAGCCCAAAGAAGTATGTACAATGTTACATAGCAAGAAGGAAAATTAGTTTTGGTGGAGAGTAACTAATACTAATCTTTTTTTTTTTTTTGGTTAATATTTCAGGACCAGATGCGTGCGCTTGACATGATTCGGAGTGATCCAGAACTGTCTAAGTTGACAATGGTCCAAGCTCCATTGGTTGATGTTGAGATCAGAGGTGTTCCAGCTCTTCAGTTTATTGGGGACATAGTTTGGAAATGAGCATCCTCATAATAATATGCCTAAGCTCTTGGACTCTTCGATCCTATTGGATGACTTTGGAAATGAGCATCCTCATAATAATATGCCTAGGCTCTCGGACTCGTCGATCCTATTGGATGACTTTTACATACAAGGAACATGGATCTGCTTGACGATCTTGACTGTTTTAGTGAGCTGTAAGTTTGAGATCCTGGTACCTCCAATATTGATGAATCCTATGTGAGAGAGCCAACAAATTTATGTTTTGGAGCCGATATATCCTAGGAAGGATCAGAGACTCTTGATTTTCCTTTTTGGATGCTTTCTGTCTTCTTATCTTATTAATTCTCTTATTTTAACCTATCAATGTATAACATGTCAACGTTACTGGCTTAACATCTTATCCAAGTGGGTGAAATTTGGAAATATTTTTCTGGATGGTGAATATACTATCGTTAGATGATGTCCTCAGTGCCAGGTAAAGAAACGAGCTCATGTAGGTTGCTGGATCTTTGAAACAGTTCCTACCAGGACCAGGAAGCACTGGGTTTTGTACATAAAATATGGTGGCTGAATAACAGACTTGGAGGTCAACTACATACCTTTCTTTAATCAGATTTGCGATAATAAATTGCTGATGTTGAGGTAAATAATTAAAATGATTTCTTTGAACAACTTGTAGCATTTGGTGTTATTAGTCTGACCAAGAACAAGAAGTTAAAAAGTTACAAGATCCTTAACTAGCTCTATGAGTTAATACCACCAAGTTGCATGAATGCATCGGGAATAACCAAGTGAGCAACCAAGGTAGGAAGGAATATGTCAACTTCCTGTTAAGCGACTAAGTAGGGTAGAGATAGAGGGAAGGACGAAAGAACTTTGTTGTAACTGCAATGGGCCTTATACTTGGTTTGAAATTCTAGGAGTCACAAATATCTATAACGGGAATGAAGAAATAATGAATCCGTCGATGGACCTTGATCGACTTTGATAACACTCATATAACTGGTGGATAAAGCCTTAATAAATTGAATGGAATGTTAAGCTTACATTAGTTTTAGAATTATACTATTTTTAATAATAAAATCATGTCTCTTTTTATTGTAAAAATTGTTCAGTGAGTCAAGATTTTTTAAATTCAAATATGTTTTTATTTTAAATTATTAAGTCCTATTTAACTAAATTTGTATAATTTGAATGAGTAACTCATAATTAAATGAATTTAGAGGCAAAGCTAAGAATAACATATAAGATATATTTTAGCAAGAGTTATCGCCTAACGAATCTAAGAGTCACTTGAAATTTAATTGATAAGGATGTTATTTACCTAATTTAAGCTTATTTAGTTTATTGAATAATTCAAGGTCAATTAAATTTAAATGAGAACCTAGCCCAATAGAGATATTAATCTTTCTGAATAATAGTGAGAACTATAATTTCAAATAAAATAGTAGGAATAACTAAATACGTAATTAAAGTCATGATCTTATTTGGTAGTCATAGCATATAACTAATACCTGCTTTTCTTATATTTATATTTTGTTCTAACTAAGGATTGATTTTATTTAGTATCAACTATACTAAGTTAGTAAAATAAGTTTCATAGATATAAGTTATATTTGAGAAGAGTTCTCAAAGTCAAATAGAAAAATTGCATGTCTATTATGTAATTTTGCTATTAAACCTATTGAAATTTTGGTGTTAAAGTTTTAGAGATATGTCAAAATTATATAGATGACAAGGTGTATTAAAATTTTGGGTTGACTAATGTCTCGTAAACTTTAATAACAACATGTAAGATATATGTCAACATCATGATAGCAAAATACAAGAGGTTACATGGAGTATAGCTTAAAGGTATAGTACTTTGATAAAATTGTTTTAATCAATTTATTCTACTAAAAGCATAAATGTGGAGTACAATTGAAGTCATTTGTTATATAATGATAATAGTTATCACTAGAAGAAATGATTGTGTGACTTTTCTTGCCCATACGGATATGTTAAAGATCATGTGTATTTCTAATTCATCCTTATAAGCATTTAATACTGAATTTAGATTTAACATTATTACAATGTTTAAGGTATGATACGCAATAAAATATTAAGTAAAAGCAATTGATCCAAATTTATACAAATAGTTTGCATGTACTAGATAAAGGATGACTTATGCTTAATATAAATGGCAAGAATATAATTAAGACTATTTTTTAATGCCATATTGGTTAAATCAATGTAATGAGAATCATATGTTACATGCAAGGATACACATATCCTTTTGGATCGTATGAAGCCTATGAAACTTGTTGGGTTGAAGAATAATCAAATCAACCTTGGTGAAAGGATGATGATGGTATTGAATTGTTAAATTTATACAAGTGATGTATTAACAATTAATAAAAGAATGATTCTTATATTTCATTAGAATTACTGATCACTTTATGTGATATGGTCATATGTACTAAATGAAATATTGATTTAAATATTTTAAAAAAAGTTTAAAATGTTTAAATTTAAGTAGAAATTAAGTATTGAGAATGCTAAATTACTTCGAAGAGGTTATTATGGTGAGTTTTAAATTTTTCGGATATCTATGCGGAATGAGATTCTTTAATAAATAGTTATACGACTAAATTCTATAATATTATGAAGTAAGGAGGAATATACAATATGAGAAATTGTATGATGCAATATTTATTTCTTCTATAGCTATCCCTAATACAATAACTTACCTTCACAAGTTCCAATATGATCAATTAGCAAAATTTCATATTAGATATGGAATGCTAAGATTTTGAAAAAGTTAAAGTTAATGATTTAGGATGTCATGCGTAGATGAAACATATATTATCCATTAAGTTTAGAACTGGATAATAAAAGGTTATGCGATATCTAAAAGGTTCGATATAATCTTATAGACTTATTGAACAAATTGTTTGTTTTAATGAACATTTGTAAGAGAATGGTTCTCAAGATAAGTAGTAGAAGTAAGATGAAATTTGAAAAGTTTATATCTCATGACAATACATCTAATTGGAACTAGTGCCTTTGTTGATATATTTGATGATCGTGACTTCATATGCTTGATCGTGATAGAGAGCAATTTCATAGAGTCACAATTGTGACACTAGACGTACGATTGTGATAGAAGCTTCCTAGACGTGACTTTTTGCATCTATTTTAGTGTTTGATAGCATTTGTGGAACTGAACAAAATGCAGAAAACCTAGTTACAACCCGAAGACCCTCTAGTACTATTTAAGAAATTGAAAACGCTCCAAAAAGGCAGCTACCATCTTGCAAAAATGGATCAAACAAGTAGGATTGAGAGAGGCGTTCAAATTTCTAGTTTTCTAGATCAAATTCTGAATAAAGTTTTCTTTCTTTCTCCTTTGCTATTTTTGTATTACTTGATGTGTAAACTAAATTTATAGATTTCCATTACGTTTATGATGTTTTAAGTTTCATATTAGGGTTTATTATGTAGTTGTTTTGTGACTTTAATCTTTATTGATTCAATACATATTTTGTGTGTGTTAATGATGCATGTTCATCCTTTGGTAATAAATCGAGAAAGTGAGTAAAAAGTAATATGATTAATTAGTGCAACAAGAGTTGGTGAATTAATATGTCACACGATTAACAAATCAAATATCATTCGAAGAGAGATCTTATGTAAGAACTTGTTTATTCAATAGATAACTTCAAAACTAATTAAAAAAGTTAGAGAAAGAGTTGTGAATTGAGAGATTGAAATTATGGAATTTTCATATTCAATTAGGGTTAGTAAATTAAGGCTAATTGGTTATGTCTTGAGAGAGAGTAATCAAACCCTTAGAAAATCTAGGATCAACACATAATTGCATCAATAATCATTAAGGGAACAAAATAACGAAGGAATAGATTTTATACATTTGTCCTTAATCATACTTGAATAATTGTGACAACTCAATTGTTAGTTGATTATTTACTTAATTTTATTTGATTGTTAATTTATGTTATTTACTTTCATTTAATTCATATTTCAATACCTTAGACAAAGTTAGGTTCATTTGTTCTTAACTATTTCCTCGTGGGATCGACGTCTTCAATTCTACAAGTTTACGATCAATATAATTGCAGATATTGGGAGTTTTATTAGAGGTAAAATTTGTTAAGCACTTGTCTTGCAGTCATCAATGAGAGATGAAAAAGACAACTCTACTCTCTATTGTTTGTAGCTAGGTCATTTTGAATCCTAATGTTTATTTCAAACAAACTTTTACAAAGAAAGCTAAAGTTAATAAGAGAATGTTATTAATTATTACAACAATTGTTGCCCTTGAGGATAAGGCAAGATCTCCTAAGCTCACAAATGGAGATTTATAAGGATTCTTCTGGTGATTTTGGGTGCAAATTACTATTTGTCAAAGAGATAAACTTAATTCAGGTATTTTTTTTCCACTTTTGTTACTTATTGATAATTCATAATCACTTTATTTTGTTTATAATGCTACTTTTGTTGTCTTATAGTTGCTTGGTGTGACCAATTCGGAAGTGGTATTCTAGAATTGCAAAGATTTACAATTCAAATTTTACGTCAATATGTGAGTGCAAAAGAATTATAACATATTTAAATTCATCAATTTAAAGAAAAGGAATAAATTGGAACATAAAAGATTGAACGACTGATCGTGGTTTTCCGATATGCGTAAGTTTTAATATTTAACCTCGATATTCCGCAAGTGTACGTGTCATTCGAGTAGTACCTAAGATGTCGATCCCACGAGGAGGGTTAATCTAATCCTAGAATCTAAGTTCAGAAACTATTAAACAAAAATTTAACAAACAATAAATTTAAACACGAGAACTAAATCAAATAACAAAACAATAAGTGACAATTAACACTTAACGAAAACAATCAACGAATAATGATTAACAATTTCTGATTAAAAATGAATAACAAATAATAGAAATTGATTGATTTGTTGAACGATGATAGCATACCCTAGAATTCAACCTTGTGAGTTAACCAAAAGAGAGAAAGGGAAAATTATCTATCTTTAATGCTAACCTAACCAATTACGATTTATCGAATTAATAGTTCTTGATGATCCTAGGGTCATTTAATCTCTCTCAAGTTATAATTGAACCTTAAAGCATAAACCCTAATCAGATTATAGGAATTTTTAATCTCTCAATTAATAATCTATCCAAAACCTAATCAGTTCTTAAGTTCTCTAATAAACAATTAGAAATCTATACGTGTTCTCTCTACAAAAGATTTACCTACCTGATTTATTTCTGAATCTATTAAATTTCCTAACTCTTGTTAGCCCAATTTAAACATTTTTTCTTAATTTACCCTCTCAGTTTGTTATCGAGATATGAAGTGCATAACTAAACCACAAATTAATTCAATAATCATTAAATCAAAAATAATATTCCAAAGGTGAGTATAGAACATCAAGCAACAATTTAATTCTATCATCAAACTATATATCCCAATTGTACTATCAAATAAAACTAAAATACATAGGAAATAGAACTCGAATGGACGATGGGAGGTTGCAAACTAGTGTATATTGAAAATTAAATAAGTTTGATGATATAGCGTATTTGCAAAATGCATTAAATAAGTTCTTGATATTGACATAGTTCTCAAAATTATCAAAGATCAAATTCAGTAAAAATAGTATGGTAAATTAAAATTAGTCTATAGCTCTATTCAAACGAGAAGATTCACGGTTCAAATATCTCATGGACAAACTATGTCAAGGATAAACAGATGCTACAATTCATTGATTTCAAGAAAAGCAACAAGCTAAAATCACATTAGTCAGTTTAAAGGTTATCCCAGTTTTAGGACAAAATGTTGGACAAACTTAAAACTAAGAAAAGGCATACCTTGTAGCTGATTGGATGACTTCAGAGCTATAAACACATTTTAAAGTAGCTACAAAAGCATTGAGAGGAAGGATCTAAATGATAATTAAAATATGAGATGTCAAATATGTACTATCGAAGCATAATTTTAAGTTAGAAAATCAAAAACTAAAACATTCCATTAAAAGAGGATAAATTTGTTTATATCTATTACTTTGTTTATATCCATTGGAAAATCAGGTATCTCATTTGATTTTCAATCCCTTGTTTCAAAAACATAACACTAAATATGACAATATGGGATATTGGAAGACAATAAAAGGATCAGTTGCTGAAATTGACAATTTATTAAAAAAAATTCTTGCAAAGGATACATAAAAATGTTATGATATTTATGATTTAAATATCCATTGTACTTCTCCCTTATGAATTAAACACATATAGAAAATAGGAAATAAAATAAAATTTATGAATCCTTATCACCGTGAAAGTGTTCTTTGGGAACGTTCATTTTTACTAGCTAAAATGACATTGGCACCATCTAAAAAGTTTTATTCAAGTTACCAACCTTTGGACAGGACTAGTTAACAACTAATAACTCCATCAACAAAACCTAGGAATAGAGTATAGGTATACTTGTAACATATTCTACTCAATAACTATGCACCTAGAAAAAGGGTTATGTTTAACTAATTAGCTAAGTAAATTTATGATTCCCAACCACATGTATGACCATCCATCTTTCTCTTTTCGATGACAAGGAAAACATTTTGCTGATTTAGCAAATCAAAATCCAGTAGCAATGTCGTCAATGAATTCCAATATACAATTAGACTTGTATTTTGAATCCAACGAGCATTGTGCTTGTCATGAAAGTAAAATTTGCAAAAATAAAAGAAAATCATTTAAGTGAAAAGCAACGAATCCCTTTCCAGTAAAACTAGATGAGTTTTTTCTTTCCTTTTTTCTTTACTTGAAAAGATCAAAGTTACGAAGATCAACAAAACCTAATCCCTCACCCAATCGAATCAAAACATAAATATACCTCCATCAATAAAACCCCTCACCTAATCGAAACCCATCAACAAAAACCCATCACCCAATCGAAACAATAGGAATAACTTACCCAGAAGAGATGACAAATGGTAAAAGGCTGAGTTGACTTAAATAGAGAGTAAAGTTTCTGAAGAAAAGAATCGCAAGGTTTAGAGAGTCAAAATGAAGAATTGGGGAACACGGGAGTGAAGGATAAAATGAAGAAGTTTTTAGAGCGAGATGAAAATGAAGAAGAAACGCGGCAATGAAGGATAAAAATGTCCTAAACAAATGGCTTATTCTCAGAATACATAAAGATAGGTGGGGATGGGCTTTACTTATTCCCGAAAGTTAAAGAATATATAATCTTAGGATTAGTTATTCTGTGTACTTTTTCCTAACAACACAAAGGCTTAACTAAGTTTTAAGAATATGCCAGGAATAGAATACTTATTCCATTGAACCAAACATGTCGTTAATTCTAGATGCTTAACATGAAAAATATCTTCAGAGTGGCCAACATGCCAATAATATGGATTGTAGGATGGTATCTCTTCATCCAGAACAATTTTTTGCTAGAAACCTATCGAATCTTCCATTTGTATCCATATATGCACAAGGAGTGGCTTCATCAAATTGATCTCTACTTACAATCTTGCAATATTGGGTCGTTTGAAATTTGTTGTCGTAGAATCTAATCGAAGAGTTTGGCCAAATGTTTTTGCACCATTAAACAAAGCTTCTTTGTACATAAATTGAATTATAAATTTGGGCAAAGTAACCCAAATTGGAACCACTGAGGATTCACGATCAACATGAAAAATAGGAGTCTATTTAAGAACTCGCATGGTTTTGCCATCAATGTACCATATTCCACGTGAATATACTGTTGGTTTATGCCCTGCAGCCAATCGCTTTGGTTGTAGTTTAATGACAAATTATTTAAAGGCATTTTTTATCTTTTACATGTTTAGATATATATGATAAAGTCCATAGGATAATTGTACATTGCAAATGAAATTATAATGAGATTATAATTA
>JANIHZ010000210.1:30176078-30189485 GCA_027478365.1 Erythroxylum rufum | reverse complement strand
AGTGTAATGTTTTGATTTGATTGTTCTGTCTTGGGTGACATCCACATATCCTCCCAGGGGGTATTTGGGTGTTACATTTTGGCCTATTAAAGAGGTCTATAGTCATATGTTGGGTAGGTCTTGTGACTAAAAATAAACTCACAATCACCCCATAGATGGTATTACAAGGAAAGATGCTTATGCAGATCTATTATTAAAAATTACATTAACTTTCTTCATTACAAGAATACATTTGACATGCTTATAAAATAAGTTTGGAAAATATCATATCAACTTTGGGCACGCTTATAAAATACATTTGGAAAATCAAATGATTAGGACTTGCTAGTTTTTATTGTATAATCTTTCCATTTATGCATGAAATCAATAATTGGTTCTGGTCTATATGGGGTCTTAAGGTCTATTGCTATGTTTTTTTTATGCAATTTGGCTTGGTGGTCCTCTAATAATCTTTTTTATTTTATAAGCAATCATTTTTTAGACATGTTCACTTTTAATGCTAATGTGGTCCTTTGTAAAAAGTTATTCCTAGTGGTCCTCTCTTAGAATTTGATGTATTGTTGATTTGCTATTGATTTTTGTTGTATATTTCCACTTGTAGACTTTTGATCTTTTTCATCTTTTACCAATTATTTTTAAAGATTCAAGTTATTTCCTATACAACTAGTTTTGCAAGTCACAATGTTGAAATCTTTTGTTAGTGTCTTTGTACATGCATGTTTATATTTTTAAAGCATATCTTGTCTAATTTTTACTGTTTAGTTTCTACCCTTTGTACCTATTTAGATTAATGTTTCCATATTTATATTGCTAACATGTTTTATTGAAAACTAATGATATAGTTATTTGTAATGTAAACATTGATAAATTTTGAATTTTACAATGGTGGGATGCTGGAAAGACATGACAATAATAAATATGTTGATGGCAAGATTAAAAAGAAGAAGGATATGAGTGTTGATGAACTTAGCATGCTAGTTTTAAAAAAGCATTAGAAGATAAAAGACGTAGAGTAGTATGTATGTTTTACAAATTTCTTAATGAGTCCATGAGATGCTTAAAGGAGTTAAGCTTACATCATGATAAGGACATATTGACAATGTTCAACCATATGGAAGAATTGAATTACCACAATGTTAAAGTCTACTACGAGCATGGTTATAAGCATCTTACAATAGATGGTGAAAGTTTGATTTTGATATTGGCGATGAATTTGAAGCTAATAGATAACATAATATGAGTATGAATGATGAAGAGTTTTTCTAAGTTCAAGTGGAACAAAATGATGAAGATTTAAATGTGATAATGTTATAGATTTGAATGCAACATAGTTGGTTTGAATGCAATAATGTTCTGATGAAGTTGGAAGTAGTGGAAAGGATTGCAATGAAGGTGGTGATTATTCCAATAATGCACAAAGCCAAGAAAGAAGTTATGTAAAATAAAAAATTCTTATGTACAACCTCAAAGGTTCCTTCAATAATATTGTTATCTTTGATACAACCTCAAAGGTTCTTTCAAAGTGTCATAATCTATATACAAATTCAGCTAACCCAACTCCAAAAACCTATTGGATATACGAAAATGTGTCAATACTAAAGGTAGGTACATTAGACATCCAAGAAATTTAATCACATAAGACCTACAAAAAAACAAAAAATACACATATTATATTTATTTTAAATTTGCATTATGTAAATGAATCAATATATATGCTTAACTCTTGTGAGCAACAATAAACCTTGTAACCGAGACTCTTACCCCAAGACATATAGAAGATGTCTGACATAATTTTTTACAATTACAAACCTTCAACTTATTTACCAATACTAAATATTTACAAGAAACATAAATTTTAAATGTTGATTAAAATTTGTATAATAATGGCATTGTTAAAACTATAATGGAAATATTTACTTTGATATTAATGCATTAATAAAAATGTTGACTGATATTAGGTTTCATATTTGATATCTGTAGCTTCATCTTCTCATTATAATTGGGGCAATTAATATAAGGAATCTGAAATAACATACAAATTACGATATAAATTAAAATGAAATAAAATCAATATACGATATATAATAAATATTAATATTGTTTTACTAGTGAACATAATGCTTTTTTTCAATAAAATTGAGTATCCTTTCAACTTTTGCTAAATTATCAAAACAACATTCTTTAATTCATTAACGACACCTTTACTCTTCCCATTTTAGGTATATACAAGGTGCATAAGCATCGAAAGTTACATATATTTTTTTCGACTATATTTGTTTTAATCCTATTACAGTATCATCATATGAATGATATACTAATACAAGATATCATATATGAGTAAATAGAAGGTATCAAGTACTTGAAATTTTAAGAAAATTTTGTGGCCTAATTAAACTACCTCCTCAGGGCTATTTTGGCATGAAAGCATATTTGTTAGCAGAATATAAAACAATCAAGTTTGATATTGTGCAAAATAAACTTAGAAAGGTAAACAACAAAGAAGAATATACATCAAAGCAGAATGAGAAGACAAAAATAAATTGGAACAAATATTACCATTCACACACTCCATGAATTACAGGAATAAGCATAGAGTGTTATTATTTTAAAACTATAGTTTACTGATGCACCAAAGATAAAGATCTATCCATGTTTGAGGTATGCATGAAAGTTACAAATTTCAAGCATCAATTGTTTCTTATTGCATAACACTTGAATTACGTACATTAACTTCAGTTGATATCCTTGGAACAAATCTAACAAAAAGTTCGGCAAAACTACCAGTGATAAAAACAATTTGAAGAAAATAAATCATCAACATGCAATGACCAAAGCACTAGACAATTAACTTTAGAACCAAATCAAATTAGTAGTCAAAACTTAAACAAATAGTGTTTAGACTATACAAACAAAGTAAAGATCATATTCAAAAAAGATGAAACAAACAAAGTGAAGATTGTAATTGTATTCATATTCAAACAAGTGAAGTCGCCGAAGAAGAGAGAGTTTAATGAAAGACAATTATTATGGGAGAACAAGTGTAAGGAAGCAGGGCAACAGAAATCAAGGAGATGAGAAAAATTAAAGACCGCCAGATGGGAGAAAATTAGGGAAAAAGGAAGATCAGATTAGGTTGTTTTTTATTTTTTCTTTAATATTAATTAAATTAATATCTGACAAAAAAATAAAAACTATGTACACTTGACATCCTTGTGAAATTTATAATAGCTGACATGACTTATCACGTTAGAAGGATGAAATAGTGCACCAAAAGCTAGTTAACAAGAAAAAGGATCTTCCCTCTTATTTTTCTATCTTGGAGTCTTGGTTCAATTCATTCCTTTCTCGCCCTATCTTACTTTGCTAATAATAATAAATAATAAAGGAGTTGATTTCGTATAGAAAAAATGTCAGATAGCTTAGAGAACCTTAATTGAGGAGAAAAAGCTCCAATTCAATTCAAGTTAGATAGTGAGTCAAGATAGTCAGCCACTGAGCTAATTCTGCTGCGTCGATTCCAAACTCATTCAAAAAGCCTACATCTATCGTTTAGCAATTGAAGAAGAAAAAGTTATCTAGGAATGACTTTGGAATTAAATGTTGGTTTGCCAGCGTAGCTTTATTACATGGAAATTAATATTATTAAATTGATTGTCCTTTTTACTTAGTCTCTATTTTAAATTTAGATTATTCGGCTTCTGTTATTGTTGAGGAGAAAACGCTATTAAATTTCATATGTATAAGGTAAACCTGTGAATTTGGGTTAGTTTTCTTTACCTTTCTTATTTTTGTGCGCTGATGTTTATTTTATATTAAAAAATTGTTGTTTCCCAGTGAGAACGTTCTTAACCCTGCCAAAATAAAATACAAAGAAGAGTAATTATCTAAGTCATGTTTATCCTTAGATGTTATTAATAAATTATACAACAATAGTTTCTCGCACTCGGAAAGTAATAAATAAAATAAAATGGCTAGCTCAACTATTAACGGAGAATTTAATATTATATTTTTTGTAAAAAAATAAAAAAATTGAATATTTTATTATATTATTTTAGAATTTAAGATATAGTTTAAAAATTCAGAAAATGTTTTTCTTTGTTAGTTAGGTGTAAAAAAAAAAAAAAAGTTTCCAATGAACCACGTAGCAACACAAAACTGGCGCTTTCTACTGGAATCTTTGCTCAAACTCAATCCAAGTCATTTTCCGTTAAACCCTAAACCCCATGCTCCTCAGAAACCCTAAATTGTCAAATTATCTAGTCACAATCTCGCAAAATCCGCTCTTTTTTCTCTTACACATTGAACCGAGATGCTCTCCGTACACTTATGTCCAGAAACAGAACTATGTGAACGTCTACATGAAATGGAAGAAAGACTCCTATTATGACTCCATAGAGCACATGCACAAGTCTACAGAACTCAAAAAGATCGTATCTTTTAAAAATGTTATAGCCGGAGAACCAGATGGTTGCATCCCAATCTCTTTTGTTTCAAAAAGGGGATCGGAGTTCGACCTTAAGATTAAGGTTGCTAGATTTTTGAGGCTGTACCCATCAATCTTTGAGGAGTTTACTGGTCCCCAATACAATTTGCCTTGGTTCAGACTGACCCACGAAGCTGCTGATATCGATAGCCAGGAGAGAAAAATATTCGAGGAATGCAAAGAGGATTTGAAGGAAAGATTGAAGAAGTTTATATTAATGAGTAAAGGAAAAGTCTTGCCTTTGAAGATCATACAAGAGATGCTATGGTATCTGGGTTTGCCTGATGATTTTCTGCAACACCCAGATAAGAATTTCGATGAATCATTAAGATTAGTGGAGCTGGAGAGTGGTTTAAAAGGTTTAGCTGTGGAGATCAACGAAAGGTGCTTGTCAGTGTTGCAGAGAAATGCAATGAAACAAGGGGTATATTCTGGAGAAGCGACAGAGGCAATTAAATTTCCTTTGTTTCCATCAAAAGGTGTGAGATTGAAAAGGAAGATTGGTGATTGGCTAAAGGACTTTCAGAAGGTTCCATACGTATCACCATATGAGGATTATTCACGTTTGGATCCTACCAGCGATGTTGCAGAGAAAAGGGTAGTGGGATTTCTTCATGAGCTACTTTGTTTGTTTGTTGAGCATTCTGCGGAAAGAAAGAAACTTTTATGCCTGAAGAAGTACTTTGGGTTGCCTCAGAAAGTTCACAAGGCTTTTGAAAGGCATCCGCATATGTTTTATTTGTCATACAGGAACAAAACTCGCACAGCTATACTTAAGGAGGCCTATTGCGATGAAGCGGCTGTGGATAGACACCCCATGCTGGAGGTCAGGAAGAGGTATATTGATTTGATAAAAGCTTCTGAAAAAATTCGCACAAGTGGAGGGGTCAACTGTTCATAAGTCGGCGCAAGATTTGGATTTTATAATTGTATTATTGAGCAAAGAAGACTTAATGCTAAATGCTGATATACATGTGGGCGTGTTAAAACAGAAGATAAATTTAGGTACTCACTCTTATCAAGGATGTTTTCATGAAAGCCTACACAAGTTCATGAGCATTTGAATATGTAAGCAATCAAGTTTATGAGGCTGTTACGTTTCTTCTTTCTTAATTTTGCACGAAATTGTATTGAATGCAATAAATCGTATAATAAAGAAAGAAACTTGGATGGAATAAGTTGAAATATAACTGTTTGGTAAAATGAGGATATAATTAAGTTCGGGTATGCTAATTTTTCAAAGTTACCCTTTTTCCAACCTCATCTGAAACCAACTTAGTTCTCACAAATCAACCACAAACCATTGCAGTTGGCCTATATGAAAATCTCAGGACTCCTTTTTTCCGTAATTTTTAAGGATATTTAACTATTAATAAATAATTTAAAGATAAAACAACGACACTAACTTTAAAGATATAAATATATATATACACATATATAGATGGATAGATAGATTATTATGGATGGTTGTAAAGAACATATAGCTCTTTTAGCCCACTCCATGTACTCTTTTTTGGTGCTATATGCAACAAAAGAGAAGACGAGAGTATTGGGCAATGCCAAAACTATAGAGAAGAGGAAAACAGGCTTCCCAAATCTTTGACCTTTCACTATTGGTTTGTTAGACAGTCCGTAAACACTATAAATGTGTATTTTGTAACTAAGAAGTGACAA
This sequence comes from Erythroxylum rufum, assembly GCA_027478365.1. NCBI lineage: Eukaryota > Viridiplantae > Streptophyta > Magnoliopsida > Malpighiales > Erythroxylaceae > Erythroxylum > Erythroxylum rufum. The sequence continues at coordinate 30,183,328 of JANIHZ010000210.1, read as the reverse complement.
GTAATTTGAAATGATTGAACTAATGTCAATAAGAGTATAGCTTGCCTTGCCAAGAATGTTCTGTTAGTTCTGTCAAATGATGCTAAAACTAAACCGTTTGAAACGCCTTGTCTGAGCTCCTTTTCTTTCACACAGAGGACAGGGACAGAGATTTTTACAACCAGATCTATAAATGATGTACAAGAACAGATTGAGCAACGAAATTCCGCTACTTTTAGGAAAAGGAAGTGCTACTCTGATTTATTAGGTGTCTCCAGACTCCAGAAATGGAATTGCCATGTAAAAATACATAAAGGTTAGGTGGGGGTCACAAGAATCACATGCAACTATCATCTTTGCTGTAAATTAACTTGCATCTCGATTTCTTTGTTCAAATGACATCCAAATAAAACAAGATGCAACTTTTTCCCATTTTCTTAACATTACGTTTATTTCCTCCTTACATACTATAGACAATTTTCTAGTATTTCCTGAAAGACTAAATAAGCCAATACAAACTGTCTCTATGATCTACCTACACTAGCCTTTCCCATGGAGTCTATTGAATTACATAAGATCGTATTTACACATATCAGAGATGAAATCATCTTATTCGGTAGGCCCGTTAATTTCATGTTTATTTACATCTAAGATCTCCGTAGAAAATAATTAAATGAGTTGATAGCTGATGAAAACCATCCTCTACGAATTAACACAGGAAAAAGGGAGTTACTCAGCATTTCCTGATTAAAATGTAATCTACGATCAGAATGATGATGATAATCCTATGCGCCTTTCTGCAAATCAAAGAAGATTGATGAGCAAATCAACTATAAATACTCTAGGAAAGACAAGCAGCAAGAAATATCTACTATAAAATTAATTCTTTGTGCACAAGCAAGGATCTCTAACCTCCAGTTACGATGAGCTTCTCTACACGCGAAACAATATGTTTACTGTAAGTGAACCTCTTTAGTGAATTCAAATGAACCTTGATACGAGAAAGAATTATCTCAAGATTCTGGTCATCACAGGTTTCAATAACCTTTTGCACAACGTAATTTCCAAAAGGATCTTTCATCAAGGCCTGCAGTTTCAAGTTTAAAAGGAACAAGTTAATTCGTCAAGTTTAAAACTCACAAGAAAAATGCACCAAAGGTGAAATTGTTCCCACTAATCAGAACACAGAAAGTTCAAAAACCGTGCTGACATCTATGTTTCAAACTCAATTTATCTATTTAATTATAATGCACATGATTACTGGACTATAGATGATGAAACATATGCATTAACTAAGCTGTTGAACTTATGGCTAGTTGTTTGAACGAGGTTGAATTTTTAAGTGGTGGAAGAACAGTTTGAGTTTATGGTTAATGGAAAAATGATTTTATTGGGTGGTGAAAAAATTTCGGAAGTCAGAAATTACAGACTGTACTATCTCGTATTATTGATAGAATATAGATTCACTGCTTTACTCTATTTTTGTTGGGTTACTGCACGGTAGAACAAGGCCAATTAAGTACCCTGATTTCTTTTTCTTATGCATTTTAAATTTATACTAAGAATCTATACTCAACGTGGTGGCCCCAACCTGCAAGGGCTCATTTTCATCCGTGGAACCAAGCATCTCGTTCACCAGGAGTTGACGCTCCTCAGCACTACCAAAAGTCAAGCACTTCTCAACAACATTGGAAGCAAATTTCTGCTGACTCATATTTACTATTTGTCCTGCAAGCTTGCTAATAATAGCAGACCGCTGATTTTGGTTACCATGCTCCAGAACATGCTATCAAGCAAAAGAGAGAAGGTCAGTCTCATGAGCATGTACAGGGTAGAACAAGTATGGTTGAACATGAGCATTCAAAAAAGCAAAGAGCAACCTAAGAAAAATCATGCCCATATTATTTTGAGATAAACTCAATATGCCAAAACCAATCAACTGTAAAAAGGACTTCTGTCCACTCAAGTCAATATTAGGACAAGAAAAAAAGAGAGTCCTACCTGAATAACATAATTGCCGTACTGGTCTAGTGCCAAAGCACAAACAGATTGCATAATTTCATCCATAATAATTTGCTGGGTCTTCAAATTTTTACAATGTTCTAGGACCCTCTGTGTCAGAAGAAACAATAAATCGCTAAATAATTTTTTTTGAAATAAATAAATAAATAAATAATTGATAAAGCTGAAAGAGTAAATCTGCACAAAGCCCAGAGGTTCTAACCTGAATGACACGACAACCATAAGGATGGGTGGAAAGTGTCACAACTTGTTCATAAAAGGATGAGATGATAAACTGAATTCGATCTTCAGGGACGCACTCTATACATTTCTGAATAACATGATTACCATTCTGATCACGAACACATTTCATAATAGAACCATCAAGCTCTTCCATGATTTGAGTTTGATGATTTACATCAATCACCTCCAATGCCTATGGTAAAAATAAAATCACCGAAAACAGGTTCAGATTCAAAACATTAAAGCAGTTAACAAGTTCAGAAGACATTAGGTGAAACAAAAACCAAAAGAGCTAGCACTACAAGTGAAATGACTGTTTTCTAATTGCACTTGCATTGACTGATTTCAAGGACATAGCACCTGTCTTATATGTAACATATCAAAGGTAACTTTTTTCACTTAATACAACAGAGCAGCATATTTTGTGTTCAATCACGTGAAATCAACCCTCAACAAATTGTGATCAGATTCAAGCACAGGTGTACATAAAATTATGATTAAGTGGCTCTAGAACGAACCTTTTGGATTACTCTGCACCCATACATTTGAAGGCTGAGTGGCAAGACATGACCAGTAAGTTGGCTGGCTAACTCCAATCTTTGATATTCTGTACTATGCTCAAAAAACTGCACATTCAAGAACATGAATGTAACTATAAGATAAATGATAGCAACTTGGCCGCTATATTTCCAATTAAGAAGAACATGCCTTCTGTATGACGTAATTTCCAAACACATCAGTCATCAAGACATGGGCATGAAGAATAATCTCTGGGAATATCTTGTCCTTTTCTTCAACCGTGGCAAGTTCTAATTTCTGTTGAATAAAGCGACTACCATACTGGTCCATGCTGCATTTTCAATATCATGCAAGAAAATATGTTAGACATAGTACATAAATGCCTCAGGAGTGAAATAAAAGTTAAATCAAGTGATGGCATTACCTGAATTTAGCTACATGGTTAACAATGTCTGAGAGTTCAAAGGACTTTGTCTTGTTGGTCTTAAACTCATCTAATAAAGAGGACACATATTTCTTTTCCACATTGATGCGAGTATCAGAGTTCAATGAACCAGTGGATAGTGGCTTTGAGTTTCTCATCGTGGAATTAAATCGTGCAATTTGCTCATTCTGAAAACTTCCAGATCTGGCAGAAGGAAGTGCAAAACTTGCCACAGAGTTTCCTGAATATGACATTTGGAGATCATAGGATGGATTCTTATAGGAAACTTGATTCAAACTGCCAGAGTCAAAAAATGGTCCCTCAAATTGTTGCTTCTTTTGAGCAAGTAATGACTCGAGATATGCATTCTGAATCCCCTCTATACCTCCACTTGAAATGCCTAAGTAATTTCTAATCTGAGGATCACTTGAAGTACTCTTGTTGCAAGTTGCATTATCAGAAGTCCTTTGCAAATATTGACAATAGTGTGGCTCCACATCTGAAGAGTGAATGCCACTATCAACTTGATTTCCAAGTTTATTCAAAGATTTTCCGACTCCAGCACCACCTAAAGTAGAACCAGAAGCAAAAACAGAAGTTCAGAACAGAATGCAGACAAGTATTAGTTCAATAAAACTATAGATATAACCTCTATCAAGATCACTCTTGATTACTGTGTCCAGCTTTTGATTGACAGAATAGGCACTATGCATATACCCACCGAACTCCTTACTTGAGATGTTTGTATTTTGTTGATGGGCATTTGCTCCTTCCGAACTTTCAAAGCCTAAGGAATTCATTTTTGAGTGAAGATTGACCGAGGATAAAGTTCTTCTCGGGATAAGAATTTCCCTATTAGAACCTACTCTAGAAGAAATAAGGTTTTGAATGGCCCTGTTTCTCCTTGATACATCAGTGGAGTTGGTGGAAGATGAAAAACATTGAGCATTCGACTGGCCAATGAGTTGCTGTGGAAGACTTTGGTTATGACCATTGGGAATGTTAAAAAGATAATCTGGCTGATTATTTATATCTGGTTGAACCTGACCTTGGATATGACTATACTCATCGGCATGTCTGACATTTTTGAGGCTTAAAGTAGACAATGTACCAGCAATTTCACCAAGCCCAGCCACGCCAGAGCAAAGTGTGTCTTGGACAGTTGTGCCAACTACACTCCTATTCTCAACGAAGCCACTTCTGCTTCCCACAGGAGGAAGACCAGAGTTAGACAACCTTGCAACTAGCAACTGTTCAGATGCTCTGCTTCTTGACAGTGGTGAACCCTGAGCATATGCCAAAGAATGAGAAAGAGTAGAACCTTGAACTCCCACCAAGCCAGAAGAAGCTGCTCTGGAATGGAAGCTCTCCACTGATCCCCCCTCATGTATGCCAACAAGACAGGGATCAGACGTATCCATGATATTACCAAAGGAATTATGACTTGCTGCCCGTGAGAAGTGAGCTGATATTGGAACAGGAGGTTCAATTCCATCCTACAAGAAATAAAATACTCCACTTAATACTCACACTTTCAAGAATTGACTCTTAAGGATTAGTAGTAAACTGTGTTCTCAGACATCAGAACAATAAAAAAGCTACAATATTAACATGAAAAACCACCTGCACAATGACAATATATAAACCCTATGGTATTTCTACAAAGATATAACCCAAATGTCAAAAAAAGAAAAACCTTTTGGAGATTTTCTGATAATTAGAGCAGACCCTAAATGGGAGATAGCTAATTACAAGAAGTGTCAAGTAACTTGGTTCATATTTTTCAAGAAAGGTTTGCAAGTGTGATCATATTAGAGCTCACCAAGAAGTCTGCATATTATAATCCCGTGGACAGATGTCAACAACTTTTTTAACACAAGATCACTTCCTAAAGATGTTTCTGCAAAAAATTCCGTGTCATCCAATAAAGGAGAAAAACTAAAGATGGAAAGAGACAGAGAGATGCATCCGTACACCCCCAAATATTAGCATCTAATCACTTACACTTCATGCAGATGGTCCCAACATACTTTGGAAGGTGAATAATGGTTTTCTTGAATTAAAGAAATAGCAAGTCAATTAAGCAAGTCTTATCGTGGACTCTTATAAGTTCTCCGAAAAGATACACTTCCCTAGCTAAGACAACTAGTAAAAGTTTGCCTTCCAAATGAAAGCAAAGAAGCTAACTGTTTCACATCTCATAACCAAAAAAATATAGTTCATCCATGGAATCCTTATCAATGAATTAACAAACATTTTATACACAATATAGAAGAACTTTCTGGTAATTCAAAAGGTGATGCAATTGTTAACATGCCAAAATATGCAAAAGATGGTGATGCCCGTGATCCTAAGGTCAACAATCACCTTGAAAATAATTCCCGTAACGTTCAGACAAAAGAAGAATATGAATTAACATCTCCAGCCATTAAAATGCAAGAAGTTGTCTGAGCACAATAATGGCTAGGTGGACTACCTGGAGAATGTCAGCAAAACTCTTCCTCCGTGGACCAGGCCCAGTACCCTGCAATCCAATTACGCAATCTGAACCTCTATCTAGCCACTCAGTAGACCGACCAGATAGATTGCTTCTGTTGGGATTCCTCACTTCCGTTAAATCATTCTCCATATTCTGAACAGAACATCCGGGCTCTATTGTGAACAATGACGAATTTTGACGATTATCAACTATCTTATTTCTGAAGTCTCCTGTACTGCCAACCGATGACCCAACACCCTGAAACTTCTGCGCAACACGCCAATCCTCCTTTGATATCAAAGGTGGAGGTAGCCTCGGGTTTGTGTTATCGTGTGAATAATAATAGGAAAGATACGCTGGATGCAACCGAATCTCATCCTCCGTCAAACCTAGATTACTAACTCTGTCACTAATGTTGTTATTATTAATGAAACTGCAGTTCCCGAAAAGACTACCCACAGCACTTAATGATCCTTCAACCGTGGGTGGAGCGCTACCGCTCCTATAAATATTAAGATTCCTGTCTTGACCCAATATGCGCTGACTTCTTCGTGCTTGCAGAATCAATTCCAGATCATTTTGCAAACTTTCCTCCAAACTAGCACTGCTCCCTTGCAGATGATCACCTAGGGCTGACATCATGCCAGGGTTGCTCCCAGTGACCATCTCCCAAAACTGTAAATCCCCCTAGAAAGGAAAACGGATACAAACGAAAAGAGCAGATACTGTCAAGAAACAGACTGAAATGAAAAGGATGAAGTTAAAATGTCATTCATAAGGATGTAATTTCTCCATCATAAACACCCTAAAACAGAAGAACCAATCAAACAATGGCGATTGACTGCACAACTCAAAATCTCTAGATTCCTAAGAGGACCATTAACCCAACGTATAACAATTTACGTCCACTCACTTAGATGAAAACAACCCAAAATCTCTACATTCCTAAGAGGACCATTAACCCAACATATACCAATTTCCATGCCACTCACTTAGATGAAAACACATACACTTGATAAAGAATACACATTTCCAAACGAATTTACAAAAACTCGAGGCAATTGATTAAAACATAGATTCTGAAGGCAGAACTAGGAAATTTTCATATCAACCAGAAGCCGAGTAAAGATGGTTCAATCAGAACAAAATCAAGAATTTATTATTCTATTCCCACGCTCGAAATTGAAGTGTTCGACAACATAGGAAACTACACAGAATTCATCACGTCCATTTCAACAAATTTTGCGGCACTGGGACAAACTTAAGAGAATCAATCACCGAATACCTTTTAGGATACCCTCTGCATCAATTCGATCAAACTGTAAATTGCCAACAAACCAATATACCCATCAGCGAATCCTTATCAAGAACGAAAAGGAAGAAGAAAAGTGGGGAATTTACGTGAAAAGATGAAAAAAAAAATCTTATAAAAGTAAGAGAAGGTATAAAAGATAGAAATATATAGTGTGTCAAATGCACCACTTAATTGTTAGTGCACTAAATGTACCACTTAATTGTTAGTGCACTAAATGTACCACTTAATAGTTAGTGTGCCACTTCTATTATCATGATAGTATTTTATTAGAAATTTTGTACTATAAATAG
>JANIHZ010000210.1:30050739-30062613 GCA_027478365.1 Erythroxylum rufum | reverse complement strand
AGGGGGCTCGTACATTCGACCTATTACTTAAATTATATGCACATGACGTCGAAAGGCTGACTGGAAATGCACATTCTCCTCTATAAATATATATATTGTGCTCGAGTCAGGAGCACTATCCAACCCCTGAGGACCAAGTTCTTTCGTCTTTTTGCGCAGATTACATACTCTGAACCATAATCCAATTGTGTAATAGGGTCGAAATTGGTTTACAGTAACAGATATGTGCCTTCTTCGCCCATGACGAGGAAACCAATATTAAAAAATTATCGATAATGACAATGATTATGCTCCAGTCTCCTCCAGCTCAGTTATTGGATGAACCATGGCAATTTAAGTATCACGGTCTTATTAAAGAGTCGTATTCAACTTTCTACATCAATATCTCCATTCTTTTTACTTAAGAAAGTGAACAGCTTCATAGAGAATTTACTGGGGGTTAATTGCTAATGGACTGCAAGGCTGTACTTCTCCTTTTATGCTCAATTATATTGGCATGAAATGAAATGAGATTAAAAAGAGGAGAGATCTGTGTGAATTTGAAACGACATAGAAACCGCTATTATCTGTACTTTTTGAATAGAATTAATATAGTTACTGTTCCTGCGAGGTCTTGTAATGATCATGACCTTATCTTGTCTTTGGTGCACTCCACGTGTAAATCAAAAGTAATTACCCATAATAATTATTGGGTTTCTAAGTTCCAATCACTGGGGAGTTTAATTAGCCTCGGGATAATATAAATAACAATCGTGATTCAGACACAAGCATGCATAACACTCGTGGCATTTACATTAGCAATTTATTAATTTTCCAGCCTTTTCTCGGCTTGCGACTTAGTTCTTATGCCACCAAATTTATATGTGATTCTACTTGGAAGTTGGAATGGATACATCATGCATATACATACATATATATATATATATATATGCTGTGTTTCCACAATCAACTTAAATTGTCCACTTTGAGTGAGGCAAGCAATGATGATATAATATTAGTTATTACCTTCCACCACTAGTTGGAGTATGAGAACCTCAAAGCCTCAAAATTGAACGTCTAGGATCCAGAAGCAGAATTAGTTCATAGAACTAGTTTTTTTTTTTCAATAAACTTGAAATCAAGGAAAATTTTCTGGATTAGAAAATATATAAAAGATGATAACACAACATTACAATTACTACAACAAGGTAGACATTTGACAACATTTTTTGGGTTGTGTTTTAAAAAATCATCTCTAAAATTAAGTCTTCGATGATGACCCTTTGGCCAAGGCTAGCTCGAGAGCCCTTGATGCAGACCGGCACTGTTTAAGAAAATCAAAGCGGACCATGGGAGTCTGACCCAAGGGTAAAACGCTAGTTCACTCGTTAGACCTCAATTAGCAAGCATTAGCTCTCATAAGGCTCCCATTAGTTCACGTAAGGCCGATACTACTTTCTTCTTTTATAACGTGCGTATCCTTTGCTAACAGGACGCTTTTAAACTTTTGACTATGGTTTTAAAAGATATAGCTAGAAGTGACACTTTTAGATACAGTTTTAGAAAGCATACCTAAAAGTCACAATATCTAAATAAATATTAAATCAATTTTTAAGTTAAAATTCATTTTATTTGTATATAGCTTAATAATGCATTATTTATAATTTTTATTGTACTAATAAATCTTTATTTGTGTTATACATTAACTTTTATATAATAAATATATTGTATTTATATTTATATCGAGGATCAACTTACAAACATCAAAAAATTAATATTTTATTTTTTATTTATATTTATTGTTTTGAAAATTGAGATTGAAGAGACAGTTTTTAAAAAATCAAGCTTTGATAGAGTTGATTCATTAAGTGAAAGTCAATTAATTAAAAATAAATTTAATTTGGACAATGAATAATTATTCCTAATTTATTTGACCCATATTTGTTTGGACTTGTAAAATTGTTTGAACTTTAGATAAAAACTAAAAGTTAGTAAAAAATGTAGTTAAAAGTGCCAGAATTTGATAACAAATTTCAAAATTTTCATTAAAAGGTTAAACTTTAGAGGATGACCCTTATTGTCCCTTTGGTGATAGATTTTCAAGGGTGCACATTTGGTTACGAATTTTTGAAAACTGTTACGTTCAAAATCATCGCCAAATAATTATAGGAGAGAAATGAAAATAAGATAAGTTTATAGGAGGGAAATGAAAATGAAATCAAAAACGAAAACGAAAACGAAAACGAAAACGAAAACACTATCTCTCATCCTTTGCGCTAACCAAAACAAAACTCGGGTAATCAAGAAAGAGCTATCAGTACCAATAGTGCGTATGTGAGTTCTCTCACCTTAGGTGATTTCTTCACTAAGTATTGCACTATACCCGACTTGACTATACTCTTTTTTATGGATTAATCCCTTGCTACTTAGTAAGTTTGGATTGAGTTTGGTGAGCACTCTTGACAGTTCGAAGAAATTAGAACACTTTTAGGGTAATTTTTTCCATGCTCTCTCGATAGTTTGGGGCATTGGTAAGAAGAAGAAGACATCGTATAAAGGAAGGAACATTACTGCCAAGTGTGTTCCGAGTTTATAGGTGGAAGAATACAAAAATGGAGATAATGAAATATAGGAGGGGAGGGCATGCAGTCATTCAATGATGAAGGTGACGAGTGAGCAATTTATGGCAGAGGGTAGAAAGAAAACGAACATTGTTGATGGAGCAAGTAGTGCGAGTGTAAGAAGAGTTACATTACAAGGCAGGCATTTGGCAGTGGAAGGGGACAGACTAGGGCCTTTGGGTCTTGAGAACAAGGAAGGAAGGTTATTGAGTAAAACAACAAATGTGGGTACTAGGGGGATAAGCAAAGGTGGAATGAGGGATGATGAGTTATTCACGTCTAATGAGGATACAGATGGGGAGAATGTACACATTGAAGCTTCGGACTCAAATAATGATGAACCAACCCCGAAGGTACTTGACGAAATGTCAGAACCAATTTTAGACAAGCAGGGTGAAGGAAAAACCAAGCCAACGTATGTAAGCTTATTTAGGAATAATAGAGAGCTGAAATAAAGAATGCAGCTGGAATATTTACGGGTAGATGATGAAGTCCTCATGGAGGAAGAAGATGTGATACAAATTGAACAAGAATGGGGATATTATGGTATGCATTATGGGGATATTTCCAGGAATTAAGGCACTTGAAAGACTAATTGCAAAATGGAATGTTCAACGTAAAATCCTACTGTATGATCAAGGCTGGAAATTTTTTCAATTTGACACAGAAGAGGATCGCACTAATGTACTAGCAGGGGGACCGTATGTGTTATATAGGAAGACTCTACTTCTTAAAAGACTTTCTTAAGGCTTTACATTTGACTATAAAGATTTTATGGAAGTTCCCATATGGCTGCGATTTCCTAATGTACCTTTGGAGTTGTGGAATGAGAGGGGGCTATCGAAACTAGGATTTCATATTAGAAGAGCACTATGCACGGACAAAATCACTAGCAAAAAGTCATGGATTGGCTATGCTACAATATTTGTAGAAGTAGATGTGTCAAGACAACCAATGACAAGCTTTGATGTGAAGATGCCTAGAGGTACCCGATACACACAAATGGTTTACTATGAAACTTTCCTTAACTACTGTTACCATTGTAAACAATTTGTTCATAACCCTTTTGAATGCAAATCCAAAGAAAGAATTAAGAAGAAACAAATGAAGAGCCCAATAAATGCAGGAGGTATTGAAAATGTTACAGATGGTAATGATATGAATCAACCCAACCAAGAGATGGAGGAAGGCATGCATGAAAAACCAGAAGCTCATGAAGGAGCCACTTACGAAGGAAATCCTGACAAAGAGGGAGAACAATAATCACAGAATGAAGATAGTACTGAAGAAGCTGGGTGCAGGGTGGAATTGACTGGAATGAGGGGATACAAGCCACTCCAAACTTGGATGGACCCCAAAAAAGTAAATGATGGAGAATGGCAGAAGGTGCATACTAACAGAAATGTCAACTAGGGGAAGGCAGTGATGACACAACTTAATAGAATAGCGACAAAGAGGAGAAGTATGCAAGTGTCGAGGGGTAACAATAGAGAGGATATGGGTAAGAATAACAATGAAGCTACAACACCCCCCCCCCCCAAATTGACAAGTGATTATACTATGCTGGAATGTCCGAGGCTAAACAAAGCCTCGAGACAACATAGTGTTGTCAATCTTATTCGATAACATGAGTGTAAGTTTGCTTGTTTTCTTGAAACCAAATATCCACTAATAGTTTGAGTAAGATGATGAAAAATAGATTTAAAGGCTAGGATTTTGTCACAACTTTGGATCTATTACAGGAGGAAGAATATGCATTATATGGAATTTTGCTTTTTATCAGTGTCATATGTTGGAGATGGGAGAACAATTTATTCATGTCAAAATATAGTGCAACATTTCTCAATTTTCATTTATAGTATCTTTTGTTTATGGTTTATATAGTGTGACAAGAAGAAGGAAATTATGGCAGAACCTAGCAGAGCTGAATGCAGACTCCTTGATACCTTGGATTATAATGGAGGATTTTAATTGTGTGTGTGCAGCAAGAGAAAGGCTCAGATGCCAGCCTCCCTCAGCATATTTGCTTAAAGATGTGTTAGATTTCAGAATGACACTTGGACTGGATATGCCCTATGTAAGGGAGAATTCTTTACTTGACACATTCACATATCCAATTCTCTTTCTAGCAGCCATCTTCTCATCTATGCATACTGTTTTTCTTATGTAATTGACTAACATACTCAACCCTTTATTGACTAATACTCTAGGGGAACTTTATGTGAGTTTATCAGGGTACACTCTCCTACATAATGTGATCAAAATTAATGCCTAGTTTTCATGGTTGTAGGAATAATGGGTAAAAGGGCATTATTTATCTTGAACATGTTTAGATGTATCTAATAAAGTTCATGGGATAATTGTATATTGCAAATAAAAATATAATGAGATTATAATTATGAGATTCATATTGCATTTATGTATTAATATTAAATTGTTCCTAGGCATTATTCTATTAAGATTGAACATTAATAAAACATAAAAAGACTAGAGATGTTATATTTTTTCTTATGAAGGAAGTATTCAATCTTATAGGCTAAAGTATGGTGATACTTAAACAAACGTGTGAGTGTTTGTTAGAGAATAAGTTCCCTAAACAAACCCAATATGAGAAATTCATTTGGAACATTACTTGTATGTCTATGGAATTGTCATTGTGATAATTGTATAAATGATTCTTTAACTTAGGTCTCCAAAGTTATCTTGTATAGGAATTGCTATGTTTTGATACTACTAATGACCTATTCAATCGTGGGTCGACCAATCAATAATCATTAGATGTAGCATAAACTATATGGAGGCAATTTTGTGATCATGATAAGATTTATCACCCTAAAGTAACTAGGGAGAATGTTTTGTTATTCTCAATTAGTATTGATTCAAGAAATCCTTGGCCAAGGTAGAATGATGCTTTGTAAATAGTGTACAAATATCACTAATTGAATTGATAGCTAATGGCAGAGAACTAATATGATTGGACTAAACAGAGAGTAAACATTAATTCCAAGCTCTATGTCTTATTGGAACATTGTATGATGAAATGATTGAATATACATAAAAAATTATGCATGAAAAGGTTAGTTAAAACCACTTTAATGTTCCTAAATATTTAGGTAGTTGTAATACTTTGCCAGACGTCAATCTTAATATATGATTATAAATTGTTTAATCGGATAATTAAAGATAAATTAAAATAATTTTTAATTTATCTAATTCTAATTATAAATTAGAATTATAATTTATAATCATTGCCAACATATTTGAAAACTTGATGGATCTCACATAAAGAATAGGTTGAAGAATGCAAAAATATTTTAATCAAGTTGGATTTTATTGTAAAGTTTAAGAAACTTTATTATTAAATATGAGATATTTAATTAATAAGGACCAATATGAGATATTGGATCTTATTTGGGCATAATTAGTATTTAATTAGAATTATTTGTAATTACAATTAAAGGTTAATTGAAATTAGAATTTAATTTCAGTTAAATTATCTAAAATCTATTATAAATAGGCTTAATCTCTAATAGATTTAGTACTTCTTATTTAACCTTCTCTATAAGATTGAAAGAGTTCTCTCAACCTGTTCTATAGATACTGTTAGAAGTTAGACACTTATATGACTACGGTAGTTAAAATAGATCAATTTTAAAAACGGTTCATGGGATACAATAGAAAAGGATCAAACTTTAGAATAAGATACGAATTAAGATTCATGTGTTAATCATTTTATAAAATTAATGAGGTGTTGGTTTTTAAGAAGTTAAACATATAAAAAAGTTTTGTAATTATTCCTCCACAGATAGGATTGGATTCTGTCCCGGTTTTCCAACATGCAAGCCTTTTACTCAAGAAGAATCCTATTAGAGTCAATGTCTATGCACTAGCTCCTCCCTTTAAAGTCTCAACATCGGGAGCAACTACAATTCTTCCTTCCAAGCTCACCGGAGGGACGTCCTACAATGAGGTTTTAGTATTATCTCTTCCAATAGCCTTCCAGCTCAGTGAAGAATTCACTATTCACTCACCAAGAGGAGGTTTTGATGGAGGAGGAGTAATACGGAGTTGTTTAGTAGGGACAAAAAAGTAATTCAACTTTGGGCATCAAGACTATTTGTAGTAGTAGTCATTTTTTGACTACATATAGGTTGCACATAAATTATTGAAATAGAAGCTAGGGATCATGCCCTCTTTCAGCTTCCTTGAACTTGGTCTAGAAGAAAACTAGAAACTAGATGGAACAAGTGGATTGTGCGTTCAAGCCCATTAACAAAAGTAAACATTTGCAGAAAGTTTAAGAAGAGAAACACATTGTAAAAGCCCAAATTTAATCTCTAGGCCCAAAACTAAAAAGCTGCATCTTTAGCCCCTCTTAGTCATAGGTGGGTTAAATGCGTAATTTTCTGAGCCTTTATAAGAAACCCTTGGTCGACTAAAACCCGACTACCAGCCGTAGAGCAGCAGCCAAGACTCTTCTCAAATGGCTCCTTCTAAAGGTATGTGCGTCTTATCATCCTGTTTCTGTACCCTACTTCGTCTCGTTCTAGAGTTTTTAATGCGGGTTATGGGAATTGGTTGTTGGATTTTTTATATAAACTTATTTTTTAAGATTATGGTTTGATGTCTACTTGTATTGTTGAAGTGATGGTGCTGCTCCTTGTACTTATGAATCCAGTAGCGTGCTAGCTTTAGTCTAGATTAGTGGTTTTTGGATACTGAAAATTAGAAGGCAAAAAAAGAAGGAAATGAGAAATATGTATGTCTTTGCAGTAGATGGTACAAAAAAGGCTGACCCGAAATCACAAGCTGTGAAGGCTGCCAAGGCTGTGAAATCAGGTCCAACCTTTAAGAAAAAGGCTAAGAAGATCCGAACTAAGGTTACATTCCACCGTCCCAAGACCTTGAAGAAAGAGAGGAACCCCAAGTATCCCCGCATCAGTGCAGCTCCAAGGAATAAACTGGACCATTATCAGATTTTGAAGTATCCTTTGACTACTGAGTCTGCTATGAAGAAGATCGAAGACAATAACACCCTTGTCTTCATTGTTGACATTCGTGCCGATAAGAAGAAGATCAAAGATGCTGTCAAGAAGATGTATGACATTCGGACCAAGAAAGTTAATACCTTGATCAGGTACACATTTTTTTAAATGGGATTAAAATCTGCATTTAATTTAATTTTGTACACGAATTTAAAATCTGTTTACTTGTCTTCAACTCAGGCCTGATGGAACTAAGAAGGCGTACGTCAGGCTGACTGCGGATTATGATGCGTTGGATGTAGCAAACAAGATTGGGATTATCTAAGTTACAGTTTTGTACTCTCCTTTGAGTAAAGTGAAGTGATACCAAACTAACATCAGCTCTTATTTTTCCAATTTTTTGTGAGAACCGATGCACCGTGTTGTTTCTGTGAACTAGAGTCTGGAGATTTCTCATTTTGTATGAAAAAATTTGTGCTTTAATGCAGATGTTGCTTTTCTTTGATCAATTTTTTTCAAGAATGCAGAATTTGGAGTCATTCTTTGAAATATGTTTGGTTGTTGAAGTTGAAATTCAACTTGAAGAGAAAAAGTAATGTTGACCAAGTACAGCTGAGAAAATCATAAACAATTTATAAGCCTAGGACTATCTACTGCCACCATTCTTTTCTGTCATGTACAATCTTGCGGGAACGAATCCATCCCTTTTTCCGGTTAGAATACCCAATCATTGCTCGATATATCCACTGGGGAAGGTAATATAGAGCAACCAAGAAAAACAAGGCCAAGTTAATATTGGACCAAATTTTGTTGGGTGATATGACAGACATGGCCAGTAAGTAGCAGGAGAACAAAAGAAAAGCACCTTCTTGTCTTATAATTCTTGCAACTGTGACAAAAAAGAGGGAAGAATTCGCCAACCAGAAAAGAGTAAACGTGACACTGCCCATGATCGATGTTCCCACAAAGTGTGATGAACTCGACGCAGTCTGTGTCTGTGTGCTATTGCTAGGCGAATTGATGCGAATAATACTTCTGGAGGGCAAATTGTTGTCAGATTGACCTTGCCAGACACCACCGGGTGGGCTCAAAGCTGTTTGAAACGTGACTGTGGCGATCAGCGCATGCACTACCAGTAAAGCGTTGTACCTGTCAGCTGGTAATATGTTTCTCAGTCGGTCTAAGCGAAGCGTCTGTTGTTCACAAATCGTCACTGGTGACCTCAAGTTACCTACCGGTCGGTTCGAACCTCTAAAAAATCGCGGACGGGATTGGAGCATTCGGACATTTTGACCACCCAAAATTTGACTTTTAAGGATTTCTGCGGCTGTTCTACGCTGTAGGTTATGTATGTCACCGTAAACACGAGTTGACACCAACAACGTCACAGCCTATATTTAGAAACTATGTATCAGAAAACATTTTAACAGTTTACAAAAGTCTAGTTCTATGATTTGGTGAAAATATAAATAAATACCTTGTGTAGATTCCTCGAGAGAGCTATGTGCAACAAGGTGTCCCCTTCCTTGTTCTTCCAGTTCAACAGTTCTCTTTGCCAAAAGTTGGAATCTTTGAAGACAGACCTCCTAAGCCATCCCAGAAAGATCTCAAAAGCTTCAATTTGGCCGCTTCTAAGCGCAATATGCATGGCAGTATCTCCATCATTAGTCACGTCCAATATAGATTCTGGACAAGCTTCGAAAATTTCAGCCAAAATCGACGAATTTCCGACCTCCGCCGCGCAATGCAAAGGAGTCCTACCGCCTCTGCCTTTGACACGAACAAGCGCAGAGTCAACGTCTAGGAGCCAAAGCACAATGAGTTCATTACCGTTTTCGACGGCGAGGTACATGGGAGTCAATCCCCTTTTGTTTAGCTTTTTGGCAAATGATGCTTTCAAGATCATAATCTCCATGGCGAACTCAATTTTCCCACAAGCTGCAGCGATGTGCAGCGGAGTTTCAACCAATGGTATCTGATCTATCCGCTCCAAAAGATAGGGGTCCCGGTCGAGTAATTCATACAAGGTGTCGATGTTGCCTGATCGAGCAGCTTCCTCTAAACGAGTCAGAACTGGGCAAGTGGGATCCATTGCCAAATGACTTGAAGGAGCAAGAAGTTAAGAATTTGTGAAGAGATGAGGACACTGTCCTGCTTTAAAGTCGAGACAGAGAGTATAAAAGCAAGGGAATTATAGATTTTTGTTCGAATATTATTTAAAGGAAAAATTTATAAAATCATAATTTAATACTGATTAATCTGAAGGTCTTCCCTTAAAAAGTCTTGGGGATCTGAGGCTACCCAGTTTGAGTCAATACAAATATTTTTGGCAAGAACATTTTGCTTTGAAGCTTCCTAAAGTTTGGTGAAAGTTACACGGGGCCTGGTCATCATTGTCAGGCACGGTTCCAATCAAGTTCATCTGATTGTCGTTATTGATGAATAAATAAAAATCGATCACAAATCTTAAATGTTCCCCCAGTAATGAATTGGAATCGCTGAATTCAACTGGAATAAAGTAGAAACCCATGACCCAAGTAAGTCTCAGGAAAGAGAGCATTTTGTTTTCTTAAAACAAAAGAAAGCATTTTGTTCAATACCCTCGTGTAATCTCACAATCCTTCCATAATAGGCAGGCTATTGTCTAAAGGAAAATCAACTGTAAAAGGCGAAAAATGAAATCACGACTACAGAGTACTTTCAAGAATCAAGCCAAGCCTCATCGTGCTAGTATTTTTACCAAGTAGGTTGTTCTAGGCCTGATAAATGAAAAATTCACACGTCAACTACTTTAAATGAATCAACGACCGTCCACAATTTAGCTTTCATCTGCACCCATATCCTTTCATTTGCCCCTGATGTCAACGTGTACAATTTACCTGCCAAAAAACAGTCTGATCCAATCAAAGCTCACTTCTCTAGGATATAAACAGATACCGACATACTAGTTTGATATAAATTTGGATCAGGAATGTCACCCTGGTGTTAAAAAATCTTTTTTTTTTTGGGAATAGAAAAATTTTTATTAGTCAGTACTTTACCTTTTACAGGTTAACTTGGTGCGAGCAGAAATTAGTTTGAAAGTTGATGACTTAAAGATATTTTCTCACAATTAAAACCCTCCTAAAAAAAAAAAACTTTTTCCCGAATATAATACACTGCTGTCAAAAGAATCATGTCCATGCTTCCTAATTCTAAAGTATTTACAGTATGGTGACACAACTTGATAAGAAAATTGACCAAAAGGAATTCATTTCCGGAAACGAAATTCAAAAAATTCATCACCAAGTTTCATACCATTGCCAATAGACATTGAACCAAGTGCATGACGAGTATAGATTGCAACTTTAGCAATGAATTCAAATGTGTAATAAACCCTTCCATTTGAAGAGTATATATATTTAACTGGTTGTAAATAGTTGCTGTAACTATTCTAGTTAGCGGTTTATTATTTCGTTCTTTTAGCAACACTACAACACGTACTTATACACATTTTTATATTTTTCTGTATATAAAAGACTTGTATATGGAATAAAATACTGAGCGGTTTATTTACCAAAAAAAGTATTGAGCAATTTTTCCCTCGTATGCTTCTTGCTCTGTTTACGTTCTCTACATGGTATCAGAGCTAGTAACCATTTTCTTCGATATTTAGATCTGGATTTTACAGATTTCATGGATTCTTTCTCAGCTGGTTGTAGCTGAAGTGATTCTTGTTCAGTTGATTGAAACTATTTTTTTTTTTGCTGGTTTGCTCTTGTTTGGATTGATTGTTTTCTATGCTTACACAATAATGGCAGTTGGTGAAGAACAGGGAAGTTGACTTCAAGAAAGCTCCGATGACTTTGAAGGAGTCTGATAATCCTGGTGTGAATCTAGTTTATATTCCTCTCAATGAGTTTAATTATCAAACTTGGAGCACATCAATGAGGAAGGTGTTAGCTGCAAAACACAAATTAGGGTTCATAACTGGCAAGCTTAAGATGCCAGCTGAAGATGCAGATGATTTTGAAGAATGGATGAGCGTTAATGCCATGGTTGAGTCTTGGATTTTAAATTCCTTGACTCCAGAATTACATGATGCTTTCTTGTATGTTTCTTCTGCTAAAGATTTATGGGATAAGCTTGAGAAGCGGTTTGGTGACTCCACTGGACCTTAGGAATATCAATTGAAACGTTATCTTAGGAATATTGCTCAAGGGAATACTAGTATTTCGATGTATTTCACTAAATTGTGCAGATTGTGGGATGAGCTGCAATGCATTGTTCCAGTGCCTCAGTGCATTTGT
>JANIHZ010000210.1:29935866-29951731 GCA_027478365.1 Erythroxylum rufum | reverse complement strand
AACTTCTAACTTCCTAACCAATTATCTTAGATCAATTGAAGGAATTTGTTACTACTTCCTTCTAGACAATTGTTCTTTATTGTCTAAATTTCATAATTGCCACAAAAATCATTTAATTTGGTGTACTGTACTCCAAGTTATAGTCCAAACATCTCGGACTGCCATATGCTGGAAAATTTTCCAGCACTTAACTTCCGTCCAAAAATTGACAATCTTGGAGGCTGAATTAAAATTCACGTCCTTCACATGATTTGTAGCCACATGTCTCAATTTTATTTAGCCTCAAGAATCAACTCAATCGGATCTCTACAACTCCTGAATTTCTCAAAATACTGAACTATGTTTCAGAAAATTTTCCAACTTTAACACTTTAACCAATCCTATGACTTTTGATTCAATAAATCTCTTTCCATTTCATTTCAATCTCACAATTTCTTCTCTTATTTACACATAACTAATTGCCAATAGTTCCTTGTTAAATAATCTTAGCTTACAAAAAGGCTCGGGGTCTAATACGAATGCCATGTGCCCTCCAGGTGAGTTATTAATGAGTCATTGTCTGACTTGCATGGACCAGACGAATGTCATGTGCCCCCCACGTGAGTTATTAATGAGTCATCGTTTGACTTGCATGGACCAGACAAATGCCATGTGCCCCCCGTGTGAGTTATTAATGAGTCATCCTCTGCTGTGTTTTGATGTGTGTCTCACGTGGGTTCGTCTAAAGCTAACTCATTATGTCTTCGTCTGATAGAACCATTGAGAACTTCTTTTCCTTCGTCTCCTTCAAACACCTTACACACATTCACCTTCTATCTTCATTTTCACCTGTTTTTGTTGATTCTGAGTGTAGTTTGGTGGAGTATAGGTGATTTCCATCACATTAATTCCTTACATGCAAAATGATGTGATAAAAAAGAATGGAGAAAAAATGAGAAGAAAAATTGGTATTCAAAACCCTAAATGCACATCCCTCTCTCCTCTCTTACATGTCCATTTCATGACACACATGCTTCAATCCTATTAGATACATATGTTTTAATCCTATAGGTCACACATGCTTTAATCCTATTGGTCCATGTGTTGATTTTTCGGAAATTGCGCATTTAGTCCTTCTTCATCCTTTAATTCCCACATTGGCATATAATCTCATCAATTAATTTCATTATCATCTGTATTTCACGTCTAAGTATATATGTTCATGATGAAATAAACAAATTACCAATTTACTTATGCCTTTTACATTAAGTATCATAATGTCTTTTATCATGCTTAGATGCACTTAATTCTTTATGTTCACTTCTTAATAGACCCTAAACAGTCTATAATACTTATAAGGTATATGTTGGGCCTTACATCAGGGATTTTGAAGGGGCATCCAAAAGATGCATACGAAGGTGTCACTGGTCCTTGAGGATGCTATGAGAAATATTTACACTGTTGTCGCATTTTGTGCTAGAAACAAAGTAATGGAGCTCTATAGAATGCAAATATAGAAACATTCAAACGAAGGTTTTTGCACGGTGTGATCATTGGTTTTGCATTCGAGTTTCACAGTTTCTTCTTTTTGCCTGTAATTCCCTTCTTCTCTGGTGCACTGCAAACTCTGTAAAACATACTATATACTATATGGATCTATATACTGCTCCAAAGGAATATGAGGCTTTCTCAATTGTTACATTTGCATTTTTTGAGCCGTTTGTGTTGGCTCCTCACATAATTGAGCAATGGAAATCCCTTATTTCAGTATTTGAAATTATAGATCGGGTGCCTAAGATAGAGATCTATACCTCAGCATTGAAGCATCCAAATGTTTATGGAAGCTTTGAGTTGAAGAATGTAGATTTCTGTTATTCAGGTCGCCCAAAAGTGTTGGTGCTAAGCAATTTCTGTCTCAAAGTTAATGGTGGACAAACTATAGCCGTAGTGGGAGTTTTAAGTGTTGGGTTTGTGGGTCCATTCCTAAGTGGAGCCCAAAGCCTAACATATAAAAGGGGTTTTTTAAACCCTAAAGAAGCATATGTAAGTGTGTTCAGCCGAAAGAACAAAAGGAGAGGGAAAAAGAGAGAGAAGAAGAAATTTTCGGTTTTTCTCCAACTTTTGCAGTTTTTTTCCAACCTCCGATCGCATGGTAATTTCTTGTCAGATCGACCTGAAATTTTAACCAGAGGTTCTTCTCTTGTTGTTCTTCATTCTGAACGGTGGAGATTGGATTTGGAGGTCTCCAAGATGCCCTGATCTTTAGTCGAAGTTGCTGTGATTTTAATGGTGATATTGTTCTCAACTCTTTGATTTTTCATCTTGTTGATAATTATTGTTATATTTTGAGTTGAGTGGTGACTCTAGTTATATCTAGAGGTGAAAAACTCTTTGTAATTTGATTGATGATAGTAGAATTTTTCTTTACTGGATCAGGTCTCGTGATTTTTCCTTTCTCACATTGAGGGAGGTTTTCCACGTAAAAATTGACTGTGTTATTTATTTCTTGCTGCTTAATTTCGTGCATTGGTGAATTGTTGGCTGCTATTTTTTGTTGGATTGGTTGTGGTTGTTCACACAGGGAAAGGTTTATTGGTTCTGATTTTGTTACCACTGCGTGACCGACACCTCCTTTCTAAACATTAGGGTCTGAAAAGAGCACCATAATCTCTTTAATTGAGAAATTTTATGATCCAATTGTTGGTCATGTACTACTCTGGATGGAAGAGACCTGAAGCTCTATAATATGAAGTGGTTGAGGAGTCATCTAAGTTTTGTTCGGCCGGAGCCCATCATCTTCTCTACAACCGTCGGAGAAAACATATTATACATGCTAGGCGCAAGGCTAGTGAAGCTGAGATAAAAGAGGCGGCAAGGATTGCAAATGCTCACCATTTTGTTAGTAGCTTGCCTCATGGTTATGATACACACGTGGGTATGAGGGGTGTTGATTTGACACCAGGACAGAAGCAGAGAATTGCAATTGCTCGAGCTGTACTGAAGAATGTTCCATATTGTTATTGGATGGCTCTTCGAGTCGTGTGATGCAGGAGGCACTTGATAGCTCATCAAGCACCAATGATGAGGCATGTTTGACAATGCTGTAGTTTTAAATGGAAGACGAATTGTAGAGGAACACATGATTTTTTGATGGCAAAGAATGGTTTCTGACTTCTGAGTCAGATTGATGCAACCCCACTTCGAAAATGTTTTGCGTCAACATGGATTGATTTAGTTTGGCTCTCAAGACAACAGAAACTTGTATTTGGCGGATTTTGTAGTCTTATTCTGCTCTTTTAATTGCTAAAACGATCATTCCTACTAGCATTTCCTGAACATAGAGCTACATCATTAATTTATTAGCAGCTAGCCTGTCTGGCTGATAGTCAATTTTATACCATTCCTGGTATAATCGGCATACGCTTCTTTAATGTATTTCCATTCAATCTTGGATAATATTATAGTATAGTCATAGGAGCTTCTTTCTCAAGATTATGAAGCTACATGGTAAGATGAAGACAAAAGCATCTCTTAATTCATGTACTTCAAATAGTGGAGAGCATTGAATTCGTCTTAGATATCAAACACCTTGAAAGAATCTGCTACCACTTTAAGCTTATCACGGACCCTTCTCCACCTTCTTTCATTTGCTGCAACAACCAATGTGTAGAATCTACCTGCCAACAAATAGTCATTTTAGTAATGCGCTGCCGTTACATGGAATCTTTAATTTCCTTCATTAGGCAATCTACCGTTAGCAACAGCTACGGTTGTAAAGGAAGTGCTGGAAAAGTTGGGAGACGTCAGCTCAAACTCAACGGTGTAGTAATTTTTTCCATCTACATTTCGCTGCATTCAAGCTATATAGTTAGCGTAGCATGACAAAGACCTGAAATCGTTTTGTTTCTCTGCAAGTCAATATTCAATTCCAAGTTTTTAAAAATAGGCAATGGGGGTAAAGATTACAACCTCCTGCATGTCCATTATCGTTGCGACTTGATTAGGTGCAGCATACCGATGTTTCACCAGAAAGGTTAGTACCTATTCAACAGAAAGGGATGGTCTTAGGACCACCTATGCCTGAATGAAACAAGGAAGACAATCACTCTCTTCTAATTTACCTGCTCCATTGATCCCATATCATGAATGTCTTTTTTATCAGTAGGTATGAATCTGACCCTGACATTCTGCAATTGTAAGAACCTGTCCTTGAATGCTGAATCATGGCCTCGGAAATCAAACTCCTACGTTGGTGTTTCAAAAATTTTGTCTTGAGTTTCACAGCAGGATTCATGCTTTTACATAGGAAAAGAACTATTCCCACTACTTACTCTCCAGTCTGAAGGGTAGTAATACGAATACCCATCACCACGGTCCACGAAAGCTCGATAGCTCTTTGGTACTTCTGTGATAGTCCCTTTAATGGGATTAACAAATAGCTACCTATTTCTGTAATTTTCACAATCATGACTTTTATACCATAGACTAAACCACTAAAAATATGATACCTTCAGCCAAAAGGGGACTTGCCGGGATTGTCAGGGCTCCAACACCAAGTACTAGCAACCGTCTGCTGCAATTACCTAAAGCATACTGAATTTAGCCATGACAGGATACAAGCTGGTTTGTAGAGGGTAACCAAATAAACAGATTTTCTGAAAAATCGTAACAAATTTTGGTTTGAGGCTTGAAATTATTGGATACTTCCTACAAATTTACTCTTTAAGTTTGCCAATTAAACGCCCCCAATTATGTAGAGGAAACACAAGAAAGAGCGGAGGAGGAATAAAGCTAATATATCGTAGATTCGTAGTGCATAAGTAAATTTAGGATGTCCAAGTGAAACTCCGAAAAATTGACGTCTTTCATAAGCACTTGTCAGTAACTACTAATCTGAATCTGAAGCATAGTTTGTGAAGTAAACACAGGAACCATCAGTGGGTCTGGAGACATTAATTTCAAAGTCAACATCGAAGAACAGCTCAGTCTTTCCCATAAAAAGTCATATCCAGGACGGTAGTCAAGAAGTAGTAATTTTAAAGGGCTCACTTAGTTGAAGTAACTTACTTTCTTCATGGAGGACTGGCCCTATGGAACAGCTGATACTTTTATTGGCAACATTTGCAGGACTTCGAGGCAGTTCATGTGAGGGAGGGACATTCGACTAAAAACAGTGAAAACTCAACACAGCATGTATATCTGTGCATGTGGAAACAGAATGCAGAGAGAGTACTGATACGCACATTTTTGGATAAGGTTGTTGAAACCCAGTTCATCGAAACTGAAGAAATCGCCATTGTGGAGTCCGAGGAGAGGACTGCAGGTGGCTTCTTACAAAGTGAACGAAACTGAGAAGTGTGCGTGCTTCTTTCTGGTGGGTTGTCTTCCTCTCTTTTTTCTGGGTGTATTTATCCGCTTTTTTTAATTCATTTATAAAATATAACAAAGAAAATGGGTAATGCGTGTTACCGTGATGCTCTTTATTCAAAAGCATACAACCAGTAAAATTTTGTGCAAGTTTGTGTTAACCTGGTCTGATGTAATATGTTGTCCAATGTGTATTATGCTGTAAAAATTGACCAGATTAGAGCAGGTTCACAGCTGGTTTGGTCGGCTGTGCTAGGCCCAGACCCAGGTTCACATATCCACGGCCTATTCACAGGAATTAATCTCTCATACAAAAGTAAAGACCTAAACCTAGCATCTATGTCATATATAAGGTACTGTTTTGCCATAATACAGTTACGATATTACAACCCTAGTTTTCTCTACTATTAGCAACCAAAAATCTCTAAAAAAAAGACTAACTTGAGCGTCGGAGGGGCCTTCCGAGAACCAACCCCCGGCATGCCTTTATTTGTTTGTAGATATTTAGCAGCCAAGGTCACACAGAATTATGGATCCAAGCAACAACATTCAGCCCTCACAGATTCAGACTGAACCAACAGGTAAATAGGACTGAGAGAATAGTAATGAACACACAGATTTTACACAAAAAATTTCCAAATTAGGGTAAAAATTACGTGCAAGGATAGAAGACTTTTACTACTGAGAAAAACTGAAGAATTACAAGAAAAATTAGACAAAAAATATACAAAATATTTTTGTATCTCTCTCTTTTCTCTCTTATCTCACTCTCTCTTTTTCTCTTCTGCCTGCTTCTCTTCATGCTACTCCTGCCTTTTTATAGGCAAGAGTGCATTGGTTGTGTTAGGCATGGTAGGCACCGAATTTGGTACCTACCAGCCAATAATTATTGACAGCAGCCACAGTTGTTGACAATTCTCTTACTTGAAGATTTGATTGAGTGTCAATCAGATCTTCACACTATTCTTTCTACCTTACCTCTTCATGTTGCTTACATCTCTATCAGGCCGCATGAGGATCGATACCACATAAACTTGTTACCATTGATTGCTTTTGTTATAAAATCTGTCAGGTTCTCCGTTGTATGAATTTTCTGTATATCCATCGTTCTTTCTTCCACTTTCTCACGAACGAAGTGATATTGAACTCGGATGTGTTTTGTCTTTGAATGAAATGCTAGATTCTTTACAAGATGCAAAACACTCTAATTGTCACAATACAGAGTAATATTCTCTTGTTTATTACAAAGTTCTTCCAACAACATATTCAACCACACTGCTTCTTTTCTTGCTTATGTAGCTGCTACATATTCTGCTTCTGTTGTTGACGTAGTCATAACTGACTGTAGTTTTGAAACCCAGCTCACAGCTCCTTTAGATAGTGTAAACACATATCCTGTAGTGGATTTACTTTTATCAAGATCACCTACATAATCAGCATCAACATATCCTTTGCAGTAAAATCTGGTCCTCCATAATATAATGCAACATCTGAGGTTCCTTTGATATATCTAAGAATCCTCTTAACAGTATTCCAATGCTCTCGTCCAGGATTCGCCATATATCTACTAACTACTCCCACTACATGTGCAATATATGGTCTTGTACAAATCATAGCGAACATTAGGCTCCCCACTGTTGATGCATACGGTACTCGAGACATCTCCATCCTCTTTTCTTCATTGCTAGGACTCATACTTGAGGATAACTTGAAATTAACAGGAAGAGGGATATAAATTGACTTACAATCTTGCATGTTGAATCGTTGCAAGATCTTCTTTAAATAATTCTTATGAGAAAGCCAAATCTTTCTATTATTTCTATCTCGGTGAATTTGTATCCCTAAAATCTTGTTTGCTGGACCCAAGTCCTTCATTTCAAATTCCCTAGCCAACTGTGCCTTCAACTCTTTGATACGATCAGTATTGGGGCTTCCTACCAACATGTCGTCTACATACAATAGCAAGACTATAAAATCATCTTTTGTAAACCTCTTGAAATATGCACAAGGGTCTGCATTTAGTCTTCTGTATCCAAGGCTCATGATGAAGGAATCAAATTTCTTATACCAACACCTCGGCGCCTGCTTTAAACCATATAGAGATTTGTTCAACCTGCAAACCAAGTTCTCTTTCCCTTTTTCTTCAAAACCTTCTGGTTGGAGCACATAAATTTCTTCTTCAAGATCTCCATAAAGAAATGCAGTTTTTATATCTAACTGCTCAAGATGCAAGTCATATGTAACACACATTGCTAGAACTACTCGAACTGTAGTGAGTCGAACCACAGGAGAAAATATTTCATTAAAATCAATACCTTCTTTTTGAGCATATCCTTTACCACCAATCTAGCACGATATCGCTCTATTGATCATTACCACTCCGCTTGATCTTGTAAACCCATTTATTGCCAATTGGTTTTCTTCCTTGCAATGGTGATACCAGTTCCTATGTCTTTTTCTTATGTAGAGCTTCAATTTCTTCCTGCATTGTTGTCATTCACTGAGATGCATCTAAACTAGTCATTGCTTCTTGAAGAGTTGATGGCTCTCCATCTTCAGTTAAAAGAAAGTATGTAATATTGCTCTCCATAATATAATCTGAGTGCTAGTTCGGTGCTCTTCTTACACGAGTTGGTCTCTGAGTATCTGGAACATCATATTCAATTGGTTCTCGCTCCTCGTGCTCTGGTGCAGCTTCAGAAGAATAATTTTGATCAACTTCCCTATCCACTTGTACTGTTGTAGTTTCTGGATTCTTTTGTACAGTGCCAACATTTTCTGCTTGCTCTTGATCCTTATCTTCTATGAAGATAACATCCCTGCTGATAAAAATCTTGTGGGCAGTGGGATCTCACAGACGATATCCGTTCACACCTTAAGTATGCCCTAAGAAAATGCATCTTTTGGATTTTGGATCCAACTTTGTAGTTTCTTGGGCATTAAACATCACATAGGTCGGACTTCCAAATATATGGAGGTTGAAATAATCCACTGGTTTACCAGTCCACATCTCCATCGGTGTCTTCAACTCAATTGCAGTTGATGGAGCTCGATTCATCACATAATAGGCAGTATTGAATACGTCTGCCCAGAATTTCTTATCTAAGCTTGCAGTTCGTAATATCGGTCTTGTTCTTTCCAACAAAGTTCTATTCATCCACTCTGCTACTCCATTCTGTAGAAGACTATATATCGTTGTGAACTGCCTTCTGATGCTTTCTTGTTTGCAGAATTCATCAAATTCTTTCCTAGTATATTCACCTCCATTATCTGAGCGCCAACACTTGATCTTCTTACCAGATTCAAGTTCCACCTGCGCTTTGTAAAATTTAAAAATTGGAAACACATCTGTCTTCCTTTTGATAGGAAACAACCAACTTCTCCTGGAATAATCATCGATGAATGATACAAAGAAGTTTGCTCCTCCTAGGGATGTAATCGATGCTTGCCATACAGCAGAGTGAATCAATTCTAGAATATCTTTACTTCTAAACCTTGATGTATTGAACTTCAATCGATGTTGCTTACTCACAACGCAATGCTCACATAAAGGTAGTGATACCTTTGTGAGACCTGGAAGTAGATTCTTCTTTGCAAGTATCTTCATTCCTTGTTCTGACATATGTCCAAGCTTTCTATGCCACATCATTGTAAATGCCTCTCCTTTTTGCAAAGTTAATCCCTTCAGCATGTATAGATTTGCAACAATCTTCTCTGCTTTCATAAATACCAGCGCTACTTTAATCACTTTTATGATCTATTTTGAATCTCAAATCTAAAACTGAGATCATCCAGTTGTCCTACAGACAATAAATTCTTCTTCTGGCCCTCCACATGTCGCACTTTGTCAATGGTCTGAGTTGTCCCATCATACATCTTTAACTTGATGGTGCCGATACCATCGATCTTCAGCTTAATCATTACAGCTATAGACAGATCCCTCAAAGACAAATTCATATTGATGGAACCATTCTCGTCATGAGGTTATATGAAAAATAGCTGCTGAATCGAGACGCCATACATTAACAAATCTTTTCTTACCTCCAATAGTCGTTGTTGCTTCACAGACCATTGCACCTCCATCATCTAAAGTATTTGCTGCATTTCCTCGAGGAATAGAATCTTTCTTATTCAGGTTCCAACAATCCTTCTTCAGGTTCCCTTTTTTGCCACAATTGTGTGGCACTTGAAATTCTTTTTACTCTTGGATTTTGATCTACCATGAGTATGACTCCCACTTGGGTCACGTTCCATTGATCTTCCTCTCATCACCGTCAAGGCTTCCGCTTGTTGCGAAGTTGTCAGCCTGTCTTTCTTACTTTTGCGTTGACTCTCTTCTTCCAGAATAGCAGCTGCAATATTATCGAAAATTAGAGTGTCTATGTTGTTTGTTAGATTGATGATGAGTTGATCATACGAATCTGGTAGACTTTGGAGTAGAAGTTCTGCACGTTCATTTATCTTTATTGTATGCCCCAATAATGTGAGTTGGGACAATAGAGTATTTAAAGTATTTAAGTGCTCCGACACCGAAGTGGATTCTGCCATGCATAAAGTGTATAGTTTCCTCTTCATAAAAATTTTATTGTGAAGTGATTTAGCCTCGTACAGCTTTGTGAGGTGATCTCATATTTCCTTCGCAGTCTTCTTTTCCTCTATGCTGAATAATACTCCATCAGCTAAAGTTAGGTGAAGATTAGCTACAACATTCCCGTCCATCTCGTTCATCTTTTCATCTGTGACTCCAGCTGGCCATTCACTAATGGCTACCAGACAATTATCTTTTCTTATGATTAGCTTTATCTTCAACTTCCACAATGAGAAATTACTCCCATTGAACTTCTCAATCTCAAATTTTGCTGCCATTGCTTCTATCACGAACAGACTTTAGCTCCCACTATTTCACGTGAATAGTACCTGTACGTATGAATAGTACCCGTACATATGAATAATATCTGTATGTATGAATAGTACCTATCTATGTGAATAGTAATGAATTACAGTAACTGCACAGTTTAATTCAAAATTAAATGAATGAGCAATTGTCACCTTTTAGTTACTATTCACCAACTTTCACTGTGCTCACCGAAACTCAGAACAGATTACGCCAAAAAATTCGTCGTAATTTTCTGACCTTGCTCTGATACCACTTGTTGTAAAAATCGACTGGATTAGAGCAGGTTCATAGCTAAATAGGACGGAGGGAATAGTAATATAAACACAAATTTTACGTGAAAAACCCCCAAATAAGGGTAAAAACCACGGGCAAGGATAGAAGACTTTTACTACTGGAAAAATTGGAAATTATAAGGAAAAACTAGACCCAAAAACGTACAAAATATTTTTATATCTCTCTTTCTTCCTCTTTTCTCTCACCTCACTTCTTTCTATTTTTCTGCTCTCGATGCTTATGTTTCTTGCTTCATCTCCTGCCTATTTATAGGCAGGAGAAGGAAGAGATGGTTGGCCAAATTGGCCAACCACTCTTTTGGCATATTAGGCAGGTTAGACACTTCAGTGCCTAAATTGCCTACCAAGTTTGACACATCTTACTACGAAGAAATAAAAATGATGTTCTTGGCAAAAACTTGTTGAAGAAATCTGTAGCCTGATCGTGTGACAAGGTTACTCATAACCACTTTTTCTTTGACAAAGTGATAATCTATGTCAATATATTTTGTCATTGCATGAAATAAAGGATTGACAGACATATAAGGAGTAGTAATATTGTCACAAAATAACTAAGGAGGTTGAAACAAGGAAATGTCGATGTCACTTACAAGAATTTAATCTATATTAACTCAGCAGTAGTGGAGGCCATGGATCGAAATTCTGCTTCTGAACTTGATCTAGCAATTTTAGATTGCTTTTTATAACACCATGAGATGCAATTAGCTCTTAAGAAGACACAAAACCAAATGTGCTTCGTCGTGTTAAAGGGCATCCTCCCCAATCACTAATCACTGTGTAAAAAGGTATATAAAGAAAGTGAACTACGAGATATAAAGCGAAATCCATAGTCTTGTGTTCCTTTAGGATAACAAAGTATTCACTTAATTGCCCTGAGATGTAATTCAATGGGTTTATTCAAAACTTGAAAATTTGTATTCACTACAAGTTAGATATTTGGTCGAGTAAATGTAAGGTATTGAAGGGCGCCAATAACACTCTTGTAATATATGGCTCCTGTAAGTGTATCATCTGAAAATTGAGGCATATCTTTGAGAACCATAAGAGAATCAGTAATTGCACAATTAGTCATGCCAGTGCGAGCAAGAAGATCTTTAATGTACTTGTCTTATCAAAGAATATCTTCTCCAGTGAATTCTTTAACTTTGACACCTAGGAAGAAGTGTAGCAATTTAAGATCCTCTATGACAAACTCTAAACTCAATTGATTAATTAGTTGAGAGATGAATGAGTTATTGTTTCTAGTCACCAAAATGTCATCTACATAGATAAGAAATAACACTATAATAGAACCTTGATGATAGACAAGTTATTTTATACACCAATTTATTGAAGTAAAAATAGCAATGACAAGTCAAATAGTAGTATAAAAAATAATAGCATTGTAAGTCTTATTAAAGTCAATGCCAAAAAATTTGGGTAAAACCTCAAACAATAAGACTAGCTATTAGTCTATCTACAAAGCCATCTTCATGGTGTTTAATTCGAAAAAACAATTTTGACCCAACTACATTCATATTTGATGATTGTGGAACTAGTGACTAGGCATTGTTTGAGTGAAGAACAATTCTTCCTCCATAGAAGCCACCCAACGAGAGTCCTTAAGTGCATGATGGTGATTTCACGGTTCTGTAGGTAACTGTTGGACCCCAATCTTTTAGTGAAATTTAGAAATATTAAATGAAATTGAATGAGTGTTTTTATATATGTATTGTATTTTAGATGAAATTGTGCTTTAAGAAAATTAATGAGAAAAGAATTGATTGGTTTTGATGGCTTTGATACTTGAGTAGTTTTGCATGGGTTATGAAAGTTAAAGTGAATGAGTTGATTGAAATGGAAGTTGAAAATCAAGAAATAAAGAGAAAAAGTGTGAGAATTTGAAGAATTATGAAAGTTTGACTTTTTGGAGATAGATAGTTGACTTTTTATTTAAGCAGTTTTGAGAAAATGATCTTCATGAGAATTTTAGCTTCTGTTGAAAGCTTTCTATTACCATGAAGTATGACAGTTTTCGTTATCGGGATCAAAAGTTATGATTTTTCGAGGTTAAGTATATTTTGCTTTGTGTTTGGAAAATGTTCATATGGTAAGTTTGCGTGTGCTATGCTTTGAGGCCAATCGCCGTATTGATGTGGCCTGAATTGGAGTAAGTAGTTTACATGAAAGTTGTATCTTGTCTTTCAATCTTTCCAACACTATAAAGTATGTAATTTTTGGACGTGGGAATTGGAAGATATAAAATTTGGAAGTTTTTGTTACTGTTTTGAGATGACAAGTATAGGACAGAAATTTTGATTTGAATTTTGACTCCCTTAGAGGCCAAATTGATTTTTCTGTCCTTCATGAAAGTTGTAGGATTCATTTTGATCTTGACATTGATATAAAATATGATATGTTTTGACCTTGGAGTTGAAAGATAGAAATTTTAAAAGTTGTGATTATTTAGGGTGACATGATTTTGGACAGAAAGTTTGAGTGGATTTTTGACCCCTTTAGAGTTGGAATTTAAGAGCTTCCTTTGGGCTTTCTATTGATACCAAATATGTCAAATTTGGAGTTCAGGATTAAGAGTTATGAATTTTTGAAATCCAGTGGTTTAAAAAAATAATCGGAGCCAGAGCCATTTCGCGATCGCGAGCTGGCCCTCTTCCTCCGAGGCTCGCACTCGCGAGCCGTCGCGACTGCGAGTCTGCGGTTCTCCTCCGCTAGCGATCGCGAGCCGGCTATTTCTCCGTGGCTTGCGACCGCGAGCCGGCTATTGTTTAATTTTTGTTTATTTGAAAATTTTGCATTCTTTTGCTTATATCCTTTCCGTCCGACATCTGAATGACTTGGTTTTTAAAGTGTTGGATTTCTAAGACAATTATCTACATCTTCATGGGAAATTTATGAATTTTTGAGATTTAATTGAAGGTGCTTGATTTAATCAAAATGAGTTGGGAAATTTTCTGAACATGGTTCAGTCTTTTGAGAAATTGTTAATCTGTGGAGACCCGATTGAATTGATTCTTAAGGTAAAATAAAATAGAGACATGGGAAAACAAGTCTTATGAAGGATCTGAATTTCAATTTAGCCCCTAAGACTTTCAATTTCAGAATTGAAGTCGGGTTTAGTGTGCAGTCTTGGATTAGAAAAAAATCTGAAAGTAATTTGGCTATAATTTTTTCTCTAGTTGTCCAAATGAGGTGATTCTTGATTTGAATTAAACTAGAGAAATAGGGTTGCAAATGTTCTGAAGGACTTAAGTTTCAATTTAGTCTTTAAGAATGTCAATTTTTGGATGGAAGTAAAGTTCTGGAAAATGTGTTAGCATAATGATAGTCCAAAATATTTGGAGCATAATTTTTGGTGTAGTACACCAAATTAAATGATTTTAGTGGAATTATGAAATTGAGACAATGAGGAACATTTCTCTAGAAGGAATGTTTGGCAAATTCCTTCAATTTAATGGTTAGAAAATGTCCTAAAGTAAGCATGTATTTAAATGAAATGTAGGGGCAATTTTGGAAGTTTACTTAAGGAGTTAAGTTAGTAGGCTAATAAAGAAGGGCATGATAGTCTTTTCTCATTCATTAAATGACATGGCATGTGGCTGTCGTTGTTTTTAGAGGAGAAGCACGATAGTTTTAGGAAAGAAGGAAAAGAAAAGAAAGAAGAGAGAAAAGAGAGAAGGTTTCGGATGAGCGAAGAAGACGAAGATTATCGTGAGATGCTAGGGTTTTCAATTTTGTTAACTTTTAAGAGTGATTTTAAGTGTAGTCAAGAGAGAAAAACGTGGAGGAGCTCAAGAGCTTCATTATGAGACAAAAAATTTCGAAAATGAAGAAGATGAAGCTAAGAGGCGATTTTTAATCTTTATTTTTTGATTAGATTTTTGGTTTGGATAGGTTAAGAATGTTAGGAGTTTGTGATTTTCTAAGGTTAATTTTAGTAATTATGCCTTACTGATGTTCAATTTTGGATGGTTTTAAATTGGAGATTTTTGTCTTGATCTAGGGATTTGAATGAGGCTTTGGAGAAATTGAAGCTTTGGACAAGTTTCAAGCATGGATTTGAGGTGGGTACCATGTTTATTATTTGAATTATAAGCTAATTACAAGTTTTCGAAAAATCAAGAATAGGAATGTTAAAAAAAAAGAATTTATTGTTTATGTTTTCGAAAAAAATCAAGAAGAGAAATTATTTTGAAAATTGATTTAAGAAATTGTTATTCATTATGTTTGAATTATTTAAAGGAATTGCTAAAGTTGTTTCGGACAATTTAATAAAATGATTCTATTGTTATATTCATGGATTTTTGAATGTTTTGATAAGATTGAAATAATTGTTAAATTCATTGTGTTCGAATGTTTTACTAATTGCTATAAATGTTACATTCTTGAATGTTTGAGAATGTATTATGTGACTTGGATTGAGATTGTAAATGTTTGAATGAATTTGTGTTTGATTATGACATGATTATAAGACATGATTAAAGTTGCCGAGAAGCAAGATATCAAAGGCATTGGTAATGTTTCCATAAAGATGCACGATGGAAAGAAGAGAACATTGAGCAATGTAGGATATGTCCTTAGAGTTAGAAGAAATCTTCTATCTGAAAGTGCTTTTGACAAGCAAGGATACAAGATAAGGTCCAAGGATGGTTTGAGAGAAATCATAAAGGATGGTAAGGTGGTTATAAGGGCAATTAAGAGAGGGAGGCTATACTACGTTGTAGGCACTACAGAAATCAACCTAACAGTAGAGGAAAAGGAGATGAACTCAATAATTATATGGCATGCAAGACATGCAGGGAATAAGAGTTTTAAACACCTAGAGCAACAGGGACTACTGCCCAACACCACTTTAAAGAAGATTGAGTTCTGTGAAGGATGTATCGTAGGGAAACATCACAGAGCCCCTTTCCCAAGGAATGCTAGGAGGGCCACTAGTAGCATAGAATATGCTCATAGTGACCTATGAGGGCCAGCTCAGACTCAAACTATGGGAGGTAAGAGATATTTCATGTCTATTATTGATGACAGGTCTAGGAAATGCTGGATCTATCTCCTAAAGTTTAAGGATGAAGCACTAGAAGCATTTGTGAAGTGGCACACCTTGATGGAGAATCAAACAGGAAAGAAACTTAAGTGTTTAAGGGCAGACAATCGCTTGGAGTTTTGTAATAAAGAATTTGATGACTATTGTGAAAGGAAAGGAATTTAAAGGCATAGAACTGTTAAGGCTACACCTCAACAGAATGGAGTAGTAGAAAGACTAAACAGAACCCTACTAGAGAAGACAAGATGCATGTTGCTATCCTCAAGCCTATCCCAAATATTTTTT
>JANIHZ010000210.1:29897938-29911101 GCA_027478365.1 Erythroxylum rufum | reverse complement strand
TCATTCCCATAAGTTCCAACAATTTTCATCGCAAAAGATGCATAAATAACCAAATACAATGAATTTGTTTTTCAAATTTAAAAGCAAAAAACACACCTAAAAAATTAGAAACCAATTTAATGTCTGGTCAGATCAGGTTTGGATGTGGATCTATTTCAGATCTGGCGATTCTGGGGAGACTTTGTGACTGTGACTGGTGCAGTGGTAGGCCGGTGGCGTCAAGTGGTTGCCCGGGTGCTATGTTGGTCGTCAGACTGCTAGAGAGGGAATGGTGGTGAAGGTGAAGAAGAGAGAGAGTGAGAGTGTGAGAGAGAAAATAATGAGAGGAAGAAGAAGAAGAGTAGCCTCCTCAGGTCGGTGGGAGGGGGGGGGTTTAAATTAATTTGATTTTTTGTATAAAAGAGAGAGTGAGAGTGTGAGTTTGTGAGAGAGAAAATGAAGAGAGAAAGAAGAAGAAGAGCAGTAGGTAGCGCCAGATGGCTTGGGGGGGGGGGGGAAGGTTTATGATTTTTTTTTGTAGAAAAACCTCGAAAATTTTAAAATTTTAAGTACTAACCGGTATATGGCTGGTATTTTAAATACCGGTGGTACCAATCTGTACCAACCAAAATAGGCCGATACAAGCCGGTACATAGACCATGTACCGGATCATCCCTTTCTGTATCATTTTTTGACCGGTACGATACGAGATTCGTAACAATGATAGAATTACAATACTAAGGTGGGTGTGGCAGTTGTTTAAAGCGAGCATTCATATTGGCCATGAAGTTCCTAATCTTCACCATGTTAGCCTCAATGCTATGTATCCTCTCATTTTCTTGCCTTTCAAATGTTATAGACTGGGTTATATGATCTGTGAATTGGGCTAGCACGACTGGTAATCCTTAAAAGCAATTAGAGTATTCTGTTGTATTCCTTCGGGTGGCGAAACATCATGTTCTTGGTCAACTTCAACTTCCTCAACTCGAGCTTGCTTGCTACTCGAAGCTTCCTTCATGTTGTCATCGAGAAGAACATATCGATTTCCTTATTACTTGACAACTTTCATAGCCACCAATAAGTTCAAGTCAAGACTCGAGTTACCTAGAACTAGTTGCATCGATGTTCTGCCTTCTAGTAAGCCAAGATGTTCCATAATTTCAATCACAAATGCTCCAACTACTATTTTCCCGCTTAGCCACATCATTAAATATGCACTTAACCATATCCTTGTATTAAAAGGTTTAGCATGCATCTTATACCACAAAACAAATAGTTTAAATTTAGAAATAGACCCATTACTATCTCCTCTACCAAATATTGTAAAAGTTAAAAATCTGTGGATATAATGAAGGGTAGGGATCACTAATGCAGAAGATTTGGATAGGCTTGGAAAAAATACTTTTCCACGATTAGTTACTTGGATCCAAAATTATCTAGCCCAAAAATCTTCATGATAACCACATAAATCATTATTTGGAAATCCAAAAATGGAATTTAACACATCCAGAGTGATTACATGAGTTTTATTCATCAATAGAAAATTCAAACTATCCACTGTATCTTTAACAGTAGTGTCATTGGCCACTTCTAAAGTAGTCAGGAACTCTAAAATATATTCCACATATGAATTGTTCTTAAATTCAGAAAACTTGTCCCATCCAACATTTCGCAATAATTCATGAACCCTATTAACTATTCCTAACTCATCAATTGCTTTTGAATCTAAAAATGTATTTAGAATAATTTGATGATCCTTTGAGAATAACGTACCTTTGCTTGTGTTCTTTTTCTAAAAATGTAAGCATGGGATGCCTGAAATTGGTGTCTAGTCATTGCGTGGTTGATAAAATGAAGGCCGTGGGTGTCTCATCCATGGAACCATAGCTAGAAGAAGCTCTTTGTGTGGTTATGTAGATAGATTGGTGATGCATTGGGTTGATGCTAGAGTGACTCTTCCAGTCACACATGTGATCCTTACTACATGGGCATGACCCCTTTTTGTTTTTTTTTTAATTTTTGGAAGAATCACACTCGTGAGATGAGAGCTCTCACGAGTGACTCTTCCATCTCCCACCCGTGAGTTGTGTTGCCCAAGTGTGATTTTAGATTTTGTAGATTTTTTTCTTTTCTTGTATGATTCCAAGCCTGCACACACAATGCAAATAGATTAAGTGGAGATTCACAAAAGAGGAATAACAAATAATTGAAAGAGAAATTATATAAGTTGCATCCCATTAAGTGTTTCTTTAATGTCATGTAGCTAAACGACTCTCTACTCATTGACTAGGTGGATCACTTAAAGTGATTGATTATACTATTTTCTTCTCAATTGCTCCTTCTTAATATGGTTTTACTCGATGGCCATTCAGTTTAAAGGCTTCCTTTGTTCTTAGATTTTCCAATTCTATAGCAAAATCAAAAGCCTCACACATAATTTCAAAAGGTGAAGACCAATTAGGGGCCACAATAATCGGTGCAGAGATTAATTTTTCTCTAAGAATGTTAAAGGCCTTAAGGCATTCCTTGTTAAAATCAAAATGTACGTCTTTAGCTAACAGTTGACACAAAGGACAACTTATCTTAGAGAAATATTTGATAAACCTCCTATAAAATTCAACATGTCCTAGAAAACTTCTAATACCCTTGACAGAAGTGGGTGGTGGAAGCTTTTCTATAACTTTAATTTTAGCCTTATCAACCTCAATTCCCTTCTGTGATACCACATGACCTAGGACTATCCTTTTCTTTACCATAAATTGACTCTTTTCCCAACTTAAAGTCAAGTTGCATTTAATACATTTTTCAAGTACTCGAGTTAGCTTATTTACACAATCATCAAAAGAGACACCAAAGACTGAGAAGTCGTCCATGAATACCTAAATAAAGTCCTTATCATGTCTAAAAAAAAATGGAAAACATTCATATTTGAAATGTTGCAGGCACATTACACAAACTGAATGGCATCTTCTTGAAAGTGAATATCCCAAATGGACAAGTGAATGTTGTTTTTGCTTGGTCCTTAGGAGCGTTCGATATCTAGTAATAACCTAAAAGACCATAATGAAAACAATAAAACTCATGTCTAGAAAGTTTATCCAACATCTGATCAATAAAAGGCAGAGGAAAATGGTCCTTTTTGGTAACCACATTCAGTTTCCTGTAATCAATACACATTCTCCATCTAGTGGTAGTAGAGATGTCAATGGGCCGGCCCAGGAGTAGCCGACCTGACCATAGGCTGACCGGTCCGCCATATATATATTTTAATAAAAACTTCAAAAACAATGTTGATTTTGACAAAACAACATTCTACCTGACCTTGGCCCATGGCCCGGTCAGGCCGACTATGGTCGACCCTTGGCCCGGTCAA
Organism: Erythroxylum rufum; assembly: GCA_027478365.1. Taxonomy (NCBI): domain Eukaryota; kingdom Viridiplantae; phylum Streptophyta; class Magnoliopsida; order Malpighiales; family Erythroxylaceae; genus Erythroxylum; species Erythroxylum rufum. Next base: position 29,907,749 of record JANIHZ010000210.1, on the reverse strand, counting down.
CTTGAGTCAAAATCGGGTCGAGCCGGGCCTTTTTTGACATCCGTAAGTGGTAGTCTTAGTAGGCATTAACTGTTTTTTTTTTCTTATCATTTCTAACAGTAATGCCTGATTTCTTTGGAACTACATGAACTAGGCTCACCTACTCATTATTCGCAATTGGATAGATCACCCCCTCATCGAGCAGTTTCAAAACTTCCTTCTTCACTACCTCCTACAAATTATTCTTGAGTCTTCTTTGGGTTTCTCTCACTGCTTTAGCCTCCTCTTCTAGGATAATCCTATGTATGCACATAAAGGGACTAATTCGCTTAATGTCATTCAAACCCCATTCTATAGGCTTTCTCAATCTTTTCATCTCACTCAAAGTCCTCTTTTCTTGGTCATCATCCAAATTCAATGTAAGAATGACAGGATATGTTTCTCCTTCTCTGAAAAACACATATTCATCATCTAGCAATTGGCAATACTCATCAATTTCTTTAACCAAGTCCAACTCCTTTTCTTCTTCTTCTTGCAAGGCAAAATCAAGATTTGCAGCATTAATTTGATCAACAAGAGAACATTCTTCATAAGCAGCAGTGTTAAAGATTGAAAATATTACTATTTCTCCTAGAATAGTCATGGTCAGTTTTTCGTTCTTCATATCAATCAAGGTATTGGCAGTGTCCATAAAAGGCCTTCCTAATAATATGATGTGATCCTTTTCTTGCTCTTTTACTTCCCCCATGTCTAATACAACAAATCAATTCTCCAACCTTCACTAACACATCTTACATTATTTCTTTGGATAAAGATTGACTTATCAGTTAATTGTAAACGCATGTTTATAGGTCTTAATTATGCTAGATCCAATTTCACATAAATAGAGTGAGGTATAAAATACTTGTTCCAAGGTCAAGCATAAACTTAACCTCATCACCATTACCCTTTGATACTTTCATAATAAAACTCCCCGGATCTTTCAATTTGGGGGGTAACTGTTGTTGAGAACTACACTTACTACTTTTGAACTATCACCTTCTCATTTGGCTCAAAATTAAGTTTTTTGGTGCTTAGTTCCTTAAATAACTTCATATAAGCTGTAATGTTCCTGATCACATCTAATAAAGGAAAATTAATATTAACTTTAGAAAGCATGTATCTATATATATATATAAAAGAAAACTGCTTATCTTGTTTTGAGTCCTTAAAGAGGTTTGGATTTGAAATTAGTGGTTTATAAGGGTAAGTCACCTTATAAAGCCATGGTCCTTCTTTGCCTTGGGTTACATGTCTAAGTTTTTCACCTTTCTAAACGTGACTTGAAGAGCCGTTCCAATTGCTTACCTCATTTTACTCATCTTTTTCTTTAATGAGGCTCTCCTTCTCTTGATTACTTGCATCAGACAAATTAGAAGGAATCTCAACATAATTATCAATCACCTTACCACTTCTTAGAATAGTAACTACTTTGGCTTGTTCAGGTTGGCTAGGCAACTTTCCCTTTTGATTATTCTACATTTGAGCAGCGATTTGCCCTACTTGAGTCTCAACCCTCTTTATAGAAGCTTTCAAAGAGTTTAATCTCTTATTGTTTGTTTCTTGATTTTGTATTATTACTTGAATAACTGCATTCAAACTTTCCTCTAAAGAAGGCTTTCTTGGAAGGTTCTCATGTGAGGTTTGCCCTTGGAATTGGATTTGCCTATATAAATTCTAATATTGTGTTTGGGGTTGCATTGGTGGATTATTGGTCTTCTAAGCAAAATTGGGGTGGTTACTCTAACCAAGGTTGTAGGTGTTCAAATATGGATCATTTTGCGCCCTCAGTTGAAAACCATTAAGTTAATTTTCTTGTTCTTCCTCACCTACAAAAGATTCAAAAGAATATGAACAAACATTAGCTCCATGACCATAAGTTCCAGATATACCGCATACCTCTTGATTTGGAATGTTTTGAGGTGATCTTATAATTAACATTTTCATATGCTTTGTTAACTCAACCAATTTCATAGCCATTTATTGGCTCAAGTTCTCTTTATGAACTCTAACTTTTCTCCCCTTCATCTTCTTTTGTAGAGAATTGGCCCCTAACATTTCAAAGATTTGGTACATCTCTTCGATAGTCTTCTCTCCAACAACTCCTCCTGTTGCATTGTCCACTGTGTACTGACATTGTTGTTTCAATCCATTATAAAGAAATGATTTTGCATATGAAGAGGAAAATGATGGTGTGGAAATTGTATTAGCAAGATTTTGAAACGTTCCCACGCCTCATAGAATGAATCTCCCCCATCTGACTGAAGGTAGCTATTTCATCCTCAACTCAAAGGTCTTTTGATGGGAATATAATTTTCCCATGAATTTATTGTACACCTCCTCCCGTTTAGTCAATGAATCAAATGGAAGGGTCATCAACTATATCTTAGCCCGATCCTTCAATATGTATAGGAAACATCTCACTTTGAGTTAATCTTTGTTTAAGTGATCCAAAGGAAATGTCTGGAGAGTGGTATAGAATTCCTAAATGCAGTTTAAAAGGTCTTCATTGGGAACTCTATAGAACAATGGTAGCAAGTTGTAGTGGATGCTATTTAATTCATAATTTTTGGCTGCCTCTCCTAAACATATGCACAAAGTGGTAGTATCAATCATCGGTCTGGCATACTCCTTCATTACCAACTGCCTTTCACCCATCTTTTAGTTATTAACTTGATCTTCAGGCTTGGGTTCCTCAAGATTGTCTTTAAAGTCCCCTTGATGTCTTTGCATTCAATGCATGTTATCAATAGAGGGAAAAAGTTTACTTCCTAGAGACCTCCTTCCTAGTATAAACAAAATAAGGAAAGCATTGAATTAATATCAAAAATTGATAAAATGAATCAATGAAATAACACGATAAAAAAATTCTATGCATAAAAAGACAAAACAATCAAAATTAATTTAAGTTTAAACACTAAACACCTCCCTGACAATGGTAATTGGAAGCAAAGAATAGTTGATCAATCAATGTAGTGAGCTTTTGAGAAATTAATTTCACTAATTTAATCTCCTATGCATGACTAAGGCAAATTGATAGAATAATTGTCCTGTTAAAATTAACAATTAGGTTCTAAAATCAAATCAAATAATAAACTAGATCTAACTTTCGTATTCAACAAGTCTATTATCCAAATCAATTATTTAAACCTAACTAATAATTACTTACTTAAGTTAATATATTTTTAATTCATAACTTAGGAGTCTATAATTTCTTGTTCTAATATTAAACTTATTCTCTTGATTCTTCTTTTAATATCAAAATAATGCAAAAGCTCACCAAAATATTACATCTAATAAGTTCAGAAATCATATAAAATAACAAGACAATAAAACAATAACTTAATCATGAATAATTAATTAAATCAGTTCCATTAATTCTCAAGAATAAACAATCATCCCATAATGGAATAAAAATTGTTCATCATATTCATTAACTTCAGTCCTATGTTTAACAATAAATAGAGAAATAAAAGCGATAAATAGATGAAATAAGTTCAACAAATAAAGGAAACAAGTTCAACAAACAAAATGAAGAACTCTCAGACGAAGAGTGGCAGTGAATCTCCTGCCCAACATAATCAATGTCTATTTTTACTCCACTGGCCTTGGTCACGCTCCCTGGCTTCAGCCTCTGCTTTCTACCTCAACTATCTTTGTTCTACACAGAAATGGTTGCTCACACTTTCTAGCTTTTCTCTTTTTTGTTCTTGCTTATTTATTCTTGCTCTATCAACCTCTCTTTTCTTTCTATAAACTTTCTATTTATAAAGAGATCTTAGGTTTTTTAATCCACTGTAATCATGCATGATTCATAGGACATTTAATTCAGTTCCAGAATTCTTTTACACGGTGGTGAGAACTCTTTCATGGTGGTGACTTCCCTTGTCACTCGCGAGAAACTCACTATTATGTGCATGACACTTATGTCACGCGGGTGACAACTTTTTTGATTATCCAAAAACTTCTCTATAAAGGATATGGAAGAAGCAACCTATATTCTGGGAATAAATATGTATAAGGATAGATCAAAGAGGTTGGTTGGGTTGTCCTAATCCATGTACATAGACAAGGTACTAAAGAGGTTTAACATGGAGTGTTCCAAGAGGGGATTCTTATCCTTGTTGTATAGGATTTCTCTGTCACAGAGTATGTGTCCAAAGACATAAGGGGAGAGAGATAAAATGGATTTTATGCCATATGCTTTAGCTAAGGGATCATTCATATATGCGATGCTATGTATTAGATCAGATGTCTCTTATGCTTTAAGGATAATGAGCAGGTTTCAAGCCAATCTAGGTGAGTGTCACTGCACAGTTATGAAAAACATCTTAAAGTACTTAAAAAGAACTAAAGATGTTTTCTAGGTCTGTGGAGGAGTTAAATTGAGAGTTCAAGGATATGGAAGATGCTAGTTTCTATTCAGATCCTAATGATAGTAGATCACAATCAGGGTATATCTTCATAATAAATGGTGGTGCGTTGAATTGGAAGAGTTCCAGACAACCAACCATTGCAGATTTAACGACTGAGGTAAAGTACATTTTACTTTCAGAGGCTACAAAGGAAGCATTTTGGATCAAGAAGTTCATTACTGAACTTGGAGTGGTTCCTAGCATTGTTAAGCCTACAGTATTGTACTGTGAAGGTCTCATCAACGGTCCAAACATATACTCACAAAGTTTCACTTGATTAGGAGACAGTGGAGCGTAAAAACATAGCATTGGAGCGAGTTCCCATTAAAGAGAATCTTGCAGATCCTCTCACTAAGCCATTGCCTCAGAAGAGACATGATCGATGTAGAGATGGCTATAATATTAGATACATAGGAGATTGACTTTAGTGAAGGTGCGAGGTTGTTAGTTTATGCCCTTTCGGCCAATCAATTGGTTGCAATTTAATATATGGCATTATAATTTAATTAATACAAAGGCATTCTTTATCTTTATGTATTAAGTTAATTACATTTGATGCTTTAATATTAAAGGTAAAATCTCTAGAATAATTACTGTGTAATTGAAATTAAGATGAGATAATAATTATGAGATTCAATTTACATTTACATATTGTTTCTAAATGTTTCTAGTTGTAGTTTCATCAAGATGAGATACTGTTAAAATGGTAAAACTAGCACATATTATGTTTATTTCTTATAAAGTAGTAATTGATCTCATAAATTAAAATACGGAAATACTTAAACTAATGTGTGGGTGTTTATTAGAGAATAAGTCACTGAACTAAACTATGAGAATCCCAAATGGAATATTACTTATGTGTCTGTGAATTTTCTCATAATGTGATTGTATAATTGATCCTTAAACTTGAGATTACCAAAATATCTCATATGGGAATTACTGTGTTTTGATGTTACTTATGAACTATCCTAGGATAATTCAGTAGTAATACTTGGATACAGTATGAACCATATGGAAATAGTTGAGTAAGTCAATAGAGAATTCATCACTCTAAAGTAATTAGAGAGAATGTTATACTGTTCTTGATTAGTAGTGATTTATGGAATTATTTGGCTAGAGTGAATTTGACAGAACCCTGTTATGAAACGACTAGGTGGCCTTCCCAGCACCCCACGGTGGCTTTCCCAGCACCCCACGGTGGCCCTCCCTTCAATATCTAATCCAACTGGAAGGTTCCAGTTGAGCCAACCTATTGCCCTTTTTTTATTGAAAGGTTTTAACTTAACATTAATAAATATAAGCAGTGGAGTTTTTTAAAAATCATTTTTATTAAAAATTTTGGCAGCACAACAACTATATTTTGATATTTCCAAAATTTCCAAAGTCTCTATAAAAGTTCAAAACACTTCTATAATCATACCAAATTCTCCTCTGCAAATTTTGGACTTCAAGTCCACTCATAAGCAATCTAAGCAATCACTTCAATAAATTTTAAAAGGTTGAAACATATTCATGCATTTCATCTAAAAACCTTTACATACATCAATTCCTTACATAAATGTCCATTTCAAAACATGTTCAAAGATATGCAATAGTTTTCAAAAATATTTACGAGACAAAAATGCCTACACAATAGCACGTGGCGAAGTTATCTACTCGACTGGTGGAGTCCCTACTCTTGAAGCCCCTGAGCGTGCACCTGGAAGGGTTTATTTTGAAAACAAAAAGTATAGTGTAAGCTAAACGAGCTCAATGAATGTTAACTTTTCTATGCAAATCATATTTAACAATTTGAACCCTCTAAAAGAATTTCATTTCATTTCTTATGATACAATACCAATATAAAACATATATGCTTTTTGAAATCAAATGTCTTAAGTTACTAATAAAGTAAATTGCGGCATTATTATTATCACGAACTTTTTTACATGACATAGCCTACCACTAACTTCTTTGCCATATGGTACCCTTAAGCATAAAGTCATGGAATTAGTTCTGCATTGCTTACCCACGGATGGTTAACTACTAGTTACAGAGTTGATTCTACATCGCTTTCCTGCACTAGGTTAACCGCTATACCTCAGTAGTTATGGAGCTAGTTCTGCATTACTTACCTACAACTAGTTAACTACTAGTTACGAACCTAGTTCTACATTGTTTACTCGCACTAGGTTAACCGCTATATACTGGTATAATAACATGTATAAAACCTAACGGTGTACCATAAGCTAAAAATCATTTCCTTTTTATCAACCAATAACATAATTTCAATGTAACTTGAAATCGTATGAAATTCAACTTTCAAACTTCAATTCATATATTACTAAAATATACACTTATACTAGCAATACTCACTTGTAATGTATCATTTGCATAAAACTTATAATTATACAATATAAAGTCACATGTCATCAATTCTTTTGCAAAGAATTTATTCATATAAAACAATTAAATTACATTCATAGTTTTTGTAAACTTATTGCCACGCAAAATTACGCATTATGTGCCTCTCTTTTACCTACATAAACCACATTTTGCTTAGGCGTTTCTTTCCAAATTAAAAAATAAGGCATTAAAACTATAAATTTAGTTTAACTGAATTCAAGATTAGTATTTAATCACGTAACTCGTACGCTAATTGTATTTCTGCTTACTTCCTAAGCTAGCCTATTCTTCTTCGTTTCAAAGTCTAGCTTTGAAAATTACTTAAATACCATCTTTTACCCATTCTAACTTATCAATTTCTTCAAAACACTATCTCATCCCATTTAATTTACCATAACCATAATCAAACTTCAACAACTCACAGCAACAACTACATTTCCTCTTAAGGCCAATTTATCCTCACTACACACACACACACACACACACACACACACATTTCATTTTCTTTTTCAATTTTCCAACACAATTCACCCAAATCCATGCCAAGCATCATCCAAACACATCATAACCCATTTCAAGTTCATCACTTTCCACATACACTTCATATACAAAATTTTCCAAATAATAACAAAACAATTCATTTAATAATTCTAATGCCACAAATTCACTAAATGACCATCCTTAATCACATTTACATGGTCATTACATCGTAAACCTACTTTTATACCAAAAATGCCCTTAAGGCTAAACCTAATATATCTTCAAACTTTTCCAATTCATTTCCAATTAAATTCTTTTTCATTTCTTTACTTCATTAGAATGAAAACCATGCTATGAATATCATAAAATATCAAAATAAAATTTTGGATCATTGCACATTAAAGATCCCTAGACAGGGTCGATCCTTCCAAGCTTGATTTCTTGGTTTATTTTCTTGTTTTCAACCCTTAAATGATTCCAAGCCTATTATCTACTACATGGCAAGTCAAAAATCGTTATTGATCTTAAATACATCCATCCCACACAAAATTAGAAATTTAAGCTAAAAAAATTACATCTTGATCAAGTAATGGTGCTCATTAATTACCCAAAAGATTGAAGGAAAAAAATTACCATTTTTTCCTTCAATCTTTTGGGTAATTAATGAGCACCATTACTTGATCAAGATCTCTTCAAATCTCCATCAAAACCTATCAAAAATGGCAGCACCCTTCTTCTTCTTCTTCTTCTCTTTGGCCATATGTCACCCTTGCTTCTCTTCTTTTCTCTTTTTTTTTGGTCTCACAGTTTTCACCAAATGAAGCAACTTATGTCTTAAGTTTGCTTTTTATACTTTTTAATCCTTTACATATGTCACTTCCTATTGGCTATCTCTAATGACTCATCATCCATTTAATTAATGATTTTTAACCCTTAAGAAAGTCTTTAATTGGTCATTAGTGCGACTCATTAATCCATTGACATCGTTTTATACAAAAAGACTTAATTGCCCCTTTAATGAATTTAATTCACTAACTAATAGCATTAAATTTTGAAAATATTATGCAACCATCTTATTATCAAATTGACCATGAAATACTCTAATTAGGGTAAATACTTATTGATTGGATGCTTTAAATTTTTTTGAATGGGTTTAAAATCATCAGTATCGATTATTTTCCAAAAAGGGCATTTCAGTTCTACAGTTTTGGAACTCTCGAAATCCATCCAGTTGGACTTATTTTTTATCCATTTTAGTATCATTAAACTATAATACTTATTCTAGATAATTTTTAAAATTTCAAGGTTGGGTCTCCAAAAAATCACTATTCACCTAGATTATCTATTAATCCAAAATCCTTATTCATCGAAAATAAAAATTTATATAAAATGAAAGGAAAGGATTAGCGTTTTACAATCACCCCTCCTTATACAAATTTCATCCTCAAAATTTAACTAAGCATACATGTTTAAAACATGTGGGGATATAATGTACGCATTTGCTGCTCAGGCTCCCATGTAGCTTCCTCTACCGCGTAATTCCACTACAGTATCTTAATTAAAGGAATGATCTTATTATGCAAAACTTGTTCTCTGCATTCGAGGTTATATACTGGTTCCTCCTAGAAAGTCAAATATTCCTTTAGGTTCACAGTTTGTGCTGTGATTACATGTGAAGGGTCCATTAGGTACTTGTGAAACATAGATACATAGAAGACATTATGAATCCTTGTGAGCTCTTTTAGTAGCTTCAAGCGATACGCCACTAACCCAATTCTTTATGTGATCTCATACAGTCCCATGAAACACAAACTTAGCTTACCGCGTTTCCCAAATTTATATACACCTTTCCAAGTGGAAATCTTGAGAAATACTCTTATCTCTAATTTCAAATTTAAGATCCCTATGACAATTATCCATATAACTTTTCTACCTATCTTGGGCTATCTTCAATTTGTCTCGAATAACTTGAATTTTATCTATTATCACCTGTACAAGATCGGGACCTATCAATTTCCTCTCACCTACCTCATCCTAACATATTGAAGTTTGCATTTTCCTCTATAAAGTTCCTTAAAAAGGTCTATGCCAATACTGACCTAATAACTATTATTGTTTGCGAACTCTATTAGTGATAGGTGAATGTCCTAACTTCCCTTAAATTCCATGATAAAGGACCTAAGCATATCTTTAAGTTTCTGGATAGTCCTCTCTGACTGTCCATCTGTTTGGGGTCAAAGACAGTGTTAAACTGTAAGTGTGTACCTAAGGCTTTCTGTAAGTTGGGCTAAAATCTCGAAGTAAACCTAGGGTCACGGTTTGAGACAATAAAAATTGGCATATCATGGATTCTCACTATCTCATCTACATAAAGCTGGGCTAACTTATTGAAGAGATAATCATTTTTTATTGGAAGGAAATGTGCAGACTATTGGACCCCGTTACCGAAGCCCAACATCGGGTACTGAAGCCTGAACTTGAGCTTATGCTACTACATGCCATTCTTATAATTA
>JANIHZ010000210.1:29665957-29679250 GCA_027478365.1 Erythroxylum rufum | reverse complement strand
CAAAACAAGAAGAAATCAACTCAACCTTACCTGCTTTAGCTTCAGATTTGTCAAAACTTCAAGCTTTTCACAAAACCTATTTTTCTCTTCTCCCCTCTTCTCTTCCACGACAATCTCCCCCTCCTTCTTTTTTTTATTTCTTTTCTTCTATTTTCTATTCTTATCTATTTACACAAAGTCTAAAATGCCCCTTACTTTAAGCCTTTAACCTCTTAACCTTTTGTGAACTTCCTATAGTACCCTTAGCCAAATTTTCTTCTTCAATTCTTACCTACACCACACTATACTCTAATTTAACTTAATTTCTCAAATTAATACATCTTATTCCATTTATTTAAACAAAATCCTCCTACAAACCACAATTCAATCTAAACCTCAAAATAAAATTTGAAAACATGCTTATTCAGTCAGAAAAGAATTCGGGGGCCAACATTTACACCCTCCAATAAGCTCCTTATGGAGTTCTGTCATTCCTTGTTCACTGATATACGCTAGCCGCATTTATTGTAGCTTTTCCACCTATAAATATCTTTCTTTGAATTTGTTATTTTACATTTTTGCCTTAAATTATGTTACTTATAAAATTGTTAATGGTTCCTGTAAATTTTGGCCCTTTCATCATAATGATCACACCTTTTACCACTTTAATGTTGTTTTTTATAAGTTTTATATCCAAAGTTGTTTGCATATAAGGTGCCCAAAGAGACTTGGTTCTTCCTTACATTTAGAACATGTCAAACATCATATAATAACTTGACAACTCTATCAAAAATCTTAATCTTGATCTAGCATGTTTCAATGATTTTACAAAATTTATCACCCTTTAATTGGATAGTACCAAAATTGTCAAATATGTATGATACAAACCAATCCTTGTTTGATGTTATGTGATATGATCATCCTTTATCCAATATCCATGAGTCATGAAATTGACTGATTGTTATGTAGAGCATAGAATTATTGCTATAATTCAATTTCACTTATCTGTACTATATTAGTAAACTTCAACAAATAATCACATTTTTGTTTTGTTATTTTGCTCCTTCTTGCTTGGATAGGCCACCCATGATATACTCAGTTTTCTCACACTTGTATTAATTAATAGATTTTCATTTTATCCTCATGTTATCTAAATGAGCAATCCTTCCTTTACTTCCTCTTATGATCTTGACTTTCCTTTATGTACAACCCTTCATTTTAATAACTTTCATTATTGTTGAGTCTTTAGTGGTTATAAGTTAATAATGAAATAGTGATGTACTCCACACCAATTGTCTTTTTACTCAATGTGAGTATGTCACTGAACTTTTGTAAAAAAGAGATTAAAAAAACACAGTAATTATTTTATATGCTATAAATACCTAATGTCATGAAAATAAGATAGGAAGTAAATTAGATTCCTACCCTAATATATATCTCCTAGTGATAACAAATAAATTATATATATACCTTAATAATAGGAGTAAAGCAAAATCATTAATTCATGAAATGATAAGTATGACTATTAGCAAATTTGGGAATCAGAATAATAAATTAAACAGTTGTTAGGTGATGCATCAATTACAGCAATCAAAGATAGTAATATCACTTGATATGTTCTATGAGTGCAATATTCACTTCTTTTTCTTTAGCATGTTGCTTTTCTTGTTTTAGAGTGAAGTAAGGATCAAAAGAAAAGTCATTTTGAATTAAAGCATAAAGGCATGATTAGACAGATGATGTCTATCTTCATAGTAAATGTTATTTCCTTTTTAACCCAATGGGTTGGCGTAGATGGTACATGCCTTTGTCGCTTAACCAAGTGGGCAGGGGTTCGACCCCCACCATTAGGAATGCAGCAAACTCTTGGGCTAACTGTAGCCCTCCTTGATTTGAGATGTTCCCGCAGCAGAGGGATTAGTCCCCTGGGCTAATCTTTTAAATAAAAATGTTATTTCCTTTTCTTTGTTAATACTAGTACAACCTACGTCTTTTAACAATAAAAGTATAAAGTTTTTATTGCTTCTCTTTGTAAGAGATAAGACTTTGTCTTTATCTAAAATGGTTTTGATTCAAACTATGATATACAATGAAACAATGTTAATTGTACTTTGTGCTTAAATTCCTAGCAGTTACATGTCCACAATAACTACTACCATTAGTTAAGAAATTTAATTGACTATACACCATAGGATAACATTATAACTAAGAGTTGTCGAGGTTGCTACAATCCATATCCAGAATTTTCTTATTGAATTTTTAAATTCTTCATTAAAAGAATACTTGTATTCTAAGTATTAATTACATCATAATAATTATAGCAAAATAACATTAGCAATTGTAGAATAAATAACTCGAATGTGTTGCTAACAACATTATATATTCGTAGGTACCATTATCTTATTTAAGAGTGCTCCACCATATCGCTATTGAATCTTAGATATCGCTATTGAATCTTAGATATCATATTAATCTCAAAACGCCAAATACAACAATTCAAGTAAATTTGGCCTAACTATAACATTATGGTGCCAAACTTCATTTCTACAAAAGAAGTAGGAAGTCCATACATTTGAACATACCAAAATTTAGATTGCTCACCATATGTAGACTTCAAAAATCCTAAAAACTTCTAAATAAATTAAACCATATACAACTTGCTTCATTTAGTGTTGAACATCCCAGATTTCGAAAATTACTGTCCATCTAAAAGAAAGAGGATCTTTGCTTTAAATGTCATTTCATCTAATTTGAATTCTAACCCTAAAAATAAATCCTTCATAGCAACCAATATCGATAGTCAAAATATCTACATAACCTAAATTGGTAAGCATATCATATTATTAATCTAGAAATCATATTAAGCTTTATTCATTTAATGAAAATTGTGAACCATGAATATATTTTAAGCATACTGAGAAATTACTGTCCATTTAGAGCATCTACCTATGTTTGTGTAGCTTCATACGATACATTAACATATTCAACAGTGATTTATATTATCCAACTTTAGGAATAATCACTTTATTTCTTATATATCCCATCTACAATCTATACTAACTTCAAACAACAAAAATTTTGAAAAATCAAATACACATAATTTATCTACTCCAAAATTTGACATAAGAGTAAAAAAAAATGGAGCTAATGTGTTAGAGTATCTCACATTGATTTAAAATTAAAATCTTAAAGGGTTAATAAATGGTAAGGGTCAACTAATCAAATGACTAGTTCTAGTCATTTTAACAATTATTGGATCCAAGCTCAATTCTTATTAATAGACTCTACACTCTATCCATATTAAAAATTTCGATAAATATTATTGGAATTACATAAGAAATACCATATATTAAATTTGCTTTGAATTATGACTGTCGTATATCATCAGTTTAGTAGTTTGATGTGTGACACATATATATATTTTATTAAAGAAATAAATAGAAGTAACTGAAATTAAAAAAAACTAAACTTCAAGGAATAAAAGATTAAAAGAAATAGAAGTATTGAAAAAACACTTGTACTAAGGAAACTAAAAATATCTTATCCTTTTCAAAATCATTTTTAGCGTCCATCTGAGTCAAGGCAACATAGGAGCTATAACATTCCACGGCTCTACACCTGAACCATTTATTATCAAGCTATAGGGACCTTTAAAATGGATAATATTTTTTTAAGAAACAAGGTTGTGGAAAACTCAAACAATTGAAATTCAAATTCAGGAATTATTTAGGGAGGATGAAATAAAGAGTATATTTTGCTGAAAGATCAACTTTATTGAAATAAATAGAGGTGCTTTGACATTGCATCCAATAAGCTGGAAATATTTTCCAACATTTTGGAGTACAAATACCTGTCTAGATTTTGACATAGAATTAAAGAAAAAATCAACAAGAAATACTCTCAAGGATGGAATCTTTAAGCATAGTGTATGAAGTGTAAAAGCAGTGTCAATATCTGATTACATCGATAACAAAATTTGAAGTCCAAAATTTACAAGGTAGAGAATCAATTCCATGGTCAATTCAATCCAGCCTCCCTTGGATTAGGATGAACTGACAGGACTTCTGTAAAATCAAACACAACATACAAGTAATGCTTCTTACGATTTATTTACTTTACAGTCTATTAGCAGACTAGACATGCAAGTGGCTTGATGTCTGAGCAAGGTTTCTAGGTCTGTAGACCCATGTGAAGATGTTTAAGATTAATATGGCTTAAATCACTTAGTTCCACAAACTCGTAAAACCACTTGTGTTCATGTGTTTCAAAGTTACCAACCCTGTTCGACATTGCTTTATGGAAGGGAATCTTGCTTAATCTCCGCAAATAAGTCCCATTTGAGGATGATGAAAGGATTAGTGGCTCAGTAATGACGAACTCTCTTAAACATTTTGATAGGAGGATCTCCATTCCCATATTTGGAAATCCTTCCAATTTAACCAGTTTAAGATGTCTCAGTTGCGTGGTCTTCCCAACTTGTATGGCATAATTGTCTGTGCTCTCCAGGTGGTAGGTTTTAGGATCAATCTACACATCAAAGAGCATTATATATAATTATGGAAAATTTTCACAATCTTGCTAATATGATAAGGAAAGTATTTGGTGTGCTAATTTTGAGAATAAATTATGACTTAGAATAAAGAACAGACAAAGTAACTAGCATCATTAAGTTGAAAACTTCAAATAAGTAGCCAGCATAAATGCTGTTAGGAATCTGGTATCGACTGACTAGAAAAAGCTTAAAGGAAGTAAGCATGCACCGAAAGTAAGAATGAGAAATGAGGAAATGACATGGATTAAAGATTAAAGCCAATATAAGGCATTGGTTTGGCAGTATTCTCGAGACTGCCCCTCTCCCTTTAATAATTGGTTTATGAAAAATCCTCCCTGGGCTTCTGCTCTTTCTTTTGTCTTATATTCTGTCTATAAACATTCTAGAATGATTTTTCTAATATTATGTAACTAACTAGCCATCTCATCCTGACATTTTGTAACCAACTGGCCACCTCAACCTATTCTTTTGCCTTTCTTAGTGTAGGTGGAGGTCTATCAATACCCTTCCCAATAAGATGAACCTTGTCCTCAAGGTTGAATGCTGGGAATTGTTACAATATTAGCTCTTATGGCTCCCAAGTGGCCTCGAATTCTGGCAGGCCTTCCCATTGGATCAAAACCTCAAGTCCTGACAATTAGCTTGAGGGACGCATATTAAGCACCTTTTTTTCAAGTAACCTTCCATTCTAACTGTTTTGCCAACAATAAAGGTATTTGCTGACAAGGAGTAGTAACTCTAATGATTGCCTAAAGTTGGGACACATGAAAGATTGGATGTATGGAAGTGGATGTGGGCAAGTCTAGCTTATAAGCCACTTCACCAATGCATTGAGTGATTGTATAGGGACCAAAAAATTTTGGAGCCAACTTCTCATCATTTGGTCTAGTAACTAGTGATTTACTTCTATAAGGTTGGAGCTTTAGATCACTAAATCCCCTACTTCAAAAGTCACCTCTCTCCTCTTTTTATCTACGATTTTTTTAATTTTATTATGAGCAATGACAAGTTGGTTTTTTAATTCCTCTAAAATTGCATCTCTGACCTTCAACTACTTATCGACTTCTAAATTCGGAGTATAATTGCTTCTGTAGCGTATTATAGGAGGTGGTTCTCTTCCATAAATAGCTTTAAAGGGTAGGTGAACACTTAGTAAAAGTATGGAAAGAGGTGTTATACTATAATTCTGCCCAAGCTAACCACTTCTACCAGGTGTGAGGTTGGGAGTTAGTGAAACAACATAGATATGTTTCGAGGCAACGATTTACTTCCTCTATCTGCCCATCAGTTTGGGGGTGATATGGTGTTCTCCTTTGAAGTGAAGTTTGTTGCATTCGGAACAATTCAGTCCAGAAATGACTCTTGAAAACTTTTTTCACGATCTAAAACAATTGATCGAGGAACTCCATGGAGTCAAACAATTTGTTGAACAAAGAATTCAGCTACGTTGGTTGCTGTATGTGGATTTTTTAGGGCCAAAAATTGTCTATACTTAGTTAACCTGTCCACCGCCACTAATATAGTGTCAAACCCATTAGATTTAAGCAAGATGTTAATGAAATCCATTCATATATCTTCCCACACAGCTCTAATTATTAGTAGGGGCTGTAGTAATCCAACTGAGGATAGTGCCAAATGTTTATTTTGTTGGCAAAGTGTGCAGCTCTCAATGTATCATTGTACATCCCTCTTCATTCCTTCCTAATACAATTCAGCTGTTAATCTCTTATAAGTCTTGAAGAACCCAGAATGTCCTCCGAAAGAAGTACCACGAAACTCCTAGAGAAAAGAGTTTATTGGTAGGACTATTCAATCCTTGTATCTCAACTGACACGAAAAGGGTGACCACCCTGGTTTAGATGAGGGATCTTGCTACAGGGATTCAAAAATTATTTCAGTTAACCTGTTCCATAATTTCTACCCAACTCAATACTTTGGCAACCGTCACAACTTATAATTCCACATTCTTAAGGCTTCGGGATAGAGCGTTTACCACTCTATTTTGAGTTCCTAGCTTTTATTTGATTTTAAAATCAAATCCTAGTAGTTTAGATAACCACTTTTGATGCTCCATTGATACCATCACTGCTCCAATAAAAATTTCAAGCTAGACTGATCAGTCCTCACTACAAATCTTTTCCCTAGTAGGCAGTGTTGCCATTTTTAGATTGCCAACATAATGGTCGTCAACTCTCTCTCGTAAACACTTTTGAATCTAGCCCTTCCAGTTAGAACTTGACTGAAATAAGGTACAAGATGGTTGTTTTGCATTAGAACTACCCTAATCCAAAACCTAAAACGTTAGTTTCTATCACAAATTCCTCAGCAAAGTTAGGCAATGTTAGGACAAGTACAATTTTCATGGCTTCCTTAAGTCAGTGTACAACCTTGTTCACTTCTTCATCCCAACAAAATGCACCTTTTTGTAATAGTTGAGTTAATGGTTCAACGATTTTTCTATAATCTTTCATAAATCGTTCGTAATATCCGGTGAATCCCACAACCCCCTGAGTTCTTTTATACTTCTTGATATAGGCCAATTTATCATGACCTTCACTTTCTTCAGATCTGCTGTCATCCCTTCATCCGAAATTATGTGTCCCAAGTGTTCAATTTTTTCCGCCCAAAACAACTTTTTTTATAGTCAACACATAACTTATGAGAATGGAAGAGAGTTAATACATCCCTCAAGTGCCCCAGGTGTGATTTAAGCGTGGGCCTATACACCAAGATGTCAACAAAGAATACTAGCACCATTCTCCGTAGTAGTTTCCAGAAAACAAAGTCCATTAAAGACTTGAACGTAACAGGAGCGTTGGTGAGATAAAAAGGCACTACCAAAAGTTTTTAGTGCCCCTCATTTATCTAGGAAGCTATTTTTTAGACATCCTTTGGTCTGACCAGAACTTGATAATAACTCGAATTTAGATCTAATTTGGAGAAGAACTTTGCTCTGTGAAGCTCATCTAGTATTTCGTTATTGGCGGGAATTGGAAAGCGGTCATGTGCAATTGCTTTTTTTAGGGCCTATAGTCTACGAAGAATCGCTAGCTCCCATCCCTTTTTTTTTCTGAAAGTATTAGGTTAGAAAATGCTCTTAAGATCTTCTGTTCATTTTACTCTGTCCTTATTCTGTCCCATGAATTTCAGCCATCTATTTATGTAGAACCCGCATAAATAGATAGCTAAGATTTATGGAATAAAGTAGAGACATAGTAAAATAGACAGAGGATCTTGTCCCTATAAAATGAGCTCTCACTCTCCTAAATGATGCCAGCTGGCAACATTTCACCTACTAACTTTTTGATTTCTGATTTTTGAGTGTTTGGATAACAGTAGGGCCGTATATTAATAGGTTCCATCCCCCTTTCAAGATAATAGCATGCTCTTTTTCTCTCTTTGGCGGCAGTCTAGAAGGTGCCTCAAACACATCCTGGAATTCCTGCAACAATTATGCCATCACCGTATTCTCTTCTCAATAGGGACCTTCAACACCAGCATCCATACTCCCTAATTCCACCAACATTTCATGTTTCTTATGTTGGACTACTTTCAACATTGCTTTCAATGATACTAGGAGGCGACTAAGGCTAAGGTCTCCTAGCAATATAACCATTGAATCATTGATATTTACCTTTGCTGGAAATATGATCCAAAGTGAAGGAAGACGTGGTGCATGGGAGCTGCATGCAGGTGTTGACCCAATCTGATTGGTTGAGATTTAGTTGCTGTTTAACGGTTAAGTTTTTAGCTAGTTAGGATTTGAGCTTGATCTTAGGAAGATAAGGTTGGTTAGGAGGTTAGAAAGTTAAGTTTTGAGTTATCTCGTAAAAGAGCCGTTTGTATCTGTATATAAGACAGACATTTTGCATTCAATAAAGCAGAACAGTTCTTTGCATAATCTCAGAGTTCTCTCTAGCTACATCATTCCACAACAACATTGTGGTATTAGAGCCAGATCTAGCTCACAAAGAACTAAAAACACTGCAATATGTCCAGCAACAGTAGCTCCATGAATGTTTCTAAACCCCAAATACCTGTATTCAAAGGAGACACTTATGAATATTGGAGTATTAAGATGAAGACCCTCTTTAAGTCGCAAGACTTATGGGAGTTTGTAGAAAAAGGCATACCTAAGGGAAGTTCTGATGATGCAATAAGCAAGGAGAATCAAAAAAAGGATGCAAAAGCCCTGTTCTTCATCCAGCAAGCAGTGGATGAAGCCATATTCTCGAGGATTGCTGCAGCCACATCCTCAAATCAGGCGTGGACGATCCTTAAAACTGAATATCAAGGATCAGCCAAGGTGATGACAGTGAAGCTTCAGGCTCTGCGAAGAGAGTTTGAAATCGTCAATATGAAAAATAATGAGATGGTCCAGGAATTCCTGGCAAGAGTCAACGTACTTGTGGCACAAATTCGTGCATATGGAGACCAAATGACATATGAGACGGTGGTGGCAAAAGTGCTAAGAAGCCTACATCCAAGGTTCGATCATGTAGTTGCTGCTATAGAGGAATCTAAAGACACCTCTCTCTTCTATCACCTGATGAACTGATGGGTTCCCTTTAAGCTCATGAGGTTCGGATAAACAGAAATGCAACAAGAGAAGATGAACAAGCCTTCCAAGTTCAAAGTGAACATGGAAGAAATTTCAAAGGAATGGGCAGAGGATTTTTTTTAGGAAGAGGCAGAGGAAGGAGCCCCATTCAATTCAAGTACTGCAAGAAGTTCGGCCATCTCGAAGACAATTACTGGAGCAAGGACAATCAAGCCCAGTTTGCAGAAGGAGAAGTAGAAGATTACCTATTCATGACTCAAGTAAGTGCCAATGATTCTACTGATGATCTATGGTACATAGACAGTGCCTGTTCGAATCATATGATAGGAAAACGCAGCAAGTTTAAAGAGTTAGATGAAACACACAAAGCCCAGGTTCACCTTGGAGATGACAAATAAGTGCAAATTGAAGGCAAAGGTACTGTGACAATTACTATTGATGGAAAAGAAAGGATGATCCAGAATGTAAACTATGCTCCAAAGCTAGCGCATAACTTGCTAAGCGTTGGGCAATTGATGGAGTCTGGAATGAGTGTTAAGTTTGATCAAGGAGCATGTGTGGTTTGTAAGAAAACTGGCAAGGTTGTCATTTCCTCCACAGAAGTAGAGTATGTTGCTGCTTCCACGGCTGCATGTCAAGTTATATGGTTGCGAAGATTATTAGAAGACATGAATCAGGAGCAAGCTGAACCGACAGCAATGTATTGTGACAATGTATTTGCGGTGGTACTCACAAAGAACCCAGTACTACATGGGAGGACAAAGCACATTGAAATAAAATATCATCACATAAGGGAGCTAGTAGCAAATGGAGAGATCAACATGGTAACTTGCAGATCAGAAAACCAACTGGCGGATATCATGACTAAGGCTCTTCCACAAGATAAGTTTGAGAGTCTTTGAACAAGGTTGTCGATAGTAGACTTTACACCAAGGGGGAGTGTTGGAAATATGATCCAAAGTGAAGGAAGATGTGGTGCATGGGAGATGCATGCAAGTGCTAACCCAGTCTGATTAGTTGAGATTTAGTTGCTGTTTAACGGTTAAGTTTTTAGCTAGTTAGGATTCAACCATATAGCTTGATATGCAGCCGTGGAAGTAGCAACATACTCTGCTTCTGTGGAGGAAAGGGCAACTGTTACCTGTTTCTTTGAAGTCCACGACACTGATCCAGCTCCCAGCAAGAAGCAGTTACCGCTTGTACTTTTTCTGTCCTCAGCCGAACCTCCCCAATCGCTATCACTATATCCCTTTAGCTCGAGTTCACCTCCCCCTTCATACCAAATTCCATAATTTAAAGTTCCTACAACATACCTGAGAACTTTTTTAGCAGCGCCTAGATGATGCTTTGTGGGACTACGCATGAACCTTGATATCAATCCTACTGCATAGGATAAATCAGGATGTGTATGAGTGGGATAGATCAGTTTTCCCACCAGGCTTCTGTACTTTCTAGCATCCACCATTCCTGTACCATCTTCCACTAGTAATCTTTCGTTAGTGTTCATTGGAGTAGCCACTAGTTTGCATTCCGCCATCTGAAACTGATGGAGTAAATCTGTTGCATATTTTTGTTGTCCCACAAAGATGCCTTCATGTGTTTGAACAACCTCAAGTCCAAGAAAATAACTTAGTTTACCTAAGTCAATCATTTCGAACTTCTCCATCATTGAAACTTTGAAGTCATTAATAAGGGACGAAGATGAACCTGTAGATCATATCATTTACATAGAGACTAACCAACACAATTTCATCAATACCTTGTTTTCTGAGGTACAACGTTGGTTCGTGTGGACTGCGAATGAAACCACTTTGACTGAAAAACTCATCCACCTTATTGTACCAGGCCCTTGGAGCCTGTTTTAAACCATAAAGCGCCTTTCTCAATTTATACACTTTGCTTTCCATACCTGGGACCTCGAAACTTTCGGGTTGTTGGACATAGACTTCTTCCTTAAGCTCACCATTAAGAAAAGCAGATTTTACGTCGAACTGGTGAATTGGCCATCCAAAATGAGCTGCTAATGCAAGTATCAATCTTACTGTTTCAAATCTGGCCACTGGCGAGAAAGTCTCTCCATAGTCTATTCCTTGTTCCTGTGCATACCCTTTCGCCACCAGCCTCGCTTTATGCTTTAGAATGCTCCCATCTGATTTGTACTTTGTTTTAAAAATCCATTTGAGGCCTATGGCATGCTTTCCTTCTGGAAGGTCTGTTAGTTGCCAAGTATTGTTTCTTTCAATGGACTGAATTTCCTCTTGCATGGCCTTCTTCCAAACTCCATCTTGTATGGCTGATGCTGCACACGTAGGCTCTCCAGTGAACAAGGCCAAGGTTGAAGAATATAAATCCTCAAGAGTTCTTTCTCTTCTTTGCGGTGAGGGACTGTAGTCTGGAGAAGCTGTATCTGAAGGTCTTCCAACTCCTGTTGGAGACATCTGCCCCTGATAAACTGGAGTCTGTGGCTGCACTTCTTCTTCTTCTTCCTCCATATTTGAGGCTTCGGCCATTTGGGGATTCTGATCCTCTTCTCCATCTTTATAGCTTCCTCTTTCATCGAACTGTACATTCCTACTTATAATAATCTTCTGTGCTTGAGGGTCGTATAACCTATAGGCCTTTGAGTTCATGCAATAGCCTACAAATACACACTTCTTGGATCTTTGGTCCCACTTATGTTTATCTGTGGGGATCAACACATAGCAGATAGAGCCAAAAATGCGTAAGTGACTTACTGAGGGTTTTATACCATGCCACGCCTCATATGGAGTCATGCTCCATACGGCTGTTGTTGGAGACAGATTCAGAATATAGACAGCTGTAGCAGCTGCCTCAGCCCAGTATACATCAGACAACTCTTTTCCTTTGATCATCGATCTGGCCATCTCTACTACCGTTCTATTCTTTCGTTCGGTAATTCCATTCTGCTCAGGAGTGTAAGGAGCTGTGAGCTCACGCTTGATGCCTTGCTCTTCACAAAAACGTTGAAACTCTTGTGAACAGAACTCCCCTCCTCGATCTGTCCTTAAGGTTTTAAGGACACATCCACTTTGCTTTTCGGTAAGTGCCTTAAACTTTTTAAAATTGTCAAACACCTCTGATTTATATGACATAAAATAAATCCAGCTCATTCGGGAGAAATCATCAATAAAAAGTAGGAAATACTTACTGCCAGCCAGTGACTCAGTTTTCATTGGGCCGCACACGTCTGCATATACTAGCTCTAATCTATCAGTTGCTCTTCTGGCCTGTCCTATTGGGAAGGCTCTTCGGGTTTGTTTTCCAAGTGCACATCCACTGCACACATGATTTGTACTCTTGATAGGCGGCAGTCCCTTTACAAACCCTTTGTTGGACAGCAACTGTAGACCTTTAATATATAAGTGTCCATATCGTTCATGCCATAAACTTGTCTCATCAGATGCCATCTTGCTCATCATGACATGTTGCCCACTGTCACTCATATCCACAGGAAACATTTTATTTTCAGTCATCCTTGCTTGAATGACAACCTCACCATTTTTCTTACGAACCACACATACTCCTTGATCAAATATAACACTCATTCCAGACTCCATCAATTGCCCAACGCTCAACAAGTTATGTGCTAGCTTAGGAGCATAGTTTACATTCTGGATCATCCTTTCTTTTCCATCAACAGTAATTGTCACAGTACCTTTGCCTACAATTTGCACTTGATTGTCATCTCCAAGACGGACCTAGGCTTTGTGTGTTTCATCCAACTCCTTAAACTTGCTGCGTTTTCCTGTCATATGATTCGAACAAGCACTGTCTATATACCATAGATCATCAGTAGAATCATTGGCACTTACTTGAGTCATGAATAGATAATCTTCTACTTCTCCTTCTGCAAACTGGGCTTGATTATCCTTGCTCCAGCAATTGTCTTCGAGATGGCCAAACTTCTTGCAGTACGTGCATTGAATGGGGCTTCTTCCTCTGCCTCTTCCTCGAAAAGATCCTCTCCCCCTTCCTCTGAAATTTCTTCTATGTTCACTTTGAACTTGGAAGGCTTGTTCATCTTCTTTTGCTGCATTTCTGTTTATCCGAACCTCATGAGCTTGAAGGGAACCCATTAGTTCATCAGGTGATAGAAGAGAGAGGTCTTTAGATTCCTCTATAGCAGCAACTACATGATCGAACCTTGGATGTAGGCTTCTTAGCACTTTTGCCACCACCG
>JANIHZ010000210.1:29568881-29590636 GCA_027478365.1 Erythroxylum rufum | reverse complement strand
TGATGTGCATTGCATTTGTGAATTGTTAAGTTGATGCATTCATGTTTTGTAAGATGTGAATTTTGTCTGCACAGCAAAAATTTTGAAAAGCAAATATTTTTACGATTCAATAAGATATTTTCGAGACAAGTAAATGTTTTCAAGGTTTTTGCTTATTCTTTTATTATAAACTGTTCCCACGAGCTGTTAAGCTCACCCCCCTCTCTGTCTCATCCTCAAGTTATAGCTAGAAGATCAAGTAATCAAGAACCTAAAGGAGTTGTTTCATTTGCTATATTTTTGTATATTTCTTTTGTAATAAGCCAATGTTATGGCTTTAATTTGTAAGCAAAATATTTCAAATTCTGTTGCTTAAAGAAATGAAATGATGTATTGAAGTAGTTCGTTTGTGTATATTTTTGGATTCCCTTGTTAAAGGAAGCAAGTAGAGGAATGGTTTTATTTTTTATGTTTGACTCTTGAGAGCACGTTCAAGCTAGGTTTGATGATATTCGCAAGCGTTGGGCTCCGGAATCAAGTTTCGGTATCCAACATAAGTGGTATCGAAGCAAGAAAATGAATTGATGATAGTTATGGTATACTAAAGAGTTGGGTTTCGAAAACGGGACCCAACATTAGTGGTATCAGAGCAAGAGGTTGGGTTCCGAAATCGGTGCCCAACAGAGGTCGTAAACATGGTTGCTTCTTTTGACCATAACTCCTTCTCTAGACATCTAAATGATCTGATTCTTAAACCATTAGTTTCGTAAGACATTGATCTACATCTCCACCGAGAATCATAGCTATCTGAATTGAATGGAGAAAGATTGGGTGAAAAGAATGGGACGGGTACAGTGAGTGTGCTCTTAAGTAGTATAAATTGGTGTTATTCCACTGAACATACTTTGGTATTTTGATGATTTCTGGAGTTATACTGATCCAAATGAGATGATTTTTATTTTCTGATAAACTAGAGACATGAGGCTACAAATGGTAGGAGAAATTGAAATCTAATTCAGTCTCTAAGATGTTTAATCTCTGAATGGACGTTGGGCATAGTACATTGTCTTTGAATATGAACAACCTAATAATGTTTGAGGCATATCTTCTAAATTACTAAACCAAATTGAGTGATTTTGGTGTCAATGGAAAGATAAGAGATGTAGGAACACTTGTCTAGAAAAAGGTTTGACCTAATTATCTCATTTTCACCCTCTGATTGAAGGTGAACAATAGTCCTGAAAGGGGTGTTTTGGAAAATCTGAAAATAAGCCAGAGAATAATGAATTGTGATTTCAATGGTTCTAGTGAGGCATAAACCTAAGTATAAATATACTTAGTTGAGTGCTGTTATGAGATCGATTTTAGGATGAAAATTTCCTCGGGATTATCATGAATACGCATTGTACATAATTCATGCCATACATATGCATTATCGAATACTTATGATGGTGCAAATTGTGATATTGTGTATTTTTATTTGTTCTAGACGTTGCCAGATCTTCCAGGCATTAGCTTCAGAAGCAACTTGTGAGTAACCTAGACGGTCTCACTCAATTAATTGTTTGCTTTAGAATATGTTTTGAATAATGACATTGATGTGGTTTGATTATGCTAATTCTGGAAAATGAAGGTCCGGTGATTTTGATGTATGAATGAGTTATTAAAGTGCTCCTTGTATGTGAACATGACGGAATAAGTGCTTCAAAATGTGAAAATTGTGAATATGCATATGAATGCAAAAATGTGCCTAGTAGTTCTATTGAATGTCGGACTACGGTCCGATGATGAATGTGGTTTAAAATGGGAATGTGCATCCATGTGATTGACTGAGATTATATTATGTGAAATATTCATTACATAAATGCATAAAAGATAAAGGAAGTTATGATCGGAGTCGTCAGGATAAAGAGCTTAAAGCTTAGAATGTGAATAGAGCCTCGGCCTCGAGTGCGACTGTACCCGGTATCCACTAAGGGATATGGGACCTTATTCGACAAAGCTCGACATCCATGAAGGGATGTGCTGGTAAAAAGGCACTCGGTCATAACGATAATAATAAATGAAAGTGAGTCTCACGTGCATTGCAATTATATATTGATATGTGTGTTTTGTATGAATGATATGATTATTCTGAGCGTGAGATGTGACATATTATGAATCTGCAATGAGATGAATGTATGCTACGTGTAATTATGTGATGCATGAATTGAGTGAACCATCGATGATGGTTACCTCATTGAGTTCGCAAAACTTACCAAAATTACAACGTTGTCTTTTCAGGACCGAGAGACGACTCTAGCTACTGAGAGGCTCTACCAGCCGTGTAGATTGTGTTTTGGCAAGAGAAGTCATGGCTCAAAGGTCGGTCAGCTGAAATTTTTGGACAGACTAGATAGATTTTTTTATATTTTCCTCTTTCACACAACACTTTTGTACTAGGTTTTGTTGATGTACATGTAGTAAAGGTTGAAAGACACAATATAGACTTTCGATTTTGAGAAATGAAATGAGAAAAAAGATGGTTTTAAAAATATTATGATTTTTTTATGATGCTATGCTATATGAAGTGAATGCAGTGATCAAACGTAGCACGTCATTATTATAGGATATGTACCGCTCCGGGAGTTCCTGTGTATACCCTATAGTAAGAGGGCGCTGCATACTAATCCCAGCTATATCATCTAGGAGGATCGAGGAACACCCTGAGAGTGCATTTACAAAAGTGGTAACCCCTAACTCAAAATTTACAGCAATGTTGGTGAGCCAGTCGGCACACCTATTACCTTCGTGGTAGATATGATGGGAGACTACGATCCAGTTGCGATTTAATAATTCGTTGATGCCCATAACTAAAGGATTGAGCGACGTTATTCTTTTGGTGGAGTCAAAGAGAGTACACATCGCTACCTAAGAATCCAGCTCTAATTCTATCTTGCGATATCCAAGGCTCTACGCCAAATTCAATCCAAAGAAGACGCCCTAGAGTTTAGCAGAAACCAAGGAATACCATCTAATATTCTGAACAAAGCCTCCCAACCAAGTACCGGAGCTATCTCAAATAAGTACCCTTGCTGTGGCCGTATGTGTTGAGCTTTTACACGCCCCGTCAGTGTTCAATTTCACCGATCCAGGAATATGTTTGCTCCATCCAATTGATTGCTCCGGTCGAGGTTGACGACCTAGAAATGCTCTGTTTTGCCAGATCGCAGCTTGGTGAATCCGGTGAGCATATTCCAGGACAAGATGAGTTGGAGAAGGCACCTAAGTAAACTGGTCTTCAAAGAGGGCTTTGTTCCTCCAAGACGAGAGGAACCAGCAAGTGATACCAAAGGTTAGGGACTAATCCAGTCCGGATACCAGTTGGTGCTGTTGAAAATTGCGATGAAGCCATTCTTGGGCATTTAGATTAAAAAAATCTAAAGAGATGGTTGGCAGAAGGAATTAGAGCTACAAACTTCTCGCTTTGGGCAATCCCGCACCATATAAAGAGATGACTCTTCTGCCTGACAGTAATAGCCCAGCTAAATAGCTATTTTAACATCAAAAGTGGCGAAGGGGCTAGTGTAGGGCTCACTCAAGGACAAGTTTGGATTTAAGTTGATGAAATTGCTAAGTTCTTAAATGGAGGACTCATAAATTTACTCATATAAAAATTAAATAATATTAATTATTAAATCATTATTTTTTGTCTAATAAAAAAGTTATTCTTTTTTTAAAAAAGAAAGTCGTTGGCTCTTCCCAATTTTTTTTAATCAAAAAGAAAATCTGGTCGCAAATGAGAAACAAAAACCTGCGAGTTTAGGGTTGAGAGCAGGTGCAACAATGGTGCTATCAAACAAGAAGCTGAAACAGAAGCTAAGAGCAGCAAAAGCCGAGCCTTTCACTGAAACGGTGTCTAGCGGCACTGATCCTAACAGCAGTGGAGGATCGTCGAAGAAACCAGAATCAAGTTCAGATATCGAAAATCTTCAGCAGGCAGTGAGGCAGAGACCCAGGTTGACCAAGAGAGCAAAAAGAAGAAAGACTCTTTCTTTGCTGGGTTTAGATAGTGCAAGAAAGAGTCTCAAAGGAGAAAATGGAGTAAAAAACAATGGAAGTGAAGGGACTTTAGTGAGTAAAGTAGAGAATGGTGAAAGTGAGGAAATGAAGAATAAAAAGAAAAAGAAGAGACATAGACAGGAGGCGGAGAGTGAAGAAAAGGTTTTAAAGGAGGATGGTTCAATAAAGGAGGCAAAAAAATCGAAGAAGAAAAAGAAGAGACATAGAGAGGAGGCGGAGAGTGAAGAAAAGGGTTTAAAGGAGGATGGTTCAATAAAGGAGGCAAAAAAATCGAAGAAGAAAAAGAAGAAGAAGAAGAAGACTAAGAAGGAGAAAAAGGAGAATATTGTGCAGGAGAATATCGATGTTGACGATGAAGGAGTCTCTACGGTCACAAATGGAAACAATGAAAGGTAATTTGAAAGTAAATTCTTGCACTCGATGCAACATTTGACTGTTCGTCATATGCTGTCCTCAATTTCGTGCTACTTTCTTGAGACATGATTTGCCCCTTCCTTTTCTTTCTGAATTATGGTTTCTCGGTCCATTATTTTTGCTTATCTTCTAACTGGTAGTTGTTTGTTGGGTCACAGAAGTTCATGACAGTCGCTTCTGTTTGGTTTATCGGTTGGTTGATTCCTTTCTTTGAGTAAATCCATCCATCAATTTCATTGTGTAAAAACCAGACTTGTTATTCAGCTAGGATGCAATGCGAGTGATTGTTGTTTGTGGATTGAATGTCCATGTCACATGCCTACCATAAGTGGCTGGGATTTGAACTTTCGTTTTGTTACATTATTATGTCAGTTCTCGACTAGGAAATTATCGGTGGTTTCTTTTAAACAGAAGTTATTATGTCCTGAGAATGTATGCTTTGCTTGCTGTGTATGTTGTAGCAATGAAGTGAAGAATGAAGATGCTATGAAAGTTTATGTTGGAGGCATTCCATATTACTCAACTGAGGATGACATTCGAAGTTTCTTTGAAGGTTGTGGCACCATGACTGGAGTAGATTGTATGAAGTTTCCTGACAGTGGGAAGTTTAGAGGAATTGCTATCATCACTTTTAAGGTACTTGTACCTGTGTAAATTCTAATTATCCTTGCTTTGGTTCCGCTGCCCACCTTAACATCCTGCAGTAGTAACTTAAGTTGGATGCCTTTGGCTGTGCTAGAGTTATTTAACTTTATGATCTTTGTAATAAAATTAGGCTGTTTTCTTGCTCTTGGGGTTTTTTCTCGTTGACCATGTGGAGTTCAAAAACAAGACCTGTCCGTTGCAACTAAGAGAAACATGTGGGTTTCTGTCAGTCATGTTAACATATAAGGAAAAAGAAGGCTTTGGAGTTATTGTCCTTTAGGCTGATGATGCAAAATTACTTTCTATCTGCAAATTTATTTACTACATTAGGATTGACCAGCATGTTCAGGGAATTTTTTTCAGAGGCCATGCCCCTTAGGTTAGAACTTAGGAGTGATCACAGTTTCAGTTTCTCCAGTTTTAGCATTCTGTCATTGTGTACAATCGCGTTTTAAGGCTTTCCTTTTGAAATTCACTGGTCCGTTGTATAAAATGTACCTGGTTGTAGCATTCTAGGGTGTGGCTCCCTCCTTTGCGTAGATTCTTGGCTAGCCTGAAATAGTTCTTGTCTTTTAGCATACTGGCAAAACATGGTATTAATTGCATCGCCACAACAGGATTTCTTCCGAACAAATATCTGTTTGTATGTGTAAGTATGTAATTGTTCCTTGAGGAATGAGTGTGTTACACTTTATTTTGGATGAATATCTTTATCTGCTGGTAAACATGACATTTCTACAGGTCTATGTTTTGAAACTTACTATAATGTATGACATTTAGCATATATAGGCATTCTTTTTCTTTTTCCTCTTTTCTTGGTACCTAAATGTAGGCATTGTAAAGATAATGAAATTATTGACTGAATTCATTTGGCTTCCTTGTTTCGATTCCATTTGTATAAATTCTCTTCTCAGACTGAAGCGGCAGCTAAACGTGCCTTGGCTCTTGATGGAGCTGATATGTGAGTAAACAATGCTAATTACCAGTTAACTTTGATAAATTTTCTTTTATTCTTACGACATGATTTGATATTTTAGTACTTTTCAGGGGTGGGTTTTATTTGAAAATTAAGGCTTACAAGGCTACTCGGACAAACAAGCTCTCCAATTTTGCACCTGGAATGGTGAAGGGTTATAATAGAATATATGTTGGAAATTTGCCATGGGATGTCACTGAGGTTGAAGTGAGGAACTTTTTCTCTGATTCCAATATATCATCCATTCGCTTTGGGAAGGACAAGGAAACAGGGGAATTCAGGGGATATGCCCATATAGATTTTTCTGACAATCTCTCGTTGATAATGGCATTAAAGTTGGATCAGCATATCTTGTGTGGGAGACCCATCAAGATAAGTTGTGCAGTTCCTAAGAAAGATGCTAAAGATGATTCAACAGCTCTGCCTGCAACTGAAGAAACTACAGCTCAAGGAACTAACGGTGAAGGAATTAGCAATGGTGGTGGGTTGAGCTCGGTCAGTGGTAAGATAAGGAGGAGAACTTGTTACGAGTGTGGTGAAAAAGGCCATATTTCTTCTGATTGTCCCAAAAAGCAAACTGCTGTCACAAATGGCAATACAAGTTGAACATTTATGAAAGATGTCTCGGGTTTTTCATGAAGCCTAGAAAAAAAAAAGATTTACCTTTTGGGGCAAGGCCCTATCCTAATGCTTGGTGGAGATCTCGGTTTGTCCCACAGCTAATTTTCCTTTGTTACAAGTCAGTGTTTTCCTGTTTGGAGTTCCGGAAGAACGCAGATGCTTATTTCCCCAGGAGAACCACTCCAAAGAGAACGTGCAGTTGGAAAAACAGGTGAAGTTGAGAAAATTTTATAGAGCCTAAAGGAATGATCGTATATTTTAAGAACGTACCTAGCATAGCAAGTATCACAAAGTTCTTCTACTTTCTGATTCCTTTTTACACCCATATCTATAGTGAATGAGGAGGGGTATAGGTTACCAAAACTCTAAATTGCCATCACCATCAAATTAGATACTTTGAAGTTTAAGAAAGGATGTATTCGGAAATTCAGACGTATCAACTTAGAATTGGGAATCAAATTTGTCCCATGGATAAATCTTGCAGCAGTTGTATATATTTGAAAATCTATAGTGTGTTTTTAGTATAACCTTAAGTATCAAAATTTCTTCTTTCAGGAATATAAACATGAGTTATAGGAGTACCTGTTATCTAGTAGCCTCAAATTCACCGCCTCAAGATAGTACTGCCTTCTGCCTTTACATATAATGTTCAAGCAAACAAGAATCTAGATGGATGTTATTTAAGAGAATTCCGTTTAATGAAATCACTTGGGTTCCCTTCTTTGTTTGTTAGTTCAGATAATTGCTTCCATCCATCCAAAACCAATCCCTTTATTACTTCAGAAACTCTACTCTTTCCTTTAAACGGTGAGCATGGTTACATAACTCATCTACTCTTTGTCCTGACCAAAGGGTGGTGATCTTCTAATAGAGAACAATATAATTTATAATTATTCCTCTCCAAAGGGGTCACAGACTCTGTATTGCTTTATCTCCTCCCCTGAAATGGCCACAATATCGACGCCTAGGAGAAGGATGGTGATGCCATGTAAATATGAAGATGGAGAAACTAGCACTGGAAGTTTCTCGGTGAGCAATCCAGCAAAGTCGGAAACGGCTGAGAACGTAGTAGAGGTTGTCTATTACCTCTCCTGGAACGGCCAGCTTGGGCATCCCCATTTTGTCGAAGTCCCAATGTCTTGTCCCCCTCAACTGCTGATAAGAGGTATGCTCACAAAAAGCATAAACACGTCTCAGGAATATATTTAAAATGCATCAGAAGCTCTCTCAGAACAAAAGTTTCGGGTTAGTGTTTTGAACAAATTTTATTTCAGATGTGATTAACACGTTAAACCGTCGTCGAGGTCATGGTATGGCTGACATGTATTCTTGGTCGTTCAAAAGGTAATTATAAATACATAACAAGTTTTGTAGCTCGTAATTATACAATTCATGACGATAAGATAAATATATGATGTGGGTGCTTTATCGCTACAGGAGCTACAAGAATGGACACGTATGGCAAGACTTGTGGGACAACGATTCCATATACCCTTGTAACGACGACGATCATGATTACATTCTTAAAGGATCACTCCTCACAGGTGCTTCAGTGACACCACCATCTTTCGACACAATGTCACCATCAACTTCCAGGTCCAGAGTTCCATCTGAGATTCAAAGTTGCACTGATTTAGGTTCGATCACTCCAAGTACTGCAAAAACAAATGATTCCAGTTGGTCCACATTTGATGACCACCACAATATCTACAATATCAAAACCAGTGCAGAACTGTGGGATAAAAGGTCCGTGGACGAAAAGAACAAAAAAGTGGGAAGTGTAAAACTTGCAACTCTGTTGAACAGAGAGGAGACGGGAACACCAACAGTGAAGTCTCGTACAAGGGCCTCTACTCCTAGCCAGAGAAGGTCCAGAGACAAAAAAGAGGTTTCTGTGTCAGATGACAATGGGCAGCGCGCAGTCAAAGAAACGCCGAGTATGAGAAAGAAGACAACCACTCCTCTTCTGCTGATGATCCTTCGATGTGGATCAAAGAGGTTCGAAGCATCGCCGGAGAGAAAATCTCGTAGCTATCCTGTTTCTTGAGTTGACTTTGATATAACTTCACTGTGAATCGAACACAATTTACACCGGCTCAGGCAGTAAGTTTCCAATTTACTCTTGGCAAATAATCAGGTTATAATTTAATACATGTCTGTTAATAGATGAGATTTGAGTTGTTCCAGAAGGTGTATAGTTAATGTTGAGATTGAGCTATTTGCAGTATTATTGGGTTTGCAATGACTCCTTAGGATTTGAAAGTGCCCGTATCTTCTTTTTAATGATACGTCATGTAACAACTCACATAGATATTTTTCTTCTACTCTGCATCTTTTATCCTCAACACGTGGAAGTAACTTCCCTTCCTTACTCTGTCTCCACCCCATGTCAGTGGAAAGTCTGAATTTGATTAACTCCTTTTGCAGTCAAAGAGGATGCATCCACCAACTGTTTATCTTTCAACTATCTCCGGTCTTATCTTAGGTGGTCTTGTCTTGTGCTCCTTTTCCGAATGGGACCCATCAGAGGTTTGAAGAGAAGAAAACAAGAAAGTTGAGCTGCTGCGGCGGCTTTTGCTGCCTTCCCAACCCCAACTTCCAACTGATTGGTAGGAGGATTAGAGATACACATTCTATGCAGTTCCTATATTTTACATTTTTATGTATGTCATATGTCCTTTTTCTCCGTTTTGATTGTGATTGATTTGGAGCTTTTGTTCGTGCACAAAG
This sequence comes from Erythroxylum rufum, assembly GCA_027478365.1. Taxonomy (NCBI): domain Eukaryota; kingdom Viridiplantae; phylum Streptophyta; class Magnoliopsida; order Malpighiales; family Erythroxylaceae; genus Erythroxylum; species Erythroxylum rufum. Next base: position 29,581,209 of record JANIHZ010000210.1, on the reverse strand, counting down.
TTGTTTGTTGTTGCTGGTTATTAACGTTTGTTAGTTTTGAGAAATTTTCTGTCTTTGCTGCTCTTTGTTGGTCAAATCCAATTCGATGTCTTTCTATGGATTGCAATTGTGTGTTTACTTTGTCTTGTACTTTGTTTCAATGCCCTCGACTTTGCAGTAGGATTAGTGGTGTTTTGTTTGTCCTCTTTTCCTTATACTAATTTTGTATAGTATTAAGTGTTTGTTGGCTTCACAGATGAATGTCGTTCTTCTGGGTTTTATGTGTTTGGGGTGCAAAGTCGAAATGTTAAAGTTTCTCAATTATCCACCAGAACTTCAGGTCATGGGTCTTTTACAGTTCTCTATGACCCCAGTTGATAATTTTCTTAACTATGGTCAGGAATGCACCATAGTTTTGTAATAGAGAATTTAGAAGTATTAATGATCACGGTAATCTTTTGGTGTGTGGCAGTTGAAATGTACCTAATTGGCATTTTCCTGGACTTTCTATAACTTTATCAATTTCTAAGTTCGGTTATCTCTTTAAAGACAAAATAAGATCTCATTCGGCCCTCTCCTAATCTAAAAATTTTGGACCGTTCTTAATATTTTATAAGCATGAGACAAAGTAAAAAAGAAAGGCCTATTAAATTAATAATGTGCAAATATGTATTGGCTAAAGAAAACACAAGATTTAATTCTCTTATAGGCTTTTTCAATTAAAATGTTCTTTATTTTATTATCAAAATTATTCCAATTTTTTATTATAAATATGAAATAGAGGATTTGGTTGATCATCTATGTTTAAATTTTTTAAGTTGGATGCATTTGATATATGTTTATACTTACTTAAATTGCTAAAATTTTTATGAATATGAATCTCATCACTTAAATTTTCATTAAGTTGTTCAAAACTATCTTCGCATAATTTTTCATAATTTTCATTAGAAATTTGTCGATAACTTTTTTTGAGGATATTAACTATTATACTCTTCTTTTTCCTTTTCTCACTTCTAGATAAATTCTTTTTGGGCAACATCATAATATAAAATAATTATAACATTATTGAACTACGAAAAGAACAAAAAGTATAGGTATGGAACTAGAAGAAGCAAGAAGGCGCACCAGAACAAATATTATATATTTGTGACAAAGAAAAAAATAAAGAGGCAAATATAATATCTTATATTAAAAATAAAAAAACAAAGAGTAAACTTTATGATAAAAGACATTATACTTATAGTTCATTTTCAATTTTTCAATTAATTCTAAAACATTTAAAACTATCAACTTTTCACCAAAGAGAATATAAATTAAGAGCAATATCCACATTATAGAAATATTGAAACCAATAAAAAATTACAAAATCAAATTTATACATACGAAAAGAGATAAATTATAAACAAAGAAGGAAATAAGGAATAAAAACCATCCACTATGATATATTGCAAAATAAAAGAGAGAGAAATTACACGAATAATTTCAACTCGAATTGAAACTATACCGAGAATTATAATTGACAAATATCATATATAATCACATTGACAATTTTCAATTTTTTTTTTTTGATAAACTATAATTGAAATAGGAGATGAAAGAAAAATAAATTATATCTAAAATTTAGTCTGAGTTTCAATTTGAAAATAAAAAGTTCAACCCAAATTGAAAAAGGTTATTATTCACATAATCAATTTTTAACATTTTTATCCAGTCTTCAAGTTAAAAGAGTAATTGAGAAAATCTAAAATTTAAAATAAAAAAAAATGAGACTTAAGAGAATAAATGAGCTAGATGGAAATGATGTTGATGGAGGCAAGGCCAAGGCAAATTCTTGAATTTAAGGCCTTCTTTTATTAAATTTCAATTAGAAAAATATGAATCTTGACATTTAGTAAGAGTAATTTTATTTTAAAATATCCACTTCTGCGTTGTTTTATCTCAAAAGAAGAAGTTTTTGCATATATGATAACGAACCAAGCCATTTTTTTAATCAAATTGAAATTGATATTTACTCCCTAAATAAAGTCATTTAAATCTTTAAAAAAGAATAACTCTTCTTTTCAAACTTGTTTCGCTTAAGTGAAAAACTCTTATGTTGTAAAATAATATGTAATTAGTAAGTCCTTGATAAGCGTGAGTTTAGATGAAAGTCCTTTCTGCCCTTGCTCAGGACCGACTCTTCCAATATCACAAATATTTTTCTCATTACTGAAGGTATGTTCAAGGGGCAAAAGAAATGGAATTTCATTGTTTTTCTTATCAAATCCCTCGTGACTTGGTAGATTTATGAATTCAAGGACTCTTGACACGTGGATTACAAGATTTTCCACCATAATTTCTAGGAAGTACATTGTATGCAGTTGAGGAACACATTGTGAAACATTTTAATCTTTCTATGTTGTTTAATCATTACTAGAACTTAAATAATTAAACCGAGTAAATGGAGATTCATCTTCTGTGAAGCTAAAAGATGCCTTCTCTTCCAAACTTTCTTAGTTGGTTGAATGAGATGAATAGCATGTTATATTGTTAAGTACTTTTAATGACTTCATTAAGCTTCTTTATGATATTCATGATTACAATTGCAGTCAATGATCAACTTGGATACATAGGTCCTGGGCTTCTTAAGATATCTGTCAGAGATGCATAACATAAGCATTCTCTCAGTTCTTGAACATTAGAACGGAGGCTTAAAATCATAACTGCTTATATCTGACATATGTAGGTTATACAAAATCAAGGGATTTCTTATTTTCTTTAGCATAATTTACCTGTATTCCTTTCATTTTCATTCTTCACCACCATCCCATACTGATACAGCCAAAGTGAAAAAGGAAACTGTAAAACCTAAACTCTACAACTACTTCTCAAAATGTTGTTATAAGGTGCTCTGTAGAAATGACATTGATTTTCTTTCTGAACAAGTCCTTTGATTTTATTCTTCAATCCTCCCCTTTTTTTCTTTCCTATTGAAATCCTTCCTTATTCACAAAAACCAAACCAACGCAACCTTCCATTTAGTAGCTTCTGCTCTGCATGATTTTTTGTTGCCAAACCAAATTATGACCATTCAAAAAGTTTACACCTTTTTATCTCTAAGATAGTTTTTCTCAGTCATATACCTTCAGTGAATGCCTTCCCTAAATGTGAAAATGAAAAGGAAATGAAAAGGCAAAATCATCCTCCTTCTCTGTATTTTCTAAGCAGTGTCTCTTTGGAGAGCGGAAATTTGGGTGCTTTAAGATGAATTTAAGGTTATGAAGATCAAATTTTGGTGCTTATGATAATTAGTTAGTAACCAAATATTTTAGACACTCTGCTGCGTGTCTTTATCGACTGAAGTTGGACTTCCTTTCTGGATTGATTTTGGATAGTTGTAGTTATTCTTTGGAAAGGATGCAGTAGCGCTCTAGAACATGTTTAATCCTGCTCAGTCTGACTTGCATATGACTAAACAATCCTTAGTATTTGTATACTGTATAGTTTAATGTTTCCTTGGAAATTTTGACATATGGCTAACAAATATTGCAAGCATAGATGATTAATTTCTATTCTAATTATTCCTGTGGTAGGGTCTCTATCTGAATCAAAGGATTCAAAGAAATTCGAGTCTCTTTTTAAAATATCAAGGAAGAGATTCAACTACATCTGTACACTTGTAGAAGATGTTATGAAGCCTAAATCAAATTATGTTGGCACAGATAGGAGGCCTTTATTTATAAATGATGAAGTAGCTGTTGCTCTTAGAACTCCGGTGATTCGTTATCAAGTATCAACTATTGCTGACTCGTTAGCAATGAACCAGTCAGCTGTTTCTCAAATAACCTGTCGATTCGTTGAGGCAATGGAAGAAAAAGGGCTGCATTATCTTCGTTGGCCTTCCACAGAAGTAGAGATGGATGAGACTAGGTCCAATCATGGGACTACCTAATCGACCTTTTGTTTCTGAACGGCATTTTGACCTTAATGTCGTTTCTGTAATTTTTCATTTTTCAAGTAAACGTTTTTCAGTACAGATATAATACTTTAAGCCTGAGCCTGAAGGACCCTACTCTCTCTTTCTTCACTCTTCAGTTACCAAATCGCAAAGCAACAAAACCTCCTAGGGTTAGGGTTTCTGGGTTCATGAGAATGGAAGCAAAGAAACTCCTCAAGGACAAGAAATTCTGGTTCGCTTCTTTCCTCATTGTCTGGGCTGCTGCTCTGCAGGTATCACAAACACGCCCATTTGGCGTTTGCCTTTTGTGTTGATGAGTAAATTAAAATCGATTCTTGATAGGATTCTAAATTTCGTTCGTTTTCTTTTCAATTTTTTATTGTGGATTGGAGGGGCACATGATGTGGTTACAGAGGCAGGACTCCTTCAAAGAGAAGTTTGGGAGTTCTGATCAAAGCAAAGGTGACAGTAGTCAAGGAATCAATCATAAAGTTTCGACAGAGGAAAGATCTTAAATTTATACGAAAAGAATTTAAAACTTGAATTTTCGACTTCTGCTTTACCGAGCCAGAGCTGCTCAACTGATAAAATTGCTGAAATTGGAATCTAGAAGTTATCTTCCAGGTGACACCACTAGGGAGAATTTTGTTAGTAGTTGAGCCTTAATGCAATATTTTGACATTTTCATGTAAGACTCTGGTTGTCCTCCTATAAGATGGTGATCTTGATTAGATTGAGTTGGATAGAGGTGCTTTCTTTTGTGAACATTCTACCTTAAACAATAAATTTGTTAAAGAGTACCATGAAGTATTTCTCTGATATTGATTGCTCAAGGATTTGCCAGGTGGTGACGATTTTAATTTCAGAAACAAATAGGGTATTGAGAGTTCAGATTGTGATCGAAAGTCATCAAAATGGAAATGTGTGGATGAGGCAGGAGTTAAGCTACCATGTTAAAAGTAACAAGTAGGCGGAAGTTGCTAGGAGAGATTCTTAACTTTATTGAACATATTGGGATGTTGTAGGAGTTCATCATCTCTTTCTCCTAGGTAGTCATCCTCAAATAAAAGATGAAATATTTGATCTTAGTGTTTCACCAGATTCAAGTGTTCCAGCCGCAACTTGCTTAGAGTATAGAAAGCAATGCTTCAACTTGTTGAGAAACCCCCTGGAAATTTGCATCGCTTGTAGCTTTAGAAAGGGTAATCCAAGGGATTGCACTGCAAATGTTGACCCTTAAGTCTACCCTGGAATAGAAAGGATTTTGGTCTATGGCTAAAGCACCCTTTTTGTGCCTGTTGTCCTCTCACTTAAAAAGTATTTTGGAACCAATTTTCTTGATGGGATGATTTGGCTCTTTTAGACAACAATATTAAATTAGTCTTTGTAAATTTGAGGGTTGAAAATGAGATGGTTAAAATAAAATGAAAAACGAGCTGTATGGGAAGTTTGAACTGTAGCCAACCTATCTGGGGTGGATATATACACACTCACATACTTTCCCGGGGGTCTTTCTTAGTCACTTTGATGTTAACAAAGATAAGCCTTCTATATAAAGTTGCTGAATATAAATTTGGTGGCTTCTAATTCAAGGCAGTAGACAATAACTTAGCTTAGCTACTACGTAATTGACTTTGCATTCGATTATATTCTCCAATTTCGGTTTCTAACTGTTGATTATTTTGCTTGGGTTGGGAGTTCTACAACTCACCCCCTTTTACACTTAAACCCAAAACAGGATTGCATTGTAAGACAGCTATTGAAACACCAGATGTATTGACAAGATAAAAATTGCAAGGAAAAGAAAGGCTTATCCCTGTTATTGCTAGTCTAGTCACCATCTTCATCTTGTTCAAAGTCTATAGGAGTCGCCAACAGGATTTTTCCCGGTAACACTTGGGCTGAATATACTACTGACTGACTTTTCAAATGATTTCTTGTTCTGTTTTTTCTTCTCATCAATTAAATCCCGGTGGACGTAAATTGTACGTAAAATTCTAGGAAGTTGCAGCATGGACAACGAACGCTATTGTACAGGTAAAATTTTGCAATACTAAATTGGGAAGCGGCAACTGCGGCGACTACCGCGGCTTCACACACCTACAAGCTCCAATTACCTGTAATCTTAGCCGACTAGATAAAAAGTAATCCTCATTTAAACGTCAGCACTTACTTGATGTTCTAACATTGTCTTTATCTATATAATAGTGACCGTATCAATCCGTTACATGGCAGGTAAGCGTTGACTTGTAAATCCCCTAGTTGTATGGTTCAAAGTTTGAACTTTCGGGATCGTTATGTTAGATCCACCAGCTTTGTTTATTTCTCAACTAATATTATTCCCGTTGTGTCTACATACACGGTGTTTGTGGAAGACAGTTTTGTATTGAAATGCAAGTTTGGAATGACATTACTTCAGTGTAAAATATGTTCCCACTAGCTAGGATTATGAGTTTGACGTCTAAACTTACTGTTTATTATATATCTTAAGCAATAACACCAGGTAAATACTTGCCTCCAAAGAATATGAATTTGATGGAACAAAGTACTGATAATGGGAAGTAACCCTGGAGGTTGTATGAAATTAAGAAAACCAAGCAGGGCTGACCTGGGTCAGTGACTTGGAAAGTTTCAGTGCAAGTGCGTAAAAGGTGATTGCCGTCCCTGTATTCTTATTCAACACTTATGGCCTTCATCTCCAAACTAGACCCACTAATTTTCAAATATTGCTTTTCATTTCATACATGGCACTGCTTAACAATGAAGTCCTAAATGACTTTTTAATGTCCTTGAAAGCAAAAGTCGAGCCTAGCCTAATTAACATGGCTCTTCCAACGACCCTGTTAGTCGGAGAGATTCCAGTCAAACTAATCTAATAACTTCTGGGGCAGGAAAATATGACTTTCCTATGTAGCAATCTCAAATAGTTTTTAGCTAAATACTTATTTAACTGTATGTTTTTGGGCATTGTTGGACATGCAATCAAATGATTAGATGCTTTTGTTAATAGAAAATATTGCAATTCACTTTCGCAGTTGCAGTCTTAATAAACCTGTTATGTTGTTTGGTTAAATTAAATATTAATTAAATCAAACTTAAAAACACTAACGTATTTCATTTTGGTCCACTCCACGCAATAGATAGGTTAAAATGAGAAACACATCCTACCAGCTTAATTTCCAAGGTGCTAGTCGCTGGGGCCTATGCGAGCATAGCTTGATGTGCAATGAAATTAGCTGGATCTATGCTCAAAAGTAAACCTTTAATGCACACGCTAGATGTACGATTACAAACTGGTTATTGCTAATTGTGACGTGATGGCGATGACAATAACGCAACACAACTAAGTCAGCTACTCTTCTTCTTTTCATTGGCTCACCTACCAGGAACGGATGTGAATTAGTGAATAAGTTTTTTTGTATTTTGATAACAAGGGGAAAAGAAATAACGGCATAGAATCGAATCGAAGCAGGTCATTGTATCTAGCAAGCGCAATACCTAATTATGTAAAATTACCATGTTTTGATAATATTAATTGTAGACTAACCACTCGCTAATTCTAATCCACGGTCAATGACTCCACTTGGTTTCCAACTACCGTTTGTTTATTTTGTGTGCACACTTTCCCTAATTCAAATTAATTGGAAATCAACTTTAAGTTTTCATCTGGAACAAAACAAAATGCTTGTCTTTAATAGTCCATTCATTTTATTTTGTAAAAAGGGTAACTATAATTGAAAATATGTCTTTCTTCATACAGTTAAACTACCTTAATCCATCCCACTCTGACTCCATTCTTTACTTCCAACTACAAAGAGTCCTACTCACAAAATTTAGAGTGACTCCATTCTTTACTTCCAACTACAAAGAGTCCTACTCACAAAATTTATCTAACAACCTACCCCTACTCCATGTTGGTACTAATCTAATCAAGTGTCTGGCACGTCAGATACACTAAATAAACCAAAATGTCAGTAGCATAACCAGCCTTCGTATGCACATCTAGAAAGTTGGCGTCAAAAAGAGAAATTCAACTTTTACACTAGAAAATATAAACTGCTATGCTAGGATACGTATTGCGTGCGTCACACCCACCCCACCAACCAAAATCCGCCCGTCTATGCTACTCAAATTGCCACCTTTTCACGCTTTTTAAGTCATTAAATGCAATGCAAAATAAATAAGGAGAATTATGACAATTTCCTTTCTGTTGCCCAAAACATAATACCTAGAAGATTAGTCGATAAAGGGCAGTTCATTCTAGCCGGACTGGCATTGGTCTTTCCATACAAGAACACGGAAATTTTATAAGAAACTTCTAGAAGATGCTGAAGCTTCTAGGAAGGAGACGAGTCGCTGCGCCACTCGCTTTTACGACTCTTCCTTGCTCACCCCACGCGGTCACAGTCACTTCTCGTTTCACACCTATACTTATAACGGAGAGAAACAAGGGTATAAATGTCATTTGGAGAATGCCAACAATAGAAAGTCACACGTTTAGTTGCCTACTCCAACAAGTTAACAACACACTTGCCCTTATCTTGCCCACGTAGCCAGCTTATAAATACCCGATCGTAGTACCATTTTTAAATCTTCCTTCAAACGAATCCCATTCAGACTCTTGTTATTTATAAGTCACAAATCCCGTTAAGACACCGCCTTCTCTCATCTTTTTGTTTCCATTTTCTTGCGCTAAAATGAAGAGAAGCTTCCCTGAGGCAGAGCTTGATAGCATTTCCATGGCTAACTGCCTCATGTTGTTGTCTCAAAGGGGGGACTCATCTTTCCCTTCGTATGGAGCCATAAGCAATTCATCCAGTCGTGTTTTCGAGTGCAAGACATGCAACAGGCAATTCCCGTCGTTTCAAGCTCTCGGCGGCCACCGTGCCAGCCACAAGAAGCCTAGGTTAATGGGTGGAGACGCCAGCTTCGATACTCAGTCGCCTGCAAAACCTAAGACCCACGAGTGCTCCATTTGTGGGCTTGAGTTTTCAATAGGTCAAGCTTTGGGTGGTCACATGAGGAGGCACCGAACAGCCATGAACGATCAGACCCTGCAAGCTCCCTTGAGCCCTCATAGTGCACCGGTCCCTGTTGTTAAGAAATCCAATAGTCGCAGGGTTTTGTGTCTGGATTTGAATTTGACTCCCTATGAGAATGATCTGGAGCTGTTTAAGCTAGGAAGAGCAGCTCCTACTGTTGATTGTTTCTTTTAGCTCTCAAATATGTGATCTGACTGACAGCACAGCACAGAAATCTAGTTTAGGACATTTTTCACTTGTATTTTGAGGAATATAGGATCACTGCTTTGGTGATCATATTTGTTTATTATTTGTTCATATGAATATACAATAAGAAACTAATGATATAACTGATTTAATGCTCTTTAATATTTCCATTAGTTAAGGCAACCATGGTGCCGTTTTTGTTTTTTCTTTTTCTGCAACCAGAATTATATATCATCACAACGCATAGCAAGTTTTTCAAGAAAAACCCTTCTAATCCTTTAGAATTTCAACCTTTTCGGTTTCTCCACTCCAGCTAAGAGATAGCTGCGTGTTGGATGTAGAAAATTTCATAAGACTCCAAACCCATGACCACTCTGAATTTAGTCTCAACACCACTCGACCTATTATGATCTTGCGTATTAAGCTAAGCATATTGTGGAGAGATGGTTATGGGACACAAAAAGAGTTGATGAGTCTTAGCGTGATCTTAATGATCCAATCCCCACACTATCAAAGTAGGGTGAGGACCTTAGTTTCAGACCATTTTTCAACTTCAGAATAACCACTTACACACCAAAATTCATTTCCTTTCAAAATAAATGCATTGGAAAACGACGACCTTCCAAGGATCAAAGGATCGATGTCCGTACGTGGCTGATTTGTTAAAATGATGAAAATTAAAAAAAAAAGAGTACTTATTGCATATCATATATATTATAACCGATGGATCGCAACTTTCAAAAACGTTTTCCCTATTGCCAAACATCGATTTATGTACGTATACCTCAAATTTATTCCAAAAACTTGCATGGCAAGGGTCCAACTCTGGATTGCTTTCGCATATATGTATGTATCAAACAAACAAAAAATAAGCATATCTAGTTGTAACTTCAGCAACGTCGTCCATTATAAATTTATTTGTGTTTTAGTTTAATTACGCACACTTCACATTAAATTTACAGACTTAATTAAATTAATATGCCTTCCCTTTCTCTCGTGTAAGTAAAATTAATGTTAAGAGTAAAACCGCTTACTCCGATCCTTAATGCAAACCTTATAAAACATTATGCATAAAGTTAATGTTAAACATCAACCTTTTCATACCGTCTCCTTCAGAATTATATATACTTATGGTCATTGTCAACTTTTTCTTCCCATTAAAAACAACCCCATTGAGAGATGCATTCCCCCATTTTTTGTACATCAATCAATTCAATTACAACATTTGGAGCCGAATGATCTCCTCATGCATAAAACTGTGTAACCGGGGTTGATATAGGTTTCTCCAATAAGAGATTCATACTCAGGTGAAGAACCATGGACTTTTTTTATTTGAATTTAATTGCGTAATTAAGGAAGCGATGATCTGAATATTATATATGCATCGTTTAATTTGGTTAGATACATATAACTTTATGGGCTGAGAGATGCCATCTCCAAGGTCCGAGCCCAAAACACTGGTCAAGCTTTGGATAATGCACTTGGTCTCATTTGAGGAGCATGTAAATGTAATTCGCAACTCTAGGCCTTCGTTCAGTGTTACGTCTTTGTCCATTGTCCTCGGAGGTGAAGGGCAAAGTGGATCTATGACGTCTGCATGTGAGGGCCCCACCCCTGGGGGGGGGGAAAGTCATCGAAGCCCATAATTTTCTCGAAGAAAAATGAGCGGATTACGACCCACACGCCACAAATGAAGTCTTATTCAGTAATAATTACATATCTGAAATGTCTTAGGGGAGCGGGTTGAATTTAATGGCAACGGAACGAAAGTCATCTAACGCCGTCAAATAACCACCCAAGATCTTTTGTCCAGTTTTTATGGTGTTTTATTGTGTCCAATGAATTTCAACCATTCATTTATGCTGGTCTTATATGACCCCACATAAATAAACGTAGACCTTACATAAATAAATGGTTAAGATTTACTGGACACAATAAGACACTATAAAATTGGATAGAGGATTTGGACTCTCAAATAACAACTGTTCACAATAAATATTAACAATTTCAAAGTTTCTTTCAGGTATTCCTTCTAACCTTAGATCTTAACTTACACACTCTACAATTAGAGTTTCATACAAATTTAAATAAGTTTCCATGCATAAAAGTAAAAGGGAATTTTTATAAATTTATGTTGATATATATATCCAAAAAGAGACGCTCTGACTAAGTAAGAAAAAGAAGTGTTTGGAACACTTAATTCCCTCCATTTTTTATTTTCACTAAATCAATACTTTAATAAATTATTTCTAAACCCCTTGAACTTAACATAAACGTTGTAATATAAATATCTTTAGAAAATCTATTTACGGTGAAAAGACCATAACGTGCCTCACTTCAAACACTTATGACAATGCCTTCATTCCTCCTATCTAGTCTCACTTTCGTTTTTATTTCTATTTTTTAAAATTATAGTTTTAAAATGACGACAATTTAAGTTGATGGGTTCAAAAGCTTCCTAACAAGTATGAACAATTAAGTGAGCATTAGCGAGTAAAGTATAAAAAGGGAAAGAAGAAGAAACTCCAACTTTATAGTAGTTTGGTCCTTTTGAGATTCATCTTCCTTCTAAAATCACACTTGAGAAAGTGTTCAATATGTTGAGATATTGGTATTCACTTTTGTAAGAGTAGTTATTAAGCTTGTCCAATAACAGGAAATGAGTTTTGTGAGCTCTTGTAGAAACAATGTAATCATATATATACAACATGTACTCAACTTTGATCACTAAATATATATACAACATGTACTCAACTTTGATCACTAAATTCCTCTTATAGTCCTATATTAATTACGAAAAGAAATAAAATTTCATTTATTATAAAATTAGACATTGTATTTACTCTTATTGAAAATGATCACAAAGGATTTAATACAAAAGATGATTCTTCTCAAATTTTCAATCCCTCAAAGATTCTTCATCCCTCTTCGTTTTACTTTTTTTAACAATGTTATTATTTTCTTTTGTGTACAAAGTTTCTTAATTTTTCTTCTTTTATTATTTGTTGATCATATGCCTTTGAGCATCCATTGGTCACATACTATTTAATGATTTTGACTTTAGTCCCCATTAAAAAGAGATTAATAAACTTTGAGTATCAATATGATGTTAAGTCAAATGACTTTACGAGATTAATAAGTTTTGATGATAAAACAAAAAGAGATAAATGAAAAGCAGTCGAAG
>JANIHZ010000210.1:29525443-29536531 GCA_027478365.1 Erythroxylum rufum | reverse complement strand
ATAAGAAGATTTCTCAATCTCAATCATATGAAATCAAATGCAGTAATATTCTTGATATATTAGAACAAGAATAAAATGCATAATTAAATAACAATAAATCAATTAATATAATTGTATTGAATAAGAGATTAAATCATTTTTTTTAATCACAAACTAGGTTCATCAAGCCTAAACACTAAACATATTTAGTTATTAATCATAGAAAATGAAATCAAAGATAAACATGCAGAAAAAAAATTACAGGAAATAAAGAAATCATAATTCTAAATGTCCCTTCTCTTCTATTGGATCTTCTTGCAATTTTGGATTTGATGTAGCTATCTACTAGATCTCTTGATGTTAACTTCGTGTTTTTCTTATCCCTTGATCAAAATTGTCGTCTCTGAATGTTGTTTACTACCTAAAATTGTTAATAATTCGTCGCTCCTCTATTTTCCTCTGCTCATGTCCTTTATAGTAAAAATTAGGGTTTTTGGGATATTACTTACAAGGGCATGTAGGAGACCATGTATAATCAAAAACACCTAAATTTGTGATTTCACATGGGCATAGAGACTTACACAGGCAACATACACAACCGTGTATATCAAGATACATGGGTGTGTAACTCCACATGATCAGAAATCAAATTCTTCAATCTTCACATGTTTACAAAGACTTACGTTGTCACTGTATATGGTCATGTAGGTACTTAGTTGGTTCAAATCTTCATTTTATATCACATTTTCATTTGAATTTTTCTCCTTTTGGTTCATGAAGGCAGTTATAACCTACAATTGCACTTAGAGCGAATTAAGTATCGAATATACAAAAAAATTTTAAAATATCAAATGAAACATGTTAAATATAGGTGTATAGTTATAATCATATAAGAATCTATCATCTGTAGATTAGCTTATATTTGGGTCAAGTGATGTGGGTTATACTATATGAGTTTCATATTGGTCCACGTGTGCTCGTACTTACCATTTGTACGTCACTATTAATTAATGTATAAAAGTATCAAATAAGCCTTTTTTTTCAAATTATAGATTATAAGGAGATTCTGTTATAATTTTTAAGCTCAATGAATTTTTTTAGAAAACATAAAACTTTAGGATAGTATCATGTACTAGAGACCTCTTCCTCTTATGTGTACCAATATCTCTAATTTATCTTTGCTAGATAAATAAGCTAAAATACCTGCTATGAGTTACTTAATTTAAAGTTTAATAATGACAATTCATTAAATATTAGGTGTATAATTATTTTTCCTTTCCTATGATTATAAAAATTATGAAGTAGCCTAAATATCTTATGTCAAAACTAGGGAAACAATTAACAAGTATGAATAATTAAGTGTAATCAAGTAAATGAGAGAAAGGGAGAAAAGGAGAAAAATAAAAGCTTCAATTTTGAATTAGTAAGATTCCTCTTAGTTTTACGTCCACCTTTCAAGTTGAGCTTAAGAATGAAATCCACCATCAAATGTCCTTCAATGGGTGAAGATCAAATTCCAATGATAACCTTCAAAATTTTGTATAAGAACTGATAAGTGTAAATTGCATCATGTTTTAAGGCTTAGTTTGGTATGAGTTTAACTATTAATTCAATCATTTAATAAGTGTTTAGGTTAGAATTGTGTTAGTTTGTTAATTATTTATGTTTTAAGTGTTTTATGGGTTAGAATAAGTCTTTGAGCTTAAATATTATGTCTTTGAGGTACCTTGATGTGTTTGCTAACGTTTCAGGGTCATCATCGAAGAACGGAGAAGTTTCAAACATGCCACAAGCGTGACAAAAGTACTAGAGTTGACCCACGATTGTGGCCTACATACCACGATCATGACAGAAGTCTAGGAAATGTCCCACGATCGTGGCCTGCGTCGGGCAGACACGCTAAAACTAAAAAACGTTAAGTTTTGAGGTAATTTTTGGACCTTTTGAACCCCCAAAAAAATCCTAGTGCTGCTTATAACACAAATGGATATTTAAAGAACAAGAAAAAAAGGCAGGAGGAGTTTTTGCATCAGCCACCTTGAGAAACCCTAGAGAGAAATCATCGAGAGATAGAGGAAGAGAAAAAGGAAGAGAGAAAAGGAGAAGAAGCTGACTCGATGTACTTCCCGAATTAGGAGTTTCTCGACGTTACTGCCTCCCATCACTTGTTCAGATTGTATTTTCTATTTAATTTCAGTTTTATTATTATATGGAATTGGAATAAATAGTTGATGATAGGATCTAGAATGTTAATGATATTTTAAACTCACCTTCGGAATTTTACTCTTGAATTAATGAAATTTGATTGTTTATATGTTTATTGGATTTGTTGTGATTTAATTCTATGATTGCATAATTCGATTATAAACTGAGAGAGTGAATCGAATGAAAAATGATTAAATTGAGCTAATGAGAGTTAGGCGATTTAATAGAAATTAGAATTAATTCAAATAGGTAAATTGTGTGAAGAGAGATCTTGAATAGGTTTCTGATAGTTTATTAGAGAACTTCAAAACTAATTAGGGTTTTGGATAGGTTGTAAATTGAGAGATTGCAACCTCCATAATCTGATTAATTTAGGGTTAATGGTTATAACTTGAGAGATAGTAATCAACTCTAGGAGTGTCTAGAACCGACAATCCAGTAATTCGTAATCAATTAGGTTAGCATTAAGGATAGGCAAAATTCCCTTTCTCTCAATTGATAATTTCCTTAGGTTGATTATTGGGTGTGTTGCAATTGCTTAATATTAGTATATTCGTTTTTTATTTTTATTTTGATTGATTGAATTGAACTCTCGTTTTTAGTTTGTTGCATCTTGGATTTTTGTTATTGTTTCTAGCCTTAGATTTTAAGATTAAATTAACTCTCTCCTTGTGGGATTGACACCTTTCGTATTATGCTAACAAACTGTGTGTTTGCAGATTATCGGAGGTAAATAATTAAAACTTACACACAACCAATACCTGATCAAGAACTTATTAAAAATCACACTCACTCTTAAAAGCTATTACACAAGCTTAACAACCACTCTTATAAGGTGTATCCCAATATCCTACCATATTGCTCAATCTTATTATAATTCTCAGCTCTTAAGAAATATGGCTTAAATATTTCTTTTTTATCACCAATTTCCTATTATTATTTATAACCTACACATCATATTCATACTTATAGAGGCAATTAGTTGTTAGTGTCAAATCCTCCTTCCAGTGTAGAAAAAACTAGCATTCAATTGACTTGTGTAAAGGGTTGGTCAGTCAGTTACCTTAATAAGTTGATCGCCCTGAGTAACTTACCTTATCGATTGCTTTAGTTAATTGAAAAACCTAAAAGCACTTCCATCTTTCATTTATTTTACCTAATTAACCTTTGCTTAATTGACCTCTTCAAGACCTCTTAAAACTTCATCTTTGTTTTCCAAAACTTGATTTTTGATATTACAAGACTTTCGTACAAATCAAATTTATGCCTTTGTTAGCAGAAACTCTTGATTAAAACTTTCTAGAGATTTCCATGTTACTTACACAAAGTCATTAACTTTTTCTTTTGACACTCAACATTAGTTCAATATTATATTAGTAACAAATATTTATTTTATTATCAAAATTCAAGTTAAAATCACCTTAATTCAACAAGGAGTATCAACATTTATTTTTTACTTAGTTCAGCAAGACTACAATTTAAAATAAAATGGGATCCATCAAAGCCCCGTTTTGCTTATTTATTAAGTTTCATCAATCTAACTATGGGCTTCTTTTTCTTTATCTTTTTGACATACCCCTCAACCAAAAATATTATTGATGAAATTTAATATCTTTAAATACTTTACATTGGTGTTATTACTGTTTTTTTTTTGGTCAATATCTAATGTTGGATTTTGACACACATATAATAGAAATGCATACCGCTTTTTTACATTATCTTCTTTAGAAATTTTTATTCAAGAGAAAAAGTTTCATACTTACTTTTAGCTTAATAATAGAAATGCATACTCATAATCCATTGACATGAGCAAAACATCGATCTGTGAAACACAACTGAATAAATACTAAAGCCATTTTAAACACTTAATTATATAGTAATAACAGATTGACATGCATATTAATATTAGTAACTATAATATTTTAAACACTTAATTATATAGTAATAACAGATTGTATTGAGCTTATTAGTTCGATACATAAATACACAATAAGTAGTTGTGTTGCGCAAGTGCATTGTAACATACATGCATCTTATGTTTTGTATTTCTTTTTAGCACGTTAAACTCAATATTTATACTAGCAATCACTCATTATATTGTTTGTATTGTTCTCTACTTTTATTTTAATTTAGTCTTTTTAGTTTCTAGTAAAACTTTTATTTTCTTTGAAGGTATTATTGTACTTTGCTTCTCTGTGCTTTCTCATTAATGAAATTACCATACTATAGTGAAGATGTGAGTTCTGGTTTACCATAACAAGGTTGATAACTTTAATATGACCAATGTTTGCTGTGAAAAGTTTGAAAAGGTTAATGTATCTTAAATATGAGGTCAGATCTTTTCTTCAATTTTATGGTGTTTTATTTTGTAGCATAAATCTCAACTATTTATTTATGTAAGTTTTACGTGGATCCGCATAAATAAATGACTAAAATTTATTGAATAAAACAAGACACTATAATATTGAACAGAATATTTGTCCTTAAATATCGGATTAGCTTGCATCTCCGAACCAATATAAGGCTGCCACGTTGTGAACTCATGTCCCTGGTTTCAAAAATCCCTGCAGTCAAAGAAACCTCTTCTTTGAACCGAAATCAAGCGCAACGACAGCGTCGACAAGCCACGTGTACGGGCGTGGCAGTCAATATTGATTCATTTCAGTGTTGCGCAACACTAGAGGACAAGACTCCGCTTCTCCCATGCCTAAGAGTAGCACTCCCCCTCCACTCTCCAAGCACAAGTCATTTCCGTTTTCTAAAAGCTTAACACAGAAAAAGAAGGAAGCACTCACTCTTTTTGTCCTCAGCAGTCTCTCAGGCGATATTTCCGGCGAAGTTACCCTTCCTCATGGATACATCTGGTCACCGTTGCTATGCCTTCTTTCCTTTACACTCTATCATAACATTCCTGTGGAGCTCTTCTCTTTATTAGAAAAGTAGACTTTTGCTTTCTCTGGATCATCAATCGCATGTTGTTAGTAATCGAAGCTTGATTTGATATTTGATGATTTGAAATGTTAGGTATTGCTGTATTTGTGCAGATTAGTGAAGAAACAGCTCCTAGTCCGGGTTTTGCATGGTTCGAGATTCGACTCTAACAATGGGTTATGGCAGTGTAACGTCGTCGTAAGCGATCTTGTTGTTTTCATGGCCTGAGCTAGGTTCACTTTGAAACGAGTTCACTGACTCTTTGGAATAAAAAAATGGTAGGTGTTGCAACTCGTTTTACAACTTTTAGGATGCAAATGTTGTATTAAAATTTTCGCGTTTAAAGTGCAATTTTCTGTTATGTGGATTATTATGCTTTTGATAATTTAATTTATACCGATGACGACTGTTTGTCTGTTTATGCTCTGCTGGTTAATACATTTAGTCTGTTTTAATTTAATATGTTTTTGGTGTACATCGAGAAATGTTGATCGTAAATTTCAGTTGCATACGAATCTATTGGGGCCTATTTAAAAGTATCTCTACTTATCATACTTATTTACTCTATTTTGCTGCAATAGATCTCTACCGTGAATATGCAGCGGTAGATAATTTCTAGATGGATATCTTTTTGCTAATTTTTCCTTCTTCTTGATTGTGAAATTGCTCCATGGTGGTTTTATTGATGATCTTGTGAGAGCTATCTTAATGCTTTAAGTCAAGGTGGAAAGAGAGTAGTGGCTGGAATTT
Organism: Erythroxylum rufum; assembly: GCA_027478365.1. Lineage (NCBI taxonomy): Eukaryota > Viridiplantae > Streptophyta > Magnoliopsida > Malpighiales > Erythroxylaceae > Erythroxylum > Erythroxylum rufum. The sequence goes on along the minus strand of JANIHZ010000210.1, from coordinate 29,530,666 downwards.
GCACAGCCTGAATATTGATTACAGAGCTGATAACCAGCTTACTGGTCTACTTTGTTTTGTTAGTAATCAAATAGCTAAGGTTCAAATAGTTGTTTACCATGATAGACTGAGGATTCTTAATTTTCAAATGGCTTTAAACTTTTGAGGAGTGGCTGAAAGGAGAGAAGATAATTTGGTTAAACTAAGGAAATCATTTCAATGTCCTCGTGCCTGTATATTTAACACACATTTGATCTTGTGGACGTTGTTTATGTTGATGGTCCCTATGGCAGTGTTGAACGTTCTAAAACTATGGTAATTTCTCAAATACGTACACTCCTAAAGTGCCACTAGAGATTTGAATTCATTACATGATCTGATTCACTTGTTGAACATGAAATCATTATAGTTTCTAGTTCAGCAACTTATAATTGATTCACAAAGAACCTCTCCAACTCATTTGAACCAAATTCTCTTTAGAAGTGTATGCAAATATGGTATACAACTTTAAAAATTCATTCAATCAAGGTAATTCTAGGGCTCAATCTGCATCTTATTTCTTTTTCAAAGCGTTAACAACTCAAGAAAGCTCTTGATTGTTTCTTCAACTACTGAAATTCAGACTAGCCATTGGCCTAATAACTCTAGCATTTAATTGGCAAAACTAATAAGTCTAAGATGAGTTGCAAGTGCATGATTTTTCTTCACTTAGGTCCCAACCAGCATAACTCGGGTTCCAGCAAGCTGGCCATGAATTGAAATGGCAATTCTCTCGAATGTGTGTCACACTGTTAGTTATTTGTTGCTTCAGGAGTTCCCATTTGTATTGAACCTCTTGTTGAGTGACCAGTTCCCCACTTGTACTACCATTTGGCTTGAGCTATTTATCATAAATGAATATAATTTTGCTTGCCCAAAAAAGAAAAAAATTAGTTGTTATAGCTAAATTTGCACCTGATCCGGTTAATCAGATATCATGTGGGTAACATGATACCTAAAAACATAAAAGTTCCAGTTGCAAGATGTGCAATTAACTACCCCCTGTGGGTTGCCTGCACGTAACTGGAACTTGTTTTTCAATTTAGTACATTTAAAAGACTATCCAAAACTAACCAGAACCTTTTTAAGTTAATGTTTTAAGGACATCATTACTATTGTATATCCTCTTAATTCAAGAATTATATATACAAATTCAGCCCTTTAATTGCAAATGACACAAAAGTGAGTTATAAGAAATTTAACAAATGGGGATCTTCTCACGTCTTAACTGGATTTGCATTCTTCTCAATTTGATCTTATCCTTGTATAAATTGCTTCCATATTGTGATCCCATGATTTAATTTTACAATCACAAAAGGATGAAATGATTGGTATTTAATATTTTATTGTCATCAAGGTGTAACAAAGACCTATATGTGAGAATACATCCCTCAAGTTAACTCTGCTTCTATTTTCTGGATTTTCTTGGAATGAAAAGTTTGATGCAATCTTCGTATATTTTTGTGCTTATATAATTTCTTTCTAAACGTAAGATAGTTTCAGCCACATTATGTTACTGATGACAACTGACATCATCACCTAGACATGGCTTTTTAAATCTGGACTATTGTGCTGGAACATATGTGTCATTTTAAGCATATAATTTAACTGACTACAACAGATTCTTGTTAGGTACTAATATTGATTAACTCGCTTCCTTAGTTGTCCTGAAATCTGAAAGCACGCCTGCAGAAAATCTTTCCCAACTCCATGAATATCACTAACTGTTGTGATACATATATTTAGTTATTTGGCTTTCATCTAATTTGCAGCATTTTACTCTCAGAGTTGAGAGAATTGTGAGAAAGGTGACTAGTTTTCATGTCCTAAGCAATCCTGTTTGTCTCAATGCATTGGATCTTGTGAATATCAATTCTTGGATTCTGCTATTGGTTACTCTGCTTGATGTGAGGTTATGATGTAATAAGGTACTTAGTCTTTGTTGTCTTTGCACTTGCTTTGTCAATCTTTCTAGCAGAAAAGCTTTTGGATGTCAAGAGATGTTGGGTGCCTAGCTGATGGAGAGATGGGTTGTGATAGCTCCTCAAGGATTGAACCAAAACGAGGTCAGTGGTTTATGGATACCACTGGTGCTGGACCAGAATTGTTTAGTAACAAAAGGCAAGCAATTGAAGTTGTTGACAGGCCGGCTTTGGGAAATTCTCTCATGAATGTTTTTCCATTGCACAGTAACTCCAGTTTTCAGTCAGTCTCAGGGCAATTCAGTGACCGTGTGTTTGGATCTGAGATGATGGGGAGTATAAATGTGGTTGATAGGAGCTTTCCTTCTGTAGGTTTTGGAAATATGAATGCCGGAGGGAAAGAGTTTGATGATCAATATTGTGGCAACTCTTCAATGGGCTTGTCTGTGTCTCAGAGAATTCAAGCTCCATCTGGATGCCTCAATGTTGGTGGAATCAGAAAGGTTAAGGTCAATCAAGTTAGGGACTCTAACAGGGACTTTGTACGGTCCTATCGTACGGGAGAAAGCAATGCATTTTCAGCTGGCACAAACTATGATAAGAATGAAAATGACGCTATGTGTTTGCACGCAACTTATGGCAACGAAGACAGGAATGATATGTCAATTAGCCCAACCTTTGGTAAGGCAGATGCCAATTTTATTTCCATGGGCCTCTCCAACAAGGCTGATGCGAATTTCACATCAATGCCTCATAATTTTAACAAAGGTCACGGTGATTTATCAATGGGTCAACCATTTGAGAAGGTGGAAGGTAATTTTATTACAATGACTCCATCTTACGGAAAGGGAGAGAACAATGTCATATCAATTACTCCTTCCTATTATAAGGGTGATGGAAATTTCATTTCAATGGGCCCAATCTATGATAAGGGCGATGGAAATTTCATCTCAATGAGTCTTCCATATAGCAAGGGAGAAGATAATTTTATATCGAGTGGTCCAACCTGTGATAAGGTGGATTCCAACATTACATCCATTAGCTCTGCCCAGGATAAAGTGACTTCCAGCATACTCTCCATGGGTCATAACTTTAACAAGGTTGATGGCAATACTATATCTTTTGGAGGCTTTCACGATGAACCTGAGACAAATTCTGGTTGCATTATTAGTGGCTTCGGTGTTTCACTGATTAATCAAGACTCTGCTCCAGATTCGGAATTACAGAGCCAAAAAGGCTTAGTTAAATCAAATGCAGATCTAGTTGCAAATAGTGCTTCAAAGACCAAGAATAAAGAGAAGATCACTAGGAAGGTTCCGGCAAACAACTTCCCTTCAAATGTCAAAAGCTTGTTGTCGACTGGCATGCTTGATGGGGTTCCTGTCAAGTATGTTTCATGGTCAAGGGAGGTAGGAGTTTGTTTCTTACTTGTGAGTTGACCATTCATATATAGAAATAATATTTAGTTTTGGATACGGATCAGTATTCCCTCTTTTGAAACATATTACCCTTCTGCTTGGCAGAAAAGTCTTAAAGCAAAAATAAAGGGGACTGGGTATCTATGTAGTTGCAAGGACTGCAACAGCTCCAAGGCAAGCTTTCATTTTATTTATGTGACTGGTTTAAATTTGATAATTTTGGCTGAGAAACTTACCAAATTAGAAATGTTATGCAGGTACTGAATGCTTATGAGTTTGAACGTCATGCTAACTGCAAGACAAAACACCCAAATAACCACATATACTTCGAGAATGGAAAGACCATTTATGCTGTTGTTCAAGAGCTTAAGAACACTCCTCAGGAGATGCTGTTTGATGCAATCCAAAATGTCACTGGGTCACAAGTAAATCAGAAGAATTTCCGAATCTGGAAAGGTCAGTCCTGTCGTGATACAATTTGCATGATCATATTAACTCATTTATGATTTTCTCGTTGTCTTTGTAACAAGTACATGTCCTGCGTACCTTTTACAGCATCATATCAAGCTGCCACCCGTGAACTTCAGCGAATTTATGGGAAGGATTAAGTCGTCTTGCCATCTGTGGATTTAAACCATTTTTCTGGGAATTGGGCGGTATATTAATCTGTGCATAGCAGCAGCATGTTCCTTTATCTTAGCTTTAATTTTCATTCATTTCAAGGATATAAACTCTATTTATTTAGCCTTTGATCTTTTTATAACTAATATCTTAAAGCGTTCATCATTTGTCTGGCAAGGTTATTTTAGTTTTTGCGACTCCTTGTGCACGGTAATGGTTGTGCCTTCTCCATGTTATTAGAAGATACAAGCCCCAAATCACGGCGCTAACTGAGGTAATGGCAGACAGCTTATAGTCATGGAGTTTGTTTCTTCTAGCAGTGCCGTTTTATTCGTGTTCCAGAATCTCGAGGAAGAGTGCTCAATTAATTCCAACCCTGCTATGCCCGTTCAAATTCCAAAATCAAATTTGACCTGGCCTGAAAAAGTCAACCCAATAATTAATAATTATTTATCATTCATTTTTCCTGTTAAGGAATTAAAAAACCTACAAGCAAGTTGAAAAAAAAAAATGCTGTTCCTACTATTAGTAAAAATCCTTATGAAAAACAATCATTATGGATCAAATGGATTTACATTTACATATTAAAAGGTAAGTCTTTAGGCTCAAAAAATCAAAGACAGGTACTCTTGATTTTTAAACCAAATTTTTAGATTGAGGGAAGAAATTTGGTAGCATATAAATTGTCAAATTGGGGTAGGAGAGAATTTTTCTATGGTATGATAATTGGAGAAGTCAAGGGGTATTAATTCATAATTAGTTGGCAAGATCATTATTGGAAAGGTTCCTTAAGAGAGCTAGGCTTTATGAAATAATTAGAAATGATAATTGGATGTTCTCTTTAGAAGAACTTAGACTTTTGCCCATTCCTCAATATAGAAGCTTTGTGGAGAATGATTTATACTTATGGTACGAGATACCAGTATCAGAAATTACTATTAAGGAAGTTAAAAAGTAGAGATACCAGTATCATAAATTACTATTAAGGAAGTTAAAAAGTAGAGGGATGGGGCAATTACAAGAGTAGGATGGTGTTCTTTGATTTGGAGCAAGGTTCTTAGACCAAATGCAAGTTTTCTCCTTTGTTTAGTTATGTTGAATAGACTCAGTACTATGGATATACTAAGGGGGCGCTTGGTTAATAAGAAGGAATGGGAATGGAAATGAGAATGAATATAGGGAGGAATGGGAATGGATATAATCATTATAAATATGATGGTTGGTTAAGATAAAGGAATGATTAC
>JANIHZ010000210.1:29501370-29511688 GCA_027478365.1 Erythroxylum rufum | reverse complement strand
AGAGATCAAGTGATCAAGAGTATAAGGATTTTGCTACAAAGTCTGCATATTTTGGAATTTATGTTATTTCTGTAAATTGCTTAAGGATAGTCCTTTAGAAAAATTCTTTTTGGATAATAAACCATAAGAAATTGCATGTCAATATTTTTTCTTCAATGGTTAAACATATTAAAAATACTATTAGGTACCATGTGCATCTGATTAATTTCAAATAAAGTAACCCACTAATCTTCCTTTTATAGCCACCTTGATTTAAGATGTAATCATAAAGTATTTGAATCTAACTTAATCCCTTTAGTCATACAAAATTTCAGTTATTTTGCTCCTCTCAAACTAGTATCGTGCAATATGCAATTACTTTTTAATAAATTATATTTTAAACATAAAATTTTATTAATTTTGTAATAATAATTAAAATTATAAATTATATTAAATCAAATATACAATATTTTAATTTGTAACAAATATGATTCATTGTTCATTCTATTATTAATGTTACTAATAAATTAGAAGCATAATTTTTCTTTATTGTAAATATTATAACTCTTCAAACTTTTATATGTCAATGTGAAATATAACAAAATAAAAAAATAAAAATTAGTTGCTTGTTAAAATTTTTACTTCTGTGTACTCTTTTAGTTCTTGCTTTTTAAAATGGTTGATGGGCATAGACATTGGTGGAGAACCAAAGAAAGATAGAAGAGTTATTTCTTTCTCTAAGTTTTTTTGGAGGAAAAGGTTTATGATCTTTTAAGGAAAGAATTGGAGTTGTTGAAGAAGCTGAGAGCAATGCTATTTGGTTTTGTGTTGACACTTCAAAACAAGCAAACAACTTCATTTGTAGTTAAACTCTTTTGAAGGAAATAATAAGCAAGCTTATTACAATTAAAAAAATTTCATGGTTGTTCTACCCAAAAGTAGAACGTTATTTCTTTTATTTTCAACAAGCTTTGACTAGACCAATCAAAGCGGCCATGTGACTGATGCAAAACTCAAACAACCAAAGTTCAATTCTGATCCTTGAAGTGGCTCTGAGTCTTATCAGCCTAATGATACATTTACAATTCAAGATACAAATTGATACATTTTAAAAACATTCCTCTTAACATAATTTGTACATTCGTCCAAAATACTATTTACAATCAAAAGTTGGAGGCCGAATGACCTAATAATCCAACTAGAGTCAACAAATATGGATGATTGGTTCACACCTTTTCACAGACACACAAATATATACATATATACATATATACAGTTATATGTTGTTAATGATGATATGGCACACTATGATAATCAATTCTCAAATGTTATGAGTTACTTATCATACTAATTATTCACCCTCTACATCCACTAAAGCTTTTGGTTCACCTGTAATTCTTAGAATATTTAGGATAAATGTTTTGTTTTTGTGTTATCTTATTAATTGACAAAAAAAATGAGAGAAAGATAAATGATGATATTATATTAAGCAGATAGTGGATTTAGAGGATTTGCTTGCTTTAGATGTATTTGGACGATTTACTTGCTTTAGATGTATTTGGATGATTTGCTTTCATGCTTGCATTCCAGACGATGCATTTCTTTGGATTATATGCTCAGATAATGCCATATGAAACAATGATTTTTTTTGATATAGCATATTATTTTATGATGATTGAATATGCGTTAGCTTATGTTGAACTATTATGTATATTGAAAAACATGTCTTTGTCATATGAGGTGAAAATAGTTTTTAACAATTATCAAGATATATTTAATATGGTCGATATAAGTGTTAAAGTTAGTCATGATGAAGTATTGGTTGAAGGGGAGCCTCAACTCACGCTAAGCTTGAAAATAGTATGGATTTCATAAACTTACTTACTAATTTTGGTATAATATCATAATATTTTTCAACATAAAAAGGAAGATCTTTTTTAACTAACAAAGATTGATATTGGATTATGATAATAATAAAAAATAATTATTAATGTGTTTATGAGTGTGCATATTTTGTTAAAGAGTTACATAAAATAAGGCTTGTGAGATGAAGTTATCTAAGTTGTTTGTGAACATTCAAAGTTGAAGTATCAAGATTTGAAAGATAAAGAAAATTTTGAGGTTTTAAAAAGACAATTCATTAAAGAAAACTCATTATGAGATCAAAAGAATTAAAAAAAAAGAAGGTTTAGAAGCAAATAGAGTGAGCTTTGACCAATTAACTAGTCAAGTCAGTTGATCAATGCAAGTAAACTATATTTTAATGCCTAATGATCAATTTTAATATTAGAAAGTATTGGATTTCTTTAACATTTAATTTTTTTCCTACACTAAAAAATAACTTTTGGTCAAAAAAATAAAAGAAAAAAATGAAGAGAATAATTGTAAAAGAAGGTATTTGTACAAAAATGAGTCTCACAATTAAGTTATTGTGGAAGTTGTGTAAGTATAGGTTATAAACATAGGATTTCATTTTTGTGGTCTCTTAAAAGGAGAATATTGCATCCTAGATTAAGAGTGGATTTAGAGTATATGAGAGTGTCCTTTTGAATTTAATTGTAATCTCTTGAAGAATATATATACTAGTTTTCTCTTCAATATTAAACAAGAATCATTATGATATTAGAATTCTCAAAAGGAGTTCTATGAGTGGATATAAATAAAGGAAATGGTTGAACCGCTATAAATTGACTTTATAACATCTCTTCCTTTCGCTTGTTACTTATTTGTAATTTATTTATTTATCATACCATTAATTGTTCTTATTTTTCTTACTTTTATGTAACTAGTTTTATAATTAAGATGATGTAGTGTATATGTTAGTATGAATTATACATGGCTAAGCGGATTAGATTTAATTAAATTTAATTTTAAGCCCAAACTTAATTAAATCCATTCAGTTTCCAACTTAAGTCCTCATCATTATTATCATCAACATCAAGTTGAAGTCCCGCTAAGGCGTCGGGTTTGGAGAAATCTGATAGTATGCAGCATTACCCCTACCTAACAAAGAGACTGTTTCCGATAGAACCCATATGCAATGTGTCATGAAGATATTACAAAATTATAAATGGATGTGCATGCACATACATAAAATAAATAAATAAATCAAATAAATATAAAAGGTAATAAAAATAACTTAAATACGAAAATACAAACATACAAAAATACAACTAAATAATAAAGAGAAACAATAATCATAATACAATAAAAAGTACGACACCCAAAATAACGTACGTATAGAACATTTTAAAGATTAACAACAAATGGTAAGATAAAAATACATACTAGAAAAGACCCATATAAGAGTAACTCCAATCAGGCTAAAAGGTAAAATAAATATACTGACCAAAACAGACCCGTATAAGAGGAACTATGACTAGGCCTGTCAATACATTAATTACGCTAAGTAGGAAACTTACTAAGCTAAACACTCTAGGAGGTAAATACTACATAATAAAAGCAAAGGACAAGGTTTAGTATAACCTACAAGAATATGAATGTCCTTTTTAAGAGAGATCTTTTATCCGTATCCTAGTATGCCAAAGTTTTTTATTGTAGGCCAAGCCCTCAGTAAGGTCCACATTACAATAGAAGGGGCTTTCGGCGATGGATATTTTTGTTGCTAAAAGCTAAAAATTTGTCGCTAAAACATTTTAGCGATGAAAAAAATTTCACAAATTTGCAGTACCAAAATATTATAGTCGACGTTTTTAGAAAATTGTCACAATCATATTTCGCGATTATATTAGATATGTTGCGAAAGGAGATAGGCAAGGATAAGACAAATCATGGCTAAAGATATTTTCAAGCGCTTTCTTTTTGTAGCTAAAAGTTATTAGCTACGTTATTGAATTTATAGGTAATAATGTTTTACGAGGTTTAGTATTTCATAGTGAAGTAGTTTTGGTGACGGTTTTCAGAACGAAGGTAAAAGTTATTCGAGACGATTTCTAGAACATAGCTAAAAAGTTTTAGTAACAATTTTAGAATCGTAGCAAAAAATTATTGTCGATGTTTACCAAAAAATAGTTAAAAAGTTTTGGTGACGAAATTTGATTTTTTACTAAACATTCCTACTAAATCTTTTTCATTTAATTATAATTAATGGTAAGATTTTTAATCCATCTTATTGTTTGTAATATTTAGACTTTTTGATTTATAACTAATTAAATGAAAATAAAAATAAAAATAATTACAATTAGAAGAATTTTATATAAAAATAAAATGTAATTAAATGTTAATTACAAATGTTAAAAAAAACTTATATGCAAACTATGACTCGTGCTCATTGTCACTACTACTTACATAATTTGGGTTAAGTATTTGTTTGACTATCTTTTCAAGATTGACCAACTTTCGTTCAGTACGGTTTAACTTTTGCTCATTACGTTCTATCTTTTCTTCATTACATTGTAACTGAGCCTTAAGTGACTGGTTCTTCTCTTGAAGCATTGTTAAATATGCTGGTCATGATGATGACGAACCAATTGGCTTAAGGGTATACCCAAGACCTTTGATATGCCTTGATCTCGTACTAAAGACGTTGTTGCAAATCTCATCTACTTTTGACTCATTTTCGTCAGACAATGATCTTTGCAAGAAATCCTGCATCTTATTCTAAAATTAAAAAATAAATATTTAATTCAAATATTATTAGTTAGTGCTACATAAATAGATAAACTTAAAAATTAAACAAAATTTTATACTTACATAATTATTTTGCGCTTCTTCAAATTTCCATCCTTTACCTTCCTTGTATTGTGTAAGTTTGTAGAGTCCGATCCTATCACACTCTTCTCCATATAGTTCCTTCTGGCTCTATTTTATGAAAAAAATAATTTGAACGCAATAAATAATATTGTATTTACTGATATAATTATAACTTTTAAACAAAGAACTTACGAATTTGTTTCGTACAATAATAAATGATTTGGAGCCTTGGTTGTGAGAAGTTTTCATTTATCCTTTATTAACCTTGGCTTTCTCACACTTTTCATAAATATAGCAAAGAAATAGTCAATAAATTAAATTATGTAACAAGATTAATTAAAGCAAATGTAAAGAGAAAGAAAACAAACCTTAATGTTAACAAGGGCTTAATAATCGCACATTTGGCTCCAATTTTTTGGAGTCACCCATTTGAGAACATGTCTCCTTGCCTCTTCATCTGAAGGACAATATTTGTAGTATTTATGTAGTCGATAACAATGATCCTTAGCCCTTTGTTTCAATAGTGAACTGACACAGCTTGAAACTTCAGGTTCTCAATATCGACGATATTGAGCTTCATCGGTGAACGATAAGTAAAATTGAAATTAGTCTTTAAATAAGTTAAAAAATGCATATAATTAAATAAAATGAAAAATTACTAAAACTTTGTCTAGAGCATTATGTAGCAAGTTATCTTCCTTCAACTATTTTGTATGCTGAAGGCAAGGCAATTCTTTCCTAACAATGATCCCTAACTCACTGGACAATTTTGCTGATTAGATCTTGACAATAGGACGACCTTGCTTGGGGTCAATATGCATAAAGAATTTGTTGTTCATCACAACATTCATGCATTGCAACTTAGTACCTTTTGTGATACCTCTACCTCTTTTTTTGATGCCAGTATTGGAACCTGTAAAAGAAAGATAAGAAAAAATGCATGAAACATGTAAATATATAGTTGATGATAAGTGAAATTATAAGTTATAAAGATTAACATACCTGACCTCAGAACTAGTTGAGTTAGATATAGGTTATTGTTGACCAACTTCATTATTAGATGAAGTCGGCTGTTGTTTTTGGATAGGTTCAAATTGATCTGGTTGGTGTGTGGGAGGAACATCTTTGTTAATTGCCACTTTATTTCCTTTATTTTATCCAGGTGCCATTATATTGAATTTCTATAATGATATTATTAAATGATTTATCAATGATTTTCTAATATAAAATAAAACTAATTCGAATAACTATATAAAGAACTTGTCAAATTTTTCCTTAAATGATTTTGGAGCAATTGACAAAACATAAACCAATCATAATTAGAGACTCCCCTCTTATATATTTGTAAGAAATTAATTTTCTAAATGGATATCAATACTATAAAACCTCCCTTTACATATAATAGGAAGGCTAAACATAAGTTAATTAAAATGGTGGCTTGTCAGTTTTCAAATAATATAAACAACAATCCCATATAAACAACAAATTTTTTTACTTTCAATCATCATGGTCAATATATTTAAAATCATCATCATTAATTAAATTATGATTAGACTCTTCATCACTATTATGTTTGGCTAAAGTATCATCATTATCATATAATTCATCCTCAATATAGTCTTCATCTCTTTCTACAATAAGATTGGCTTATACTTCATCCACTTGTACTATATAGGGATTAACATCTCTCCTATGAAATGATGACATATCTGCGTCTTCTATTTGAATGACTTCATTATTCAACTTTGATTCAATCTCTTGATATAGTTCATCATCATCCTCACTTATTAGACCATTATCCCTTTCACAAAAATTGAAGAGATTTCGGTGTTGAAACTTTTGAACAAACTTCCAATTACTGCCCAGTATAATATCATTGAGGTAGAAAACTTTCTTCGCTTGAATTGTAAGGACAAAAAGGTCATTATCATACCATGTCGTACTAACATTCATACTAGTAATATTAACATTCATCTTCATGTCAGCAAGATTAAACCATTTACACTTAAATAAAACAACTTTTTTTTAATCCTTAATGTAATGCAGCTCTATTATTTTAGAGATGAAATCGTAGAAGTTAAAAAATTCGTCGTCATGAAATCCCTTAATAATAACCCCACAAATTTGGCTTCTAAGTCGACTGTCTCGATCTTATATGTGAAATCAAACCTCATTAACAATGGAACCTGTATATTTTTTCTCACACATATAATGCCCATATGCTAAAGAATATAATGTTATTGTCGCTTCTTGCATGTCACAATTATGTAACCGTATCATCTGTAGGAAAAAATTATTACAAATTGTCATAAGTTCATAATAATCCATCAATATATAACTTACTCGAGTCCTAAACCACTATAGGAACTTAAGCTTATGCTGTTATTCAACATTATCAATCCCTTTGCTTTGAATAAACTCTTTGTGCTCTCTATTTGAAAAAGTAAATATAGATCAGGAAATATAGATTGAACCACAAAATTGAAATATGAAAATTTGAATAAAAAGTAATATACATACTCCATATATATGTTTACTTCCTCGCAATTGTTTAAAGTATACCAATTGTCAATTTTGAATTCATCTTTAGTTAACTCTACATATTTTTTGACACCAAGTAGCCTAACTTTTTGGGAGAAAACTGACAAGCCACCATCTTGATCAAAATCAAAGTTACGTTCTAATCTATTAAATCTTGTATTGACATCATTTAAGTACGTCAATAAAATGTCAAGCATTCATTCACTATATAAGCCTCTACAATGGACCCTTCAAGTTGAGCTCTATTACGTACATAACGCTTAAGAGAACATAAAAACCTAAATAAAATATAAAACACTAACAATTGTTACTAACTAATAGATTTTTTAAAAAGAAGTTAATATAAATTACCTTTTAATAAGGAACATCGATCAAAATTGAACCGGTCCATAAAGTTTTGCTTCGTATGGTAAGTGAATTGCCAAATGTACTATAACATCAAAAAAAAATGGGTGAATACTAGCTCTAGCTTATATAGAATCAAAGTTATGTATTTTTTCCATTTTGTCAAGATAGTTTCTTGCAACATAATTGCTTAAAAAACTCACCCAATTGACACAAAGTTATGGATACATCCTTCAGTAAACACCCATATATTCCAACAAAAAGTAATCGTTTTAAAAGGACATGACAATCATGGCTTTTTAACCTCGATACTTTTTCCTCTTTAACATTCACACAACGGGCTATATTAGATGCATACTCATTAGGAAGCTTGACTGATTTAAGAAATTGACAAAAAACTTTCTTATCCCTTTTTGACATGTTGTAACAAGCAGGTAGAATAATGTATAACCCATCATCTCTTCTTTTCAAATGCAAATCTTTTCTTATATTGATGTCTTCTAAGTCTAGCCTAGCCTTAATTGTGTCTTTCGATTTGCCATCAATTCACATCACAGTTCCTCAAATATTCTCACAAATATTTTTTTCAATATGCATCACATCAATATTATACCTCAATAGCAATTCCTTCTAATATGACAAATTGAAAAATATGTATTTTTAATCCAATTGAGCTTAACAACATTTTTCTTTCATTTTCTATTACTTGGGTGTTTGTCAGGTGCAATGTCTCCTAAATGTGATAGCTGTATAACCACATCATTACCATACAACTACAAAAGAGCTTCACCCAATTCTACCTTGCCATTAAACAATTTGCTTCTTTGCCATCTATGCCTATGTTCCAAGTAATGACGATGTCCCATATAACATATTTTACTTTATAGCATCATTGAATGATTTTGATGGTTACACGAAGGACATACCATATACCTTTTGTGCTCCATCCAAAGAAATTTTCATAAGCTGGAAAATCATTTATAGCCCATAAAACAGTTGCATGCATTATAAATGTTTTACCTTTAACAACATCAAAGGTTTCAAATCCAACTTCATATAGATCGATTAAGACATCAATTAATGGTTGCATGTATACATTGATGTCCTTACCAGGAGTAGTAAGTCCTGGAATAAGCAAAGATAATAACATTAAAGGCTTCTTCATACACTTCCATGGAGGTAAATTGTATGGCACTAGAATTACCGGCCATATGCTGTAAGAAGTACTGATATTACCGAAAGGATTAAATCCATCTAAGGCTAAACCAAGTTGAACATTACGACAATAATGTGAAAACCATGGAAACTTTTCATCAAAGTCTTTCCATGCCATTGAATCTACTGGATGGTGCATAATGTTATCATCAATGCATTTCTCTTTTTGTAACCCCATATCTATGGCTATTTTTGATGACATAAAAAATGTTTGTAGTTGTAATTTAATAGGAAAGTATCTCAAGATTTTATGTGGTATCTTTTTCTGACTCCCATCATACACTCGCCACCTTGATATACCATAAATGGGACACTCTTCAAGATCTTTACCGTCCTTCCAAAATATAACACAATTATACTTACAAGCATGTATTGATATAGATCCTAATCCAAGGTCCCTTAACAATTTCTTTACATCATAATACGATTTAGGCAATTTGTGTTCAACAGGTAATGCATCATCGAGCAAGTCAATTAACATGTTAAAAGACTTGTTACTCTATTTATTATAGACCTTCAAATACAATAACATAATAATAAAAGATAGTTATGAGAACTTCGAGCACCCTAGATATAATTCTTCTTGTCAAATTTTAATAACTTCCTAAATTATCTTCTATAATACTACTAATTATGTTAGGCAAACAGTTTCATTCACAGTCTCTATATAATTCCCATAATCCTCTAACGTCTCGCCAACTCCTATCATGATCATCACCACCACCATCATGTACATCATTATTGTTACTATCATCAACACTTGTACCAACACTTCTACTACAATTAGCTTCCTTACGTTTTCCATGATAAAGCGATGAGTATATAATTTATCTATGCCTTGGATTAACAAGTAATTATATACCACATTTTGACTTTGAATGTCGACATTTAAGCAATCTATACGTTGAAAACTAATACGACATTCATCAGCCATTTGATCTTTTACAAATTACATGAAACTCTTAACTCCTTGTACATATTTAGTGGACCATTTCATATGAGACACCTAACTTTTATCCATCTAGCCTACAAATAAAAGTATATAATTGAATTATTAAATGCAATACTAACATAATGATAAATCAATAGAAGTTACTGTTTCTCCATTAATCAATACAAGTTTATAAATTAAGTTTGAACTTAAATAAAGACTATGGTCGGTGTGTTGGATCCCAATTCCGGAACCCAACCTTCTTGTGAAAACATGAACTCGTGCCTATTACATATTGCCTTGAAGGGTTTTTTCATTTAACCCTCATTAGCCATCATTATTTTGTTTTTTTTAAACCCTTACTAGACATTATCAATTCAACTTCTGTTGGACCCCGAACTTTTCTTGAAATTTTGAAGTGTTAAGTGGCATGAAATGAGGAAATTTGAATGAATAAAGAAAAAAAGAAAATTAAGAATGTGTATTGTTAGATGAGATTAAGATTTATTGAGGTTTCTGTTAAGGTATGGCCTAAAATGGCGTTTGAAGTTTAAATGAAATTGTTAGTGAATAAATTGCTTTAATGGAGTTAAA
>JANIHZ010000210.1:29490633-29501270 GCA_027478365.1 Erythroxylum rufum | reverse complement strand
GCAATCCTTGGAATTTTTAGTATTTTTGATTCGGTTCCAAGGGATTGATTTTTACATCGATACGAAGAGGCCGATCATATGTCTTTATCATAGTTGATATTTTTAGTAGATTTAGTTGGGTCTCATTTTCAACAAAAGAAGATTAATGCTTTGGGGAGTTTATTAAATTTTTTAAAAGATTTCAAAATGCAAAGGAGCTCTCTATTACATCTATTAAAAGTGACCATGGTAGGAAGTATGAAAATGACAAGATTGATACCTTTGTGAAGATAATGGTATCTTTTGTAACTTTTCAGCACTAAAATAGAGTTGTTGAAAGGAAATATAACTATTGTATGTCACATTTTAAATAAACAGTGTTGGTCATAATAGATCAACTTTCATGCTACTTTTTGCTTCAGTATTAAAGTTCCATCTATATAATACTGATTTTAGATAAAGTTCTTTTTAAGATTTGGCATGAGAAGAATGTAAAAATCAATTATTTAAAGTTTTTTTATGTAAGTGCTATATTGTGAATATCAAAGATAACATGGGAAGTTTGATTCCAAAGTAAATAAAAGAATTTTTCTTAGATATTCCTTAATTATAAATGCCTATAAGGTGTTTAATAGGAAGAGTCTTGCTATTGAAGAGCTTATACATGTTGTCTTTGATAAATCTAGCATCTAAGAAAGATCTTAAAGATGATGACGTAGGAATATCCAAGGAACTACATAAATTAGCCCTTAAAGAAAACAAGTGATCACCAATACACCTCTCACGAGCGCCTTGTTAAACTAAGTGAGAAAAATAAGAAAGATGAGGAGCTCCCAAGGGATTAGAAATTTAAGAAGAACAATCCTCCATATTAAATTGTAGGTAATGTTCTCATATTAGAAGTTTATCTCATCTTGATTTCATTTTTCAAATATAACTTAAGACTATAGAAGCTCTTAGTGATGAAAGTTGAGTTCTTGCTATGAATGAGGAGTTGAACTAATTTGAGAGGAGTAAGGTGTGGACTTTATTACCTAAAACTAGAGATCAACAAATCATAAATACAAAATGATCTTTTAAAACAAATTAGATGAATCAGGTGCTATTATGAGAAATAAAGCTAAATTGGTAGCAAAAGGGTACAATCAAGAGGAGGGTATAGACTTCGAGGAAAGTTTTGCTCCAATGGTCAGATTATAAGCTATTAGGCTCTTACTTGCATTTTCATCCTACATGAATTTCAAATAGATGTTAAAAGTACCTTTTAAAATGGTTTTATTCAAGAAGAAGTTTATGTTGATCAACCTCCCGATTTTGAAAAACATGATGCATTTAACCATGATTAAAAACTTTCTAAGGCTTTATATGGATTGAAATAAGCCCCTAAAGCTTAGCATATTAGGTTAAGCGTGTTTCTTTTAGAAAATGGTTTCTCCAAAAGCAAGTTTAACACTACCCTCTTTATTAAAATACACAAGTGTGATATTTTAATTGCTCAAATTTGTGTTGGTGACATTATCTTTTATAACACTAATGAGCGTATGTGTAGAGAATTTCGTAAGTGTATGAGTAAGGAATTTGAGATAAGTATGATGAGATAGCTTAACTTCTTTCTTAGACTCTAAATTAAGCAAATGAAGGAACATCTCTTTATTAATTAAGCCAAATCATTAGGCATACATATGAGAATCATAGAAAAATTAAATAAATATGAAGAAGGCAAGTTGGTTGGATGGAAACCTTTATTGAGATATGATTGGTAGGCCCGATATTATGTTTAGTGTTTTCATGTATACTAGGTTTCAATCAAGTTGTAGAGAATCACACCTTTTAGTTATTAAGTTCATTCTTACATATTTATATGGTACCATTTGACTAGGAATTTGGTATCCTAAGCATATATCCTTTGATTTAATTGGTTATTCAAATGTAGATTTTATCAGTACTCTTTTTGATAGAAAGAGTACATATGGTACTTTTTAATTCCTAGAAATTGTATTAGTCTTATAGTTTAGTAAGAAAGAAAATTTTGATTGCCTTATCAATCGTAGAAGCTGAATATATGGCAGTTGGTAGTTGTTGTACACAAATTTTATAGCTTAGCAAACAATTTATAGACAATATAATGGACCTTACTAAGATGCCTATTAAGTGCGATAATACTAATGTCATTTGTCTTACAAAGAATCTCATTCATCGCTCTAGAACTAAGCACATAGAAATTAAATACCATTTTGTTAGAGATTATATGCAAAATGGAGTTATTGAGTTAGAATTCATAGATAAACAACATCAATTAGTTGACATATTTACTAACAACGATATCTAGGGTGGCGTTGGAGATTGATCTATGAGTATGAGAAGGTGGCGTTGTGGTTCTTGTTGAGTACATTTTTCCCAAAACTCTTTTTGCAAGTGGTTGCTCCTCCACTTCCAGGGTCGAATGCGCCTCCCCTGCATGCCATTGCCAACTTCGGTAAAGGTAATAGTTATTTTTTAGTGTTTTGGTATTTTTATTTGTATTGTTTTGGTAAAGTATGCAAGGCACGAAGACACCACCTCAACCCTCATACATAGTTTCCAGGTGCATACTTTTACTTTATGTCTCTTTAATTTTTCATGCGAGTTTGTTATCAGATGTTTTTAGGCATATTATGGTTAGTAAGCTATTATTTTAGTTGTCTCCGTAAGTGTCTCTCAATCGTTTATGGTGGTAATGAGTGTCAGTCTAGTGCACTCTTCATTGTTTTTTGTTAGTCTAGAGTTTTGTTATGTACTGGTGCTTTCAAGTCTTCGATGAAGCTCGTGGGTAACGTTCGACCTCGCTATGAAACGAGCCAAAGTGGGCACTGCTTCTGGGATGTTAGATCAAATAAGACGATTGTTAGGGGACGGTGATGCTTTGCGATGTTGCTTCGATATTGACAAACGTATCTTCTAGCACACCATACGTCCCCTCTGCTATCTTCCTTGCACTGACTGACAAATCTACCAAGAGTGGTAGTCAGTCTTTTCTTTGAAGAACCATTGGTAGTCTGAGTCCGTGCCCCGCGAGGGTGACGTGCTAGAGCATTCAAATCACTCAGAAATCAGTACTTTTTTTTAATCACAAAATAATATAAGCAGAAATCGATACTTAACTTGGGCCCTTTCATAATTACAAAACTCTTGAGTCATTTCAAAATACAAATTTATACAAAAGTTGCAGAATAAACAATTCAATACAAAATAGAGACATGCAATGCAGACGCGAACTGATCCCGATTTTTATCCTTCACTTGAATGTTGTAGGTATATACTCCCGTTGGCCTAACAGAGTATTCTTCTGATCATGAAAAATATTTGCAAATTTTAGGTGAGTTTTGCGAACTCAATGAGTGACCATCATTGATGGCTCACCCAGTCACATAACACATAATTCACACATCTCACTTTATTTCACAATTCACAATATGTCATATTTCACATTCAGAAATCATTTAAACTATTTAAATCATACATATCAAGCTTATGCAGTGCATATGAGACTCACTTTCAATTTGTTACTTTGTTATGACCGAGTACCTTTTTCACTGGCCCATATCCCTTAGTGGATACCGGGCTGGCCCATATCCCTTGTGGATACCGAACTAAGTCAAATAGTGTCCCATATCACTTAGTGGATGCCGGGTACATTCACAACTGAGCCTGAGGCTCTTATCATATATCGAGCTTTAAGCTCTTTTTCACTGGCGACTCTGGTCACAACTACCTTTATCTTTTATGCATTCATGTAATGGAATGCATCAATCACATATGCTCAATCAGTCACTTTCTTTCAATTTACACATTTCATCAAACCTAAGTCTGGCATCCAATATTTAAGTTGAGAATCACTTTTTCATTTATATGCATATTAACATTTCTCTTTGAAACTCGGTCCGGCATTTAACAATCAATTTGTGTATCATATATTTCATCAAATTTACATACAAGGAGCACTTTTGTTATTATTCATGCATTTATCAAACTCTTCGGACATTCAATGTCCGAAATCAGAACAATCACATTTCATTTCAATGGCAATTCAAAGCAGAAAGTTAAAACATAACAAACAGTGAATGAGACCATCTAGGTCAACTCACAGTACACTCCAAATTAGCATTTACTTCCAGGTTCTAGAAACGTCCGAATGTGGACATTTATCCTGCACATCCAAATTATGCAATATACATATTGCATAACACACACACACATTAATAGCTTTGCACAATTATAAGCATTTATTTACACACAAATGTGTATATGGACTATGTACAATGCATGTTCAATGACAATCCCAGGTATATTATCAAATTTCACATCTTATCCCAATTCTCATTTAATAACTCAATTACTAGTCATTTCATTGTTAGCATTTTTTGCTCTTATTATCAAATTCTCATTCACTATAATTTGATACACTTTACCCCTCTTCTTTGAGTCACAACCTCAATCATGTGAATATCTTTATTCCCAAACAAACTCATACCATTGGTACTTTGATATCAACACTTCATTCACTAATGTTATTTCAACATTACAAGATTACATATTATCCAAACTCTCCTTTCTTCTTATAAATTTCTCCAAATTTCCAATCCTTCTGGTCTATTTTTCATGATCAGTTAGACAATGAAAACGAAGTAATTTGGAAACACTTTCTTCTAGAAAAATATTCCCCCATCTCTTAAGTTTCTAAAGACACCAAGATCATTCAATTTGGTTTAGAAATCAGAAAGCTATACCTCACACATTTTGGACTGTTCTTATTCTAAAACAGTATACTATACTCAACTTCCATCCAGAAATGGAACATCTTAGAAACTAAATTACAATTCCACTTCTTCAGATGATTTGTATCCTTATTTTTCTAGTTTACTCCAATTATCTTTTTTGGATGTCTGAAAAAGTAGTTATAGTCAAACGAAACAAAACTGCCCAGTTTACAAAATGCTCTCGAGTGTAGAAATTGAAATTAAGCCACAATTAACTATTGGAGAGCACAGTGTCTTAATGTGACAATTAAACACCAGTCCAACAATTAACTCACGATGGCAAGGGAGAAAAGTAACGGGTGTGAGTTACTCATGGGTGCGAGGAAAAGTCACGGGTGTGACAGATACGGACAAAAAAGTTGGAGAACACACTCAGTCAGACCCATCCCACATTTTTTCCTTTATCTCTTTCAATTGATTTCAGATGGCTAAGATATTTGGTGGAGAGGTAGAGCAATGTGTTATGAGTCCAATGGTTTAAGTCTCATATTATTTGGAGGTCGTACGAAGGAGATATAGCGAAAAGATCGAAGGATGTTACATCAGCCCTCAACCTTCAAAGTCCCTATCCTGCATGTGGACGATCGTGAGTTAGCTGTCCAACTTGTGATGCATTCAGTGAAAAACATCGCGCGACTTTCATTGAATAGTAGCGGGCACGATCTTGACTTTCCCAGTCGCACACCCTTTCTTCAAACCTCCATAACTTTCAATCTAGAACTCTAAAAATTTCAAACTTTATATCAAAAAAAGCTAAAAGAAAGATCTACAATTTTTATGAAGATAATTTTATCAAAATCTTCCTAGATCAATACAGTTTAATCATGGATGTTTCAGACCAATATTAACTTCTCTAATTTATCTTCCTCATTCTCTGTGCTTCTTCTTTCATTCTCATGCACTTTCCTTCAATTTACATCCTCCAGTTTCATTTTACCATTTTAACTCTCGTTCAACTCAACACAATCACAAACAATTCAAAAATCCATGCTTAAACAAAATCATCAAGAGCAGAAGAAAAGTCATTGAAATGCTTTGCGCTTTCTTCACTGTCATTTTCCTATATTTTCATTGTCTGCATTCTCTTAAATTTCTTCCTCTAACCATCATTTAAACAATCTTTCTCATCTCAGACCATCATCTTACAACTATTCTTAAACTCTAAATTCATTCATTTATTCATCTCTAAAAGCTCTCAAAACTCACATATATACATACATACATTGTGAAAAGAAAAACAGGGCATATATTTCTTTATCAACTTTCCATACCTCTTTACTCTTTCAGGCATATTTTAATGGTTCTTTCTAACTCAAAAATCATTTCTACACTATCTGATCACAGCGTAGTCATTAAATACGAATTAACCTTATATCCAGATTTTTCATCCTATTTATACAGTATTCATGAAGAACGACCATTTTTTGTCATGATCATGCAATGAAAAATAAATCACCATATTTGTTTCATAGAATAACAACTCTAAAGGATTAACAAGATACTCATTTGATAAAACTCCAACTTCGTCAAAACCTCAAGAAGCCCTAGTTTTTTTATGCAACTCACATATACCACCTTAGGGGGTTGGCAAGCTTTGGTATTTCTTAATGTAAAGAGAGGGAAACCAAAGTTGGGAGTAGAAATGAATAGATAAAAACAAGGTTTAAATGTGGTGGAGCTTTGATGAAAAACTTTGTGTTACAGAAAGAAACACCTTTGGAGAAGAAAGTTACGAGAGAGATGAAGACAAGAACAGTAACTTGTCTTTCAAGGTTAAGAAAATTTAACTTTAGACTTGGACATTTGTCCACTTCTTAAGACCTTAGCCATTTTCCCCAAACTAGCTAGTTCTATTTGAACTAGTTCCATTTACTCCCATCCTTTCATTACAATTATCTTCAAAATGCCCTTACTAATAAGCCTTGTGACCTTACAAACTTAAGTGGTCTTCCAATTTTTCCCTCATGCATAAGTTACCTCCTTATTTCAATTTAATCCATGTCATATGGTCTTAGTCACATTAACATGATAATTACTCACATTAACATGTTAATTAATTCCATAAAAATAGAATAATTAATCTATCAATACCTCAAAATTCATTTAAATCATGCTTAGCTTCTTCCCAAAATCAAGACCTTTTCTAATTATGCAATTGAAGGAATTTGCTTGCACTTCCTTCGAGAGAAATGTTCCTCATTGTCTAAATTTTCTAATGACATAAAAATCATTCAATTTGGTTTAGTATTCTAACAGTTATACACCAATCATTCGGACTGCTCTTATACTAAAACATTATCCTGCGCTTGACTTCCATCCGAAAATTGATACTCTTAGAGACTGAATTAGAACTTCATTTCATCAAACAATTTGTAGCCTTATCTCTCTAGTTTAATCCAAATCAAAAATCATCTCATTTTGATAACTAGAGATCAATTTATGACTAAAACATTGGAGCATGCTCAATGAACATATTCATTTTCCAGCTTTTAACTTCCAATATTTCACATACAATAATTCTAACTTCCAAGAAAAGTTTGGGGTCCAACACGGTGGCACTGTTACACCACTTGAATTGAGAAAGCAAGTTCTTGTTGTGACTCTTAGGCTCGTGGAATATTTCATTGATAAGCCTTATACAACACTTAACATAATTGTTATAGGCATTGATAAGTGTGAATTGCATCATGTTTTAGGGCTTAGATTGATATATATTTAATTGTTAATTTAATCGTTTAGTATATATTTAGGTTAGAATTGCATTAGTTTGTTAATTATTTATGGTTTAAGTGTTTTATGGGTTAGTACAAGTCTTTGAGCTTAATTATTATGTTTTTGAGGTACCTTGATGTGTTTGTTAGTGTTTCAATATTAAAGTACGAAGAAGTTTCGAAGACACTCAGGCTGAAACAATGACCCATGATCGTGGTATAACAGGCCGTAATAGTGATGATAGAAGCACCAGAGTTAGCCCATAATCATGGCCCATATGCCACGATTGTGACAGAAGTGTAGGACATGGCTCACGATCGTGGCTTGCTTGCCACGATCGTGACAAAAGGCTCTAATATGGCCTATGATTATGGCCTGCATTGAGCAGGCGCGTAAAAACTAAAAAACGTCAAGTTTTAAGGGATTTTTTGGACTTTTTAGACCTTGAAAAAACCCTAGAGCTGCTCAGAATAGAGATAGAGAGAAGAGAAGAAGGAAGAGAGAAGAGGAGAAGAAGCTGACTCGACGTACTTCCCAGATCAGGAGTTTCTCGACATCGCAGCGTCCCATCATCCGTTCAATTTGTATTTCCTGCTATTTTCAATTTTATTATTATATAGAATTGAAATAACAGTTGATGATATGATTTTTGGATGTTGAAGATGTTTCTAAACTCACGTTCGGGGTTTTATTTTTGATTTAATGAAATCTAATTATTTATGTGCTATTTGGATTTATTGTGATTTAATTCTGGACGTGCATAATTCGATAATAAACTAAGAGGGTGAATCAAATGAAAAATAATTAAATTGGGCTAACAAAAGTTAGGTGATTTAATAGAACAAGAATTGAATCAAATCAGTAAATTATGCGAAAAGAGATCTTACATAGGTTTCTGATTGCTTATTGGACAACTTCAGATCTAATTAGGGATTTGGATAGGTTGTTAATTGAGAAATTGCAACTTCTATAATCTGATTAGGGTTTATAATTTAGGATTAATGGTTATAACTCGAGAGAGAATAATCAACCCTAGAATCATCTAGAACCAATAATCCGGTAATTCATAATCGATTAGGTTAGCATTAAAGATAGGAAAAATTTCCTTTATCTCAATTGGTAATTCCTTTAGGTTGATTCTTGAGTGTGTGTGGCAATTGCTAAATTATTAATATTTTTGTCATTGATTCTTAATTTGATTTGCTTGCTTAAATTGAATTATCATTTTACTTCTATTACATTTTGAATTTTGCGAATTGTTCTAGCCTTATATTTTAGGATTAAATTATCCCTCCTCATGGGATTGGCACCTTAGGCACTATGTGAATGAACCGTTCGCTTGCGGATTATCGACACACATCAACAAACCGGTCAAGCATTTCTTCGAACACCTTACAGATATGACAAATTAATCCCAAGATTCAAATGTAAATCACGTGTCTTCCCTTCCATCACTAACATTAACACATTCAACCCTACATCAATTCACAAATAACCTAAAACTATGCAATGAATGCATATATAGTCACTAGTTCAAAACTAAACATCACACCTTCAAAACACGTGAAAGGAAGCACAAAACAATCTAAATAAAAAAGGATCCACAACTTACCTTGACGGATAATCAGAACCATGGTGACGGTAGAACACAGAAGCACACAAACCCTAAAAGTCAAAAGGTTGTCCAGTCGGAAGAAAATGAAGAAAAAAATGAGCACATAGGAGAGTGGGAAAAAATAGGGGGGGTCGGGTCTTTGGGATAATACAGACAATAAAATGACATCATTTGTCATTGAATAAATGGTTTTTTTTTTATTTTTTTAAAATGCATGCATAGACTAAACTTTTCAAAAAATTAAAAAAAACGATGTTTTTTCATGTATGTATTAACATTTAACAACAAATTGCAAAAATAATCATCAAATCTTTAAACATAGTCAACCTTTTAGTGATATTGAGCATAGTTTGTCAGTAAACAAATTATTTGGGACAACCTTAGAAAAATAGTAACAAATTGTTTACACACAGTCAACCTTTTCCTGACTCTATTACTAATTGGTCACTGAAGATGATATTTGGCGACGAATAAGCTATGAGTCTCTAAATCTTTATACAACGTCAACCTTTTACTGACGGTATGTTGGTTTGTTGCCAAATCTTTA
The DNA here is from genome assembly GCA_027478365.1 of Erythroxylum rufum. Lineage (NCBI taxonomy): Eukaryota > Viridiplantae > Streptophyta > Magnoliopsida > Malpighiales > Erythroxylaceae > Erythroxylum > Erythroxylum rufum. The sequence continues at coordinate 29,491,621 of JANIHZ010000210.1, read as the reverse complement.
TACAACATCGACCTTTTAATGATGCTATCTGTAATTCATCACTAAACATAATATTTAAGGACTAATTGCCTTATTAGTCGCCAAATCTTTATAATTTTTATATTTCCAAAATCTTTGGTATCATATAAATTAATTCATAGCGGAATGTCAACGTGGCGACTAGCTTCCGATGGTAGAAATGTGCTCCGCTAGAAGGAATGTGACAAAATTGTCCCTAATGAAGAACAAATCAATATAGAACGAATCCCCTCTTGATTCACTAATAACCGCTTGCCTTCCATAGCCGATCTTCTTCTTTAAAGTTCTTAGTATCATCCAAACCACCTCTTTTTCTTTATTATCATTATCTCATTTTCTATTATGAATATTATTTGATCATCTGATTGTATATACTATATTTTAAGTTAAGCTGCCTCAAATCTTCCAAAGAACATATATGGAAATGGAGGTGGTGGTGATGTCCTGATGCTTCGTACAGGATTAGGGAAAATGGTTGTTTTGAAACAGTGGTCGATTGCAAAAATTATGTCTGTCATCCCGACGATCATGGAGTATATCATTCGGGTGTGCATCTGTTTGATTTTGACTTCCTAATACCGTTTGATTTAGCTTTCATTGTTCTATTCTCTTTTCTCATTACCTGAAATGTGTAGTACATGCGGTTCATCTAATACCGTTGTCCATATTGGATTTGGGAAATCTTTTGTTGTATCTTCTGCAAATTTAGTTAAAGTAAAGAAGTTGTTGGAAGAGGGTGTCAATTCACCAGACCCTTAGGGATGATCTTTAACTACTTCAATTGATAGCTTGAAACATGTAAGGAGGCTTCTTGGGAATCCATACATTGGCAACCTTTTTACCTCTTTTGCTGACTCTAATATCACTTGGAATAAACAAAAATTTCTTTTCTTTTTCAATGGAATATTAGGTGTGCAACTATATTTATTATTTTCTCTGTAAGAATTGTTAAACTTCTAATTAACATATA
>JANIHZ010000210.1:29405142-29416659 GCA_027478365.1 Erythroxylum rufum | reverse complement strand
GCTGCTTCTCATTTTTATCTTTTTCTTTGTTTATCATCAAAACTTAATCAATACGTAAAGTCAGTTTTGACTTAACACCTAATATGTACTATTTATATATCCCATCGATGTATTAGTTTTGTATTAATTAGTTTGGCTATGTATATTATTGTGAAAGCATTATGGTATAGTTATGTTGTCCAATTAGGATAATATGGAATTAATTAATATAATTAATATATACTAGATAATCTTATAATAGTATCTTAATAATGTGCATGTGCCATTAAGGTCATTTATGAGATTGGTATTATATTACTATCCGAACTATGAACCATCAAGTCCATTGACCAATATTAGTTAAGCCTACCTATAAGGCTTGTGGCCCATTACAAGTTAGATTTAATTTTAATCATTTTATTCTTAATGTATTCTTCTCAATTGTTAATTTGATGAATTAGATTAACGAATCTTAAACTTTTTATTATATTTTATTTTAGTGTTACAACAATCAATCATGAAACTATGATTTCCATTCAATTTCAATCATGTTTAGCAAGTAAATCTCTAATCTTATTATTTATACATATTTCAAAGTTATGAAAATTTATTTTTAAATGATTAAAACATATTAAATTTTTTAATTTAAATTTGTTGTTAGTTTCCTATCCAACCTCACCAACATCAATATCTAGTTGAAGTTAACATAGTAATGGTGAGAATGGTGCAATAAGGTGGGAGAGAAGCTCTGCCATCTCTTTAACCAAACCTCACAACTACTACACGAACTACGTCCCTCTTCTACATTTCACTCTTAACATCACTTAAACCCTCATTCAACCTTCTTACATATGTATCAATTATAGAAGAAACCTTTATCAACACCATTCCTCTTTGTGTCTCTTCTTTACCCTATTATTTTCCCTCTTTCTTAAAAACTTTTGCTTGGCTTGTTTTCACGATTGAGCAATCTTAGTGAACCAGTCTGCCTGCTTGAGCCTTACCCCTCCCTCTAGTAACTGTGCCCTTAAATTTCACTGGTTCTCTAGCTTCCCATACCTAAACTTGTAACTTTTCTAACAATATAGGCTGTATACCTAAATGATTTCACCCTTTAGCCCTTTCTGCTCAACACTCTCCAGCACTACCAAATGCCCAACACACCTTATCATCTTCTTCCACCTCCATCCCACAATCTAATCCATCCCACCTGATGTTAAGCCCCCAATCCGTTTCTTTTAGTAATCACCTATTTACCCCTCAAACAACCCTCTAGTTAGTTTGTTTAAAGGACTCACTCTCCTAAACCCATCTCTCTCTTATAACTCTACCCCTTCCTTTACCCTCTTCTCCCTATCAATCTACAACTTCTTCTAGAAAAATAGACCTTCCTTACATCACCCTACACTATTCCCTATCTAAGGATCTGAATGGGAGGAGTATTGTGGTAACAAACTTGGCAATCTTAAGGGAATGAGCTCAGAGTTGGGAGGCCAGAATTGTAGGATTCTCCATGGATTGTAGACCTTCTTTCTCACTTATCCAAAGATAGGCTTTGAACCTCTGGAAGGGAATGGGTCTCTCTAAAGTTATCCTTTTTTAAGATAATCTCCTTTTGTTTACTTTTTCCTCAAAGGTTACAAAATTGAAGATAGTTGAAGAAGGGCTAAGACATATCGTCCAGTTCCCCCTATTTCTCCAAGTTTTGCAAGCTGGAACCAAGATAGAAAATATTAAAGTCAGTAGAATTCCTTTATATATAAACATTCACAATATCCCACTAGAATAGTAGGTAACTAAAGGGTTGAGTTTATTGGCTAGCTTTTGTAGAAAACCAATATATATTGATAAAAACATAGTTAAGTGGAAAAATTGATTATCCTAGAAATTGGGTAAAAGTGTACATCTCTCGTGAGCTTCTTAACCAAATTCCAATCATATGACTACGGTAAGCATCAACATTATGGATGATATTGTTCAAGTTTCATACCAGTGGAGGCCCTTTAGTCAAGCTCAAGGGAAGATATGGAAATCTATAAGACACCTGTTTAAAAATAGGGAATATAATGAACTGATGGGATTAGAGGAGAATGATTTTAGCAACTCTACAAATAATTTAGGTTTTTCCTCAAAATAGACCCTAATGTAACACCTAAAGATCAAACCAAGGAAGTACCCATAGAAGCTAAAGACACTACATTGCAATGTCCTACAACTGCTAGTATAAAATTAATGAAAAAGGTTGAAGTGAACATACATAATATAGAGCAATTTCATATAGTTACATCAAGAGAATCTTAAAGGAGGAAGAAGAAAAAATCTAAAGGTAAACAATTTAATGTCATTAATCATCTGGAATGTTCATGGGCTAAATAGCCCAATAAGCTAAAGGTTTTAAGGGATTTTGTTTCTGTGGGTCTTTATATTTTGGGTCTTTTATAGTATAAGATTAAACTGAAAAAATATAAATAAATTGAAAAGATTAAGGTCCTGCTGGAATTTTGTTAATAACCATCTACATCATACATATGGAAGAATTACTGTATGCTACAATACTAGCTTTATTAAGTTAGAGTTGTTGGAGTCAAATGAACAGTTTATGCATTTGAAGCTATCCTATATAAAAAATAATCTGTCAAATGAACAGTTTATGCATTTGAAGCTATCCTATATAAAAAATAATCTTTCTTTTCATCTATTGTCTATATTTTTAACCTTACATTTCAAAGGTCCTCCTTATGGAATAGTTTGAATACTCTGAATGAAACATACTCGAGAGCATGGTTGATATATGGAGGCTTTAATTCCACTTTTTACAAATCTAAAGCTAAAGGCAATTTCAATTAAAAAACTTTTATGATGACTTCAGAAACTATGTTAAAAGTATATGGGTGATTGATGGTCTAATAAACAATCTTCTAACTGGTTTTTAAGGAAGAAATTAGATAGGGCTTTGGTGAACTATGGTTTTCTAAATGCTTTCCCTGAGAGTAAGGTTGCTTTTGTGGATCCTTTTTTATCTAGTCACACCTTATCAAAAAGGATGGGCTTCCAAAGAAGATTGTTGGACATGGTTTATTCAAATTTAACAAATATTTAGTTGAGGTTAAAGGGCTTTAGGAAACCATCCATTCTCAAAGGCCTAGAACTTCCTATTGTTGGTACTAGACAATATATTTGTGTACATAAATTAAAGGAAATAAAAGGAGAACTAAAAAAGCTCAATGCCAGGGTAGGCCTTAACACAAAGGAAACTATGGATAAATTTAGGGAGGTCTTATCTACTACCCAAACATTAATTATTTCTCATCTTAGTGACCCTAGCTTATTAGCAAAGGAGAAAAATGACTTAGAGAATTTCATAAGAGCAATTAAGAAGCATTATTCTTTAATCCAATAAAGATCTAGGGTTAATTGGATTAAAAAGGGGGGAAATGCACCAAGTTTTTTCATAACTCTCTAGTTATAACGAGAAATCATAATATAATATCTTTTATTCATATTAAAGATGGAAGAATCCTAAAAAAGTAGAATGACTAACTAAGGGATGCTACTAATTACGTCAAGAACTTAATTAGTACTAATTTATATGCATCTCCATTCTTGGAGACTTTAAGCTAATTCATCAAGAAGAGAATGTCACATATGGATTCTCTAGAACTAATTAAGACTACTGAGGATAGAGAAATTATGGAAACAAATTTTCAAGTTATTAAAAATAAAGAAACTAGGAAAAATGGATTAAATTGTTTTTTTTCTAACCAAAAAGGCTAAAATGATGTTGGTTTTTGTGTAAAGCAAGTTGTATTAGAATTCTTTGCTAAAGGATCCCTCCTCAAGGAAATAAATAAGACTTTTTTTTAATGTTTAACCTATCATAGTTTGGTGATTTTAGGCCTATAAGGTTATTTCTAAAATCGTTGCTAATAGGCTTAACGGAGTACTCAAATCTATAATTAGTGAAAACTAAGGGGCCTTTATGAAGGGTAGAAATATTGTAGATAACATCCTGATTGTCTATAAATTGTTAAAAGGCTATTCCAGGAAGAATTCCTCACCTAATTGCCTTATAAAAGTGGATTTTAGCTTTTGATTCTGTTAGCTAAGATTTCCTACTTCAACTAATGAGTATCTTGGGTTTCTTTAATACTTTCATTGGTTGGATTAAAACTTGTATATCATTTACCTCATTTAGTGTTATGGTGAATGTTAATCCCTCATATTATTAAGGGGAAGAGGGGAATGAGGAAGGGGGACCCCCTACCTTTTCATCCTTTGTTTAGAGGCTTTGTCTTAGCTGATCAATTATAATGTAGGGAAAGCTCTCAAGTTTAAATTCCACTCCAAATGTAGAAAGCTTCTTCTAACTAATTTGTGTATTGCTAATGACTTAGTTTTATACTATGGAGCACACTTATAGTCTACCTAACTTCTAATGGATTCTATTTTTCGATTTAAGGCTTTTTCTATTTTGAGGATTGACCTAAGCAAAAGTCATAACTTTTTATCTTGTAAAGCAAGAACTTTGGAATCTTACATTAGAAAAATAACCAGTATAACTAGGAAGCTCACCTTATGCTATATTTAGGTGTTCCTATATCTACAAGAAGATTACACTTCTCTCAATGTATACATCTAGTCGAGAAGATCCAAGAAAGAATTGGCTTACGGGTGAACAGAGAGCTCTCTTATGCTAGTAAGGTGAAACCTATTAAATAATTCCTACATTTCTTACATATTTTTTGGAGCTTACACATTTTCTTCTCTAAAAGTCTTTAAAAAACCATAGAAAGAATTATAGGAAATTCTTACAGGGGGGTCAAATTGGATGAAAGTCAAGCTAAGGTAAAATTGGTTAAAGTATTTTTGCCTAAGGAAAAAGGCGGTTTAGGGATGCATTCTTTGAGGAATACTGATAAAATTCTAAAATTAAAGAGATTGTGGTTAATTCTCCTAAAGAAAACTCTTTTTGGCTAAGATGGATGTAGGAAATGTAGGGAAGTCTTTCACTTATTTACTCCTGTAACTGAATGGCACTAGCTTGTTTAGAACAAAATATTACTCCCTAGGTTTTCTTTTTTTGTGGTTGGAAATTAAAAATAAACTTAATACACTAGAAATGTTACGTTACCAAACCTTAACACCAGTTACCTACTCTGTCACTTGTGGGAGGAAAGTAAGGAACATCTATTCTTTATTTGCCCTATTTTGTCACTATTTGGAACATTGTTAAAAGTAAATGTTACTGGAATATTACTTACTAAAGACTACAAGAGGTATTCAAATGATTTTTGGATAAAAGAAAGACCTCTTCAGGAAAACTTGGTGGGTCTTCTCTATAATATTAGAGAAGAACTCTTTATATCCCCACAAAACTCTTTTAAACGAGTTGACTATTATAAGTTTTGGTAAAGATAGGAGTATGTGATGGAAAATAATAAACTGAAAACTATAAAATACCTAGTAGAGGTGAAATTTGGCACATGAAGGATGAGATGATTAGGCGGCATTTGGTTCATCCTACATCAACCAAAAAGAGGAGTTAAGGTAGTACCATTGAGAAGATTAAAGAGTTAGGACATTCATACCTGTGTCACTTTATGCTTCCATACAAGAATATGTGATTTAGGGTGATGGTGTCCTCTAAAGTCCCTCCAAATCATCAACCTTGACTTGGAAAATTTAAGGATCTCAAGGCTTCACTAAAGTCTTCTATTTCCTTATTGATAGACAATCGAGTTTATTAACTATGCTCTACCAGCTAGAGACAATGCTTTAGAGCTCCAATTGTTAAACCTATTTTGAATTACATCAACTAATGGTTTAAATCAACATAGGTAGGCTTGATCAAAGAGATTTGATTAGAACTCTAGGATAAATCACAAGTAGTTGAACATTTTTGGAACCTGTGAGGGATGAAAGCCAAGTATGGATTAGAACTCTAAGATAAATCATAAGGAGTTGAACATGATTGGAACATGTGAGGGATGAAAGCCAAGCAGCCAGTTAGAAGCACATATAGAAATATATATGCCACTTTTTTCTTTATTTATACTTAGCCCTGATAGTTTTTTGAATAAATTCAGTGCTATGATAAGAGAGGATACATAATTTCCATCTGCTTTAAAGAAGAGAAAAACATTATCAGCAATGTTTAAACTTAGGATTCTTAATTTTTTGCAACTAGAATGATGTTTGAAAGAGCCATCTCTCTCCACAAACCTCCTTTTTATTAAACACCTCCATCACTATTAAGAATAAGAAAGGGGATAGTGGATCTCCTTACCTAATTCCCCTAAATCCTTTAATTGTGTTTGTTTGTTCACCATTTATTATAATGTTGAAAACATATGTTGAAAGACATTGATCAATCTATGTATTGAAGAACTTAGGGAATCCATACACTTTGAGTGTATTGAAGATGAAAGATCAATCAACTATTTCATATATCTTTTGAAAATGAACTTTAAATGAATAGTTCTTGTGACTCCTTTTCCTGGTAAGGTACATAAACAATTATTGGATCAAAGTGATGTTGTCACCTATTTTCCTACTAAGGATATAAATACTTTTGCCAGGTTCTATGTGTTCTTGAAGCATTACTTTCAACTATCAACAATCTCCTTGGATATCATGTTGTATATGGAAAAAAATTAACATCAAAGCCATCTAACCCTAGTGTGTTAAAAGGACTTAAGGATTTCAAGGCTTTCAATTTCCTAAATAGTGACAAGTTTATAGAGGAGCTCTACTTCCTAAGGTGACAACTAATCCTGAATGATTTCCTTAATTAAAGTAGTTGCGGATCTAGTACGAGAAGGGGATCTCAGGGAGCATGAGAAGTAATCCATCTCTTCCTTAGGAAATCAACTTTGAGTAGCCAGTAAGAAATTTGTGCCTGATCAGGAGAGAATTATATTAGATGCTTTCATGGACACCACTGATATGTGGACAAAGTTGAGTTCTTATTTCCTTCTTCACTCATTCAATCCTTGATCTTTGTTTTATTAGAGAGAAATCAAAATTCACAACTTGAGTGAAGTTGAGCAAAGCTTGCTTCTCAAAGTTTTGAAGAGCAAGTGTTCGACAAGCACTATCACATGAGTAGAAGTATGACATTTTGAATTTGGATAAATTAAATAATGAAAATTTATATTTAATTTCAAAATTTTATTGTTGGTTGGACAAAATTAAACACTATAGAAAAATTGAAAGTAACAACTAAATTATAGTATCTTAAAGTTATTTTAAAAATTAAAAATGTTTTAGAACTTAAATATAAAAACTTGAAAGTTTTAAATTCAAAGAGGTGTTCAAATATTGATTCTTGGGGATAGTTTTTCATGAAGTTTTATACGAGGTAAGTTGGTCATGCACAATTTTTAAACGAAAACAAACTTTTCATTAACAAATTTCTTAGGTGCTGTTACTTGAATTAGGTACATTCAATCTTAAGACAAAATGGGTAACGAAAATCTATTCATAATTAATTGCCATTAACCACAGTAAGTTTCCTAGAGGTTCTTAAATGCTCTTATAAAGTGAAGGATAAGAACATAAATGGTTAAGTCTTCTATAAAACGATCATTCAAAAGTTCTAAACACAAGGCAATAGATTCTTGATTATCTCCACACCTTATTCTTGTTTACACCCTCCCCGACTAAAGATGAACTCCATAACTCCATCTTTCCTCCTTCTTTGTCATGCAATTTTAGTGACCATAACATTTTTGTCAGTCCATTGCAGTGTTGTGAAATCTGACACCAACTTAATAGAACAAACTTGCAAGAACACACCATATTACAATAATTGTGTGACTTACCTCGAGTCCAGACAAGGAAGCTTGGGAGCAGATGCCGAGGGACTTGGACTTATAATGGTTAGTATAGTCAATGAGAAAGCAACAGAAGCCCTTAAAATAATAAAGCAGGAGCTTGAAAAGAGTCCAGACCTTAAAGTCCCCCTAAGTGCTTGCTCTCAAAATTACAGATATGGAATTCTGCAAGCAGATATACCGGAAGCCACTGAGGCTCTAGAGAAAGGTGACCCAAAATTCGCCGAAGACGGCATGAATGACTGTGTCAACGAGACAAAATCATGTGAAGAAGGTTTTAACGGAAAATCATCGCCTGTAATTCCTGCTAACAAAGCTGTGCAGATCACCTCCGCCATAGCGGCGGCCATTGCTCACCAATTGCTCTGAGGTAGAGCATTTTTGTTCTTAGATTTCCATGTGCAATAAGGGGCTCTTTGTCTTTTATAATTAACTTTGCTAAAGCAATACTGCATAAGGTTTATTTTATATTATTTAGTACATATAATTTATTTTCACGTTCATATTTCAGCATCATTGTAGAGAAGATTCATATCTAAGCTAAATTTCGAACAACATTTCAGACAGGAAAGGTAAACTTGCTATTAACTATTGGCGAATTGATTTAGATTTTTTTTTTCTATTTGGTAGAAGCTACATACCCGGCAATTAATTGCCAACATAATGAGGTCATCCTTGGCAAGCGAAGCCTTGAAGTGTATATATTTATATACAGAGATATTATTTTCAAAATTCAAACTATTGTCTATCGGATTTTTATAAGATAATAAATGATAAACCAGAAATATACAGGAAATAATTATGCACACGATTTGAAACACTACAACAAAACTGACATTTAGCTAAATTTTTTTTGGCAACTAAGCTTTTGGTGACGATTTTCAAATTCATTGCTAAAAGTCCAACTTTTTGTGATGTTTTACCTAATCGTTGCAAAAAAAATATTTTGCAACGATTTATGTGAATTGACGCAAAAGGAGCTACATTTTGCAACGACTTAAGAATTTGGTTGTCCAACGTTGAGCCTTTGGTGACGATTCTTTCAATCATCACTAAAAGTTGTACTTTGGCAATAAATTGAGAAATCATCGCCAAAAGTTGATATTAAAAATTTTATCTCTTATGTATTTCTTAGAGAAATTTTGATAATTTTTTGTGTGTGTGATAGTATTCGTAAGAATAATAATGTTAAAAAGATAATTTTTTAATGGTAAGTGTGATTAATAATCCTAAGGTTAATTATAATTGACATTTATATGATTTATCATATTTTGTTTCATTTGGATTTTTTATAAAATTTTTAAAATAGCTAATGCAATCAAAACCATTTGAATTTGTTTAAATCTATGGATTTATACACAAATAATTCTTTAATGATGCCTATTGTACATAGTACTATACCTTCATTCATACAAATATTTCATGAAAATAGAATGAAGCATTTAAAAATTGTAATTCTTTTTCAAAGTTTTAAACATATTGTTCAAAAACTCATGATAGGTAACTTTAATTTTGAAAAGTAAATATTATTTGGATATAAAAAGATAAATATACCAAAAAAATTTAATATTAATAAGATCAAAATATAATAAATTTAAATTGATTACTATTTTTAATCATTAATATTTATTAACAATAAAATAGTAATACATATAAAAAATGAAATATGGTAAGCAATATAATATAATGATATATGGTAAGTAGTACAAGATTTTAGTTAGAAGTTTAATAATTCTTACAGACAAAACAATAAATAAAGTTTCACGCTTGCCATAATGAAAAGGAAAAGAAATCGTTATTTTTGGATTCTAAGTGACAAGAGACTCGGTAGAAGAGGTAAATGAGTTCCCTATTTTGGATTCCGAAGAAGGGTCCTTGCATGTTCAAAGACATCAATTGAAACAGTCAAAGATCTTCCCTCAAGTGTTGGGTTATTGACACTCTCTTCCAACAACTTCTTGGCTTTAACTAAACTAATAGAAGATATAGTGAACGAATCCCTAGATGCAGTATAGATCACTAAATTAGATGAACCACTTGTATTATGCATTTCACCTAATAAAGAATTAGTATATAACTTAAATAGCTAATTAATTCAAACAGTATAATGAACCCAAATTTGAACACATGCATACCTAATTGAAAAAACATATTAATTGGAATTGATAATTGTTTAAAAAGAACCGATTTCCCTAATTCTATACCGACCATCAGGACATTGCCACGACCTTTATTTTCATCTATGTTCTCTTGAAGATTCAAGGAAGCTTTACACAACACATAGTACATACTATCAAACTTTCATCTGATAGTTTCCTAACAGAAAATGAGATATAGATAATTAAGGAAAAGAGGTAATTCAGATGATACTAAGAACCTTGAAGAAGATGATCCGGCTATTGAAGGCAAGCAATGATTAGACTCTGATGAGGAGATTAGTTGTTCATTGATTTGTTTTACAATAGGGAGAATTTTGCCACACTCCTCCCAGCGAAGCTCATTTCCTGCATCAGAAACTAGTCGCCACATTGACATTCCGTAATGAATTGATGTTAACAGTTTTATTCTGAAAAGTCAATGTAACATTAAACTCATTATGTTTAATTAAATTCTTTTGGCAATCAAATCCCTAAATTATCATGGGTGGAATGAACTGATCCAAAATTGAATGGAACTTTACCATACAAATCCTAATAACAAAAAGAAAAGGTCATTCCTTTTTAGTGACACTAAAAACAACCTTCTCATCATCAACTTGTTATTTATTATGATCAAAAACAACATTGCACAAGTCCAAGATTAGATTTGAATCAATTCTCGTGTTGAAGATACATTTGATATGATCGACGAATGCTTAGGAAAAACTTTTGTATATTGAACACATAGTATAAGAGCTTAAATTACATAAATAAGAACAAACTTCTAGAAAAGACAAGAAAAGAAGAAAAAGCAAACCTGGAGAAAGTTGAGAGAGAGAGAGAGAAAGAGAGAAAGAAAGAGGAGGAAGATAGGAGAAGAGAATTGGCTAAATGTTGATAATAGGATGAAGTAGATAAACATCCCTTCTAAAAGTTATATGCTCTCATAGACCTTGTATCAAACAGCTAGCAGGCTTTCCTTAAAGAAGCAATAAAGGTGGGAAAAAAGTCAACTTATATACAACCAACACAAAAAAACAATTGACCATCTTCCAAACATAAACACAAACAAAAACATGTACAACATAAGAAGAACACAAAACCCACATAAACTCCAAAACATAGCAGAAACATAGAGCACAACAGAAGGAGGGTTCTAGAAGATAGAAAAGAAGAACAATACAACACAGGACATGACGCTTATTTGATGGTGACAACCACAATACAGGAGATAATGACAACAGAGGAGATGATGCTTCTTCAAAAGTAGAACAACTAATAAAAAAAACAAAGTTTTTTTTCATATTAATAACCTAGAAGAAAAAGACGTCATTTGTTTTTAAGCAAAACAGTGTCATTTTTGATTAATTTGGAAGAAATATACCATTAGGTGATGATTAAGATAATCATTTCCAAATGGTGACCCATTTATTGGCGACAAAATTATATAAAATATATAAATTTTAATATCAATATAAAAAATATATATAATAAATACAAAATTATGATGAAATAGACTAATATATTACATAAGTAAGATATGAGAAAATTTATCTATTATCTAT
>JANIHZ010000210.1:29174855-29188354 GCA_027478365.1 Erythroxylum rufum | reverse complement strand
AGGTCCTGGGTTCAACTCTTGCACTCCCCAACGTGGGTAGGGACAACACCTTGCGACCAAAGGGGACAAAACCTCAATGGTGCGGGCCCACCCAAACCACTTCAGTTTTGTGTTTGCTATAACTTGGAACTTTAAATTATTTTGGGGTAAGCTCATTTTGAATGGCTGTAGAAATGCTGAAAATAGGAAGTAAGAATGAAGAATTGGGTGGGAAGATGTAGAAGATGGGAAGTTCATAAACTTGGAGTTAGCTGGAAAAAAAAATGCAGAAACATGAGAACATGCATGCGTGAATAGTGATTTGTTTTAATGTTTATGTTGAATTTTGGATTTTTAATTTGTTGTGTTATGTTAAACTAAAAAGGGTGTAAAAAGGATGATTCACGCATAAGATGTGTTGTTGTGCTTCAAGTAGGATTAAATTGATAGAAAAAAAAGGAATGAAGGAGGAAAGAAGATGGAAAAAAATCTGCAGAAAAATATGAAATGTACATGAAGAATTTATGGTTTTTGATGTTTGTTCGTAATTATGGATTTTGATTTGTTATGGATGGTCTGAACTGAATTAGGGGTTGAAATGAAGAGAATTAGGGAAGATATAATTTTGAAATCTAGAAAAAAAGAAGGAAGAAGAGAGAAAAATCTGCAATGTTCGGTGAAGAAGGAGAAAACCTGCACTTTAGAGAAAGAAAGAAGGTGATGATTTGCATGTAATTTATGAACTAGAGTATTTTATTGAACAGTTCTGACTCTTTTTCCTATAACTTTTTCATCCGAACTCCAAATAACTTGAAACTTAGACCAATGGGTTCCTAAGACATTTTTCTTTCTCTCCATAAAAATTTAGAATTATATGAATATATCTGAAAGTGATTGATAGGATGAAAGTGTGGAAGTCTGCTGGAATGTTATGAATTGGAAAATTTCCATGATCATGCTTCGGTTTTAAAATTATAACTTGAGCTGTAGATTTCCAAATAAGTTTATTTTTGATTCATGTTAAATTAGAGACATATTTCTACAACTTTTGTGAAGAAGTCAAATTTTAATTTTGTCTCTAAGATTTTCAAAATTGGCAGGTAATTTAGTTGTAGCTTAAGCTGAAGTACTGTCAGGGATAGAAATTATGTCCTGTGGTGATTCAATAAACTGTATTGATGTAGGCCGAATTAGGTTGAGTTATCTTCACCAAAGTTGTAGCTTATTCTCTTAGCTTTAAATTGGTATAAATTTTGTAATTTTTGGATATCTGAGCTGAATGATATGAGTTGTGCAATTAGAGGGTATGATCATGTACTAGCTAAAAGTTCAAATGTGTATGGTCTGTAGTATTTGGTGCATAACTCATTGAATACTAAATAAAATTCGATGATCTTAGAGTCATTAGAAATTGAAGACATTGGAGAACAACTTTCCGGAAGGAAGTTTTGTCTAATTTTGTCATTTACCCTATTAGATTAATTATGCAAAGTTGACCCGAAATCATGTGGGTAGAAAATCTGAAGTGGTCAATTAGGTTATGAAATTGATTTCACATTGTTCTATTTTGGTCCAAATTATAAGTACCAAATGATATTAATAAGGGCTTTGATATCTAATCGATTTGATGATGAGAATTACAATAAGATATCCGAAATTGTCATTGAACATGCATTGTGCATACTTTCTATATATTGATGTGCATAACAGAATACTTGTACATTTGTGCAAAAATGTGATATTTTTGAATGTGTTGTGTATGTTATAGATGAGCGCATCGGAAGTCAGTCAGACATTTCTGGACCATCTAGGCAATAGCTTCTTGGAGCATACTGTGAGTCAACCTAGATGAATTTCCTAGGATTGATTTGATTTGATTTGCCAATTGTTGAATTGTTGCGATTTGTTTCTGAATTTCTAACTTAAAGTCCGAGGAGTAAATATTTGGGACTGTATTGGAAGTGCTCTGATTTGTTTGATTTATTTGATCATTCTGTATTAAATGTGAGTTCTCAATGAAAGCTAAATGCTGGACTTAGGTCTGATGATTAAGAAATTCTGACTTTGCTTTATACATGATTGTGATATATGGTAATTTTTGAATTATGTATTTCATAAAATGCATGCTCAGATAAAAACGTTGTGGCCAGAGTGGCCAGTATCAAGCGCTTACATGTAGAGCTTTGCTTCGTGATATATGATTCGGCACGTATAGTTATGTTCCGTGATATATGTTTCTAACTGAGCCCAATGGACCAGTATTTGTGTATGTGATAGGCACTCAGTCACAACATTAATAACGAATGTGGAGTCTCATATGCATCTGTATGTGTTTATATATGATCTGATTCGCAATGATTAAATGATGTGCCATGACAGTGTGATTATTTGAAATATTCATGTTCTGTATGAATAATTGTGAAATATGTGATTTGTGTATGTGAATCCAGTGAATTCATTAATGATGGTTCACTCATTGAGTTCGCAAAACTCATAAAAATTACAACGTGATTTTTCAGGTACGAGACAGGAGACTTAGTGCTTATTCTGAATTAGAAGAACGTTTTGGACTAAGTTATGACTCAGATGTCTGTCAGCTGATGTCAGAGAGTTATAACTTTTATTTTATAGTTTTCGCTAGAACCTGTATAAGGTTTTGTAAATATTCGTTTAATGGAAACAGTGTAGGCTTTGTGAATGAATGCAATGAATGGTTTTAAAATTTACTGACTTTTAATGATGTTAGTTGATGCCATGTGTAAGTTGGATATGTTTTTACTCTAACATACTATTATCATAGGTTATGTACTTGAATGTTCCTGAATGTTTGGGTATGTATCCTATGGTAGTGGGATGTTGCACCTACCAGTCATATAAACATAAAAGACCAATAAATATATTTATGGATCAAATTATAAGTTTTACTATCATATCACCAATTTGTATTATTCATATAATATGGTAAGTCACTTTTGTGATAAATATAGGTATATTGACAAATATTGATTCATGAAACAAAGCTTGGTGAGTAAACCCTTAAAGAAGTACATTGAAAAGAAAGCCAAGGATAATAATTAAGGACCCAAGTTCAATTGGGTACCTAAAACACATTGATTACCTTTTTTTATAGGTCTCTAAGAAAAAGAAGAGTACAGATATATGAATGGTAGATGTTTAGGTACATGATTGGTGATACATCATAATTTATAACTCTCAAAGACAAAGATAGAGGATTTTTGACATTTTGAGATGATACAAGGGTAAGATAATTGGCATTGGCAATTTGGTAAGGAATTTCACATTATTATTAATAATTTTCTTTTAGTGAAATGGATTGAAGCATAACTTATTAAGTGTGAGCCAACAATATAACAAAGACTACGAAGTATGTTTTAAGGGATGATCATGCATTATATCTAAAGTAGTTGACAATATCATTGCATTTTTGGAAAAGAGAGAAAATTGATCTTGATGATTTCTTTAATCAAAATTGAAGTGTTTAATGTCTATTAGTAAAGATGCATGCATTTGGCATAAGAGGCTTAGACATGTAAATATGGACCTCTTCTTTAACGTTAACAATAATCAACTTCTCAATAGACTGCCAAGTGTCATAATTGCGAAAGACAAGGTGAAGAGAGCTTACCAAATGGGAAACAATCTAAGAGCTCATTTAAGAGCAAAAAGTAACTTCCACTAGAATTTTATAATTAATTTACATAGTTTTGTTTTGCGCTATTAAGTTACTACTCTAGGCCGTAAATTCTATACTTTTGTCATAGTCAATGATTTAGTGGGTTTACATGGATTTTAGCAAAGATGAATCCTCTGGGGCATTTTTAAATTTTTCTAAAGAGTTCAAAATGAAAAGTAGCTCTTTATTACATCAATTTGGAGTGATTATGATAGGAGTTTGGAAATAAAGGTTTGAAACCTTTTGTGAATATAATATATCTTTTATAATTTCTCTACACTTAGGGCCTGAAATAAAATAAAATTTTTGAGAGGAGAAATAGGACATTACAAGATATGACTAAGAACATGATAAATAAATATGATCTTTTAAAGTACTTTTGAACAGAAGACGTAGCAACCACATGTCACATTTCTAATAAAGTATACATAAGGCCAACTTTGGATAAAACACCTTATAAACTTTGGCATAGGAAGAAGTCAAATATTATTTACTTCAATTTCTTTTAGTTATAAGTGCTACATTTTGAACATTAAAGATAACATAGGAAGCCTTGCTCTCTCAAATCATAGAGAAGGAGTGGAAAGTGGTTCGATATATAAAATAATTATTGCTTAGGAATCTCTAACACATATGGGTTACTCCTCCATAGCAAGAAAGAATGAGATCTTTACCTTGGGATTAAAGGCTTTTTGAAATAAGACTGACTCCTTATGGCTTACATAAGCTTGTGCAAATAAGATTTATGGAAGAGAAGAGGAAATGTCATCTAAGTCCGCGACATCAGATGAGAAAGACTTTCTTCCTTACTCCCCGTTCTTTTTTGCTACATTTTGAACATTAAAGACAACATAGGAAAGTTTGATTCTAAAGTAAATGTAATAGTTATCCTCAGTTATTCCTTTATTAGTAAAGCATATAGGTGCTTAATAGGAAGATTCTTGTAATTGAAAAGTCTATGTATATTGTTTTTAATAAATTTAACCCTTTTGTATGTGAGAAAAGCTTTGAAGACGACAATGTAGGTTAATCCAAGGATTTAGAGAAATTAGACCTTGAGAAAATATGATTAATCACCAAGACAACTAAAATGAGTAAGTGAAAATATTATTAAATAAAGTGAGGAATATAAAAACGATGAGGAGCTTTTAGTATATTAGAAATTTAAGAAGAACCATCCTCCAATTCAAATTATAAGTGATAATAAGGGGTAATCATTAGATCATATCTTATAAACTTAATGCATCTTGCTTTTATTTCTCTATTTGAGCTTAGACTATATAAGAAGCCCTAAGTGATGAAAAGTTGAGTTCTTACTGTAAATGAAGATTTTAATTAATTTGAGAGCACCAAGGTGTGGACTTTAATGCCTAGACAAAGAGACCACCAAATCAAAGGTACTAAGTGAGTGTTTAGAAATAAATTAGATAAGCTTAATACTATTTTGAGAAACAACACCAAATTTATGGGTAAAGGGTATAATCAAAAGGAGGATATGAGTTTTATGAAAATATTTGCACCAAGAGCTAAATTAGAAGTTATTAGATTATTTCTTACATTTCCATCTTATATGAATTTTAAATTATTTCACATGGATGTTAAAAGTGTCTTGTAAAATAGTTTTATTCAAGAAGAAGTTTATATTGAACAACCTATAATTTTGAAATCATGATATATCTAATCATGTTTATAGGCTTTCTAGAGCTTTATATGATTTGATAAAAGCTTTTAAAACTTAGTATGATATGTTAAGTGCATTTCTGCATTTCTTCAAAAAATGGTTTTCTAAAATCAATGTTGTCATAAATTTTCTTTATTAAAAAGTATAAGCATGACATTCTAATTATTCAAATTTATGTTGATAGTATTAATTTTTCTATAACTAATAAAAGGTTGTGTAAGGAATTTTTTAAGTGTAGGAGTAAATAATTTGAGTGAGCATGGTGGAAGAGGTCAAATTCTTTCTTGGACTCCAAATTAAGTCAATGAAGGGGGCATCTTCATAAATCAAGCTAAGTACACTAAAGAACTACTCAAATGCTTTGGAATGGACTAAGCCAAGCCATTGGGAACACCCCTAAGTGTAACAATTAAGTTGAACAAGGATGAAGAGGGTATGTCGATTAATGTAAAGCTCTACCGAGCTATGTTTACTTCATCTTACCAAAAGTAGGATGAAGATTATGTTTATTGTATGCTTGTGCACTTGATTTCAATCAAGTCTAGGGAGTCTCATCTTTTAGCTATTAACCGCATACTAAGATAATTATGTGGTACCATCTCTTTAAGGCTTTAGTATCCTAAGAACACATTCTTGGACTTGATTAGATATTCAGATATGGATTATGTTAGTAGTATCTTAGATAGGAAGAACACAACCAATACTTGTCAACTCTTAAGAAATGCATTAGTCTCATGGTTTAGTAAGAAATAAATTTCGGTTGTCTTATTAACTGCGTAAGTCAAATATGTGACGAACTATAGTTATTATACACAAATTCTATAACTTAGACAAAAAACTTAGAGACTATAACATAACCCTTACAAAAATATCAATCAGGTGTGATAACACTAATTCCATTTACCTTATAAAGAACCTCATCAAATACTCTAGAACCAAGCACATAGATTTTAAATATCATTTCATTAGAGATCATGTATAAAGCGGAGATATTGAGTTTAAATGTAATGATATACTATATCAATAGGATGATATTTTTACTAAACATATGAGTGAGGTAGAATTTGCACAATTAGGAGAGAATTGAGCATTATTGACAAAACTTATATATGAATAGGGTTTCTTTTAATATTTATATTTATCTTTGAATAATATTTTCATGATTTATAATGTGTTTAAGTGTTTTTAATATTTTAAAAGTTTATTTAGACCAAAATAAGTGATTTTTGGTTGCACTAATTGACCAATATATAATAGTTGCTGACTAGTTTCCTTAGAATTTCTTAAAACAAAGTGTATTATGAGTTTGTAAAACTACTGATCAATATAATTGTCGATAACTACCTCACATTAGTTGACCAAATTTGCCAAATGGTCAAATAATATAGGCATGTTTCTACAAAATTTTGTTATTGTATTTGTTGCTGTGTTGGTCCCATATATTGGTCAACTAATACATGAAAGTGATCAACCGATATTATTGAGTGGTCAATCAATATAGTCGACTTTCCTAAAACTCTATTCTTCCTCTTTGTCATATGTTAGAACAAAAATAACACAGCTCGTGCTTGCTCTAAAATCTACTTGTCCTTCCCTAAAATATCTTCATAGCAGCCGCTTTCACGTTGCACTTTAGCATCCATATTTATTCATTTCTTTTTCTTTTCGCGCATTAGTCAAAGTCTACTGAAGCAACTCTCTTGGTAAGATATTTTCTCTTCTATTTATGGCGACTCTTCTTATTCTTTACTGTGTCTCAGCAAAATCTTCATCACAAGTGAACTCCTACATACTTACAAGACTAGATTCAATTGACATTTAACATCAACTCATCCAATTTCTTTTGGGATAAACCCTAACTTCTTTGTATTGGGGGTTTTCTAAAATTAATAATTTTTTAGTTATTGATCAATTCCTTGTATTTTCATCTTTAATCATGTTTACACATTCAATTTTATGAGATTGCAGTTAGGTTGAATCAAATTACAAAATGGGGGGAGTTAGGGTTTTAGAATTAGGAAATCTTCAATTTCTTACATATTTTCTATTTATTTTTCAAATTTATCCAATATTAGTGAAATTGAAGGTTAAATTATGGTTTTGAAACTCTCAGTTGTATCTGAAAATATCTAATTTTGATTTAGTTTCACTTTTATGCATTTTTCCTATTATAATTTGGAGGTTTTTATAATTACTTAAAATTTTGCATTTTTTGTGAAATTGATGGTTGATTACTGCAATAGAGAATACATTTAAGCTATTCTCACATATAATTTCATCTAAATTTATCAATTTATGCTCCAAATAAAATTTTCAAAATAGGCACAATGACATGAATTGGGGAATTTTCAAATTAGGCATAAATTGGACATATTTCAACAAAATTTGATATATTTACCTTTTATTTGAATTATTTATGGTTTAATTAAACCTTTTCTTAAATAAGTTTATTGATTTTGATCTATCTTATTTCAAATTACTTCAATTTTGACTTTCAAGTCAAGTTTATTTAGTTTCTCATGCTTTAATGTTTTGGTTTTCCTATATAAAATGAATTTTGATCTTGAGATTGGTTGTGGATTGAAATCAATAAAGTTGAGATTGGTTAATGGAGTTGAGATTGATTGTCGTTGAAGTTGAGATTGGTTATAGACCTACTGAAGTGTTTTTCTTTTTTTCTACGCAAGTTGTCTTTTGACACTTTTTCAAACTAATTTCTTTACCTACTTATCAATTTTAAATTCTTTGTAGGTTTCTTTTAAAATACTTCTCTATCTATTTCTCTCTTATTATCATATTTAAGAGTGGAGAAAGCCCCTCTTCCATATCTAGAGAGCCTACTAGTCCTTCATCATATCATGCTTGTAGTTCTAAGACCCTTTCTACATATCAAAATGTTCCGAACCGTGCTGGGATTTCAAGATCTTGTGAGTGATCTCCCCCTCTACCTCCTCATGCTCTTTTACTGATTCTTAAGAATAATTATTTTGATATTCACTAAACGCAAATTGTTGATATAGTTCTCATGCCTTGCACAAAATTAAGTGATTTCCTAGGCATACTAGACCAATTTGGGGAATATGATCTTGTTCAATATTTGATTATTCAAAGGTGGGAATCCTTGCTTACAAATACTTGTTGAGTGAGTTCCATGAATCTATAACTTTTCTATTGCAATCTTCAAGCTTGTATCATTTGTGATGATAACCATCTTTTCTCAAAGTTCCATAGCATAGAGATTTATCTCATTAGTGATCTTATTGATGAAATTTTAGGCATTCGCATACTTTAGGATTTTTACTATTATAATTGCCTTACTAAATATAATATTCAACCTCACTCTGTGACTACCAAAGTTAGAACCATCTTTTAGTTAGATAATAATGTCAAAGTCACTAGAAACCTAAAGATGTTTGTGGCCTTACATTAGTTCTCATTTCCACCTCTATTTATTAGACATAATTTTGTCTTCTCTAGTGGACATTTTACTTTTCTGGGTCACAATGATCTTTAGTTCCTTTTCACCCTCTATGAGTGAGTATGTTCATATAGGCCACTTTATTTTCACGACATTGTCGATTTCAAAAATACCAAGAAAAGAATTAACATATCCTATGTACCTCATCCTTAGCATCATCTTTTAGTAGTTCAACATTCCATCAATTGATAATGAGGTTAATTTCAACTTTTTCTTTAACTCATGATACTTTTTATTATATGGGCTACTAGTTAGTTGATGGACATTTGATTGGACCCAAAAAAAAAAAGTAGAAGCAACATTAACTTAACAATAAGGCTCTTGCATATAGCATTGATACTCATGAGCCTTGTTTCAGTTACATTGTTGAGTTATATGCCTATAATGAGACTCCCTCCTCCAAACCGTATTACGATTCTACTATATAATCTCACTTTAATATGCTTGAGTTTCAGGTTACCTTACCTTAAGATAAAGTTTATCCCATCTGAGATTGTGTTAAGGACTTGTTGCTATTATAGACAACATCACAGACGTATACATACTCATTAACTCTTGATTTCCTTCCCTTACTAATTAATTTATTTTTTATGCTTCAAAAAAGAGGGAGAGAGAGAATTAGTGATATTAGATGTATTTAAGGGGATTTGTTTTATTTTTGTTGATTTAAAACATACATTGACATTTTATTTGTTATTAGTGTTTAATTTTATTGTACTAAACTTGTATTCTTACTTTGCTTGATGATATGTATGAATGACAAATGATCTATCATTTAGAATTTGAAACCTTGTATTGCATGAATTAAAGGGGAGTGAAATATTCATATTACTTTGATATTAATAAATTGTATGTCATTAAATGACTAATCTCATTATTGTCTTATTAATATCCCAACATATCTATTCATTATAAGAAAGGGGGAGATTGTTGAACCAAGAAAGGTTACAATATATGTTTTGATAATAACATAGAATAATTACTACTAATAATTTTTCTTTGATTTATTAAAAAGAAAGCAAACTAAAATGAAGTCAAAAAATAATTTATAAGGACCAAATACATTCAAGTCAAGAAGAAGACCAAGACTAAGGAAGATCAAGGCATTAGTCTACAAATTTTATAATCTTTCTTGTATCTCCTACTTAGTTGTTTTAATTCTTTAGGAGCTATTTGTGCACAAGTATATCATATTTAGTATTATTTCAGAATTTTTGGTAAATTTTAGGAAAATTTGAAAATTTAGGGTATTTTAGGACTAAGAAAAATATTGATAAATTGATCAATTGTAGTGTGATATGTGGCAGCCTTATTTGGGTGACAAATGTATGACATGCAAGGAGGACATGTTGAGTGTTTAGGAAGGAATTTTCTGATAATGTTGTTCTTCATTTGGTTTTGCTCATCACTGAAAATATGAAATTCTCTTCCTTTGTTAACCATACCGAAAGAGTTTGTGATTCCTGTATGTGAAATTGGTATTTGATTCTTACATCAAAGTAAGAATTTCAGACTATATAGAGAGTGCTTGATTTATGTCAAAACCTTATTGTTCATCCATTCACCGAAGTTTGATATGCTTGAAATTTAGCTAACTCAAGTAAGTTGAGTTTTAAGTTTTGTGATATTGTAAATGGTGATATGCTTATGATATTGGAGTTAACTGGAAAAAGATGTAACAGATGAATGAAAATGCAGAAGTTCATGAAAGCTAATGTATGAATATATATGCTCTATTTTTGTTCACGTTTGATAAGCGGGAATATGTGTGGGTGTTTTTGAGATGATCTAAAGTGAGTTTAAAGATAAGGAAAATGAATTGGGTGAGGTCCTAATATAGATAGGATAAAATGATAAGTTTTTGATGAAATGAAAGTGTAGAAGAAGGTGAAAAAATACGTCAAATGAATGTAAGATAGAGAAAAATGCAAAACCTGGAATTTGCGTGAATGAGTATACGATTTTTTATGTTTATGATGATTTTTGAATTTTTATTTATTTGTGTTGAGATGGGCTAAGATGGAAGTAGAAAAGTTGGTGTAGGAATAAGATGTATGAGTTGAATAGTGTAAAAGTGGGAAAATCTGGAAAAGAATGGAAGAAGAAGAAAAACTGGGTTTTCGGTGAAGAAGAAGAAGACCTGCGTTTTAGAGAGAGAAGTGAAGAGGAGTTACACCAAAGGCTTACTATAGAGAGATTGTTTTGAACATCTTTCATTTATTTTGTTATAACTTTGTCTCCATACCTTTAAATGACTTGAAAATTGAATCAATGCACTCCTAAGACATTTTTTTCCTCTCCATAAAAATATAGATCCATCTGAATTGATTTGAAAAAGGATTGATTGAATCAAAGTGAGGGTATGTACTGAAATATTATAAATTGGAGATATTATATTGAACATGCTTCAGTATTTTAGTTATAACTTGATCGGTGGAGTTCTAAATGAGATGATTTTTGATTCAAAATAAACTAGAAACATTTGGTTATAAATATTAAGAAGAAATTGAATTTGAATTCTGTCCTTAAGGGTTTTGAAATTTAGCTTAAAAGTGAGTCTTGGCTTAAGCTGTAGTACTACTAGTAACAGAAATCATGTCTTGTTGTTATTGAATAAATTGTATTGATGTAGGCTAATTAGACAAAGGTGTCTTCACAAAAGTTATAACTTATTCTCTTATCTTTCAATTGATATAAAGTTTGTAATTTTTGAATATTATAGTTGAGAGATGTGGGTTGTAAAACTTGAATGCATTATCATGCTTTAGCCAAAATTTCAAATGTACTCAGTCTGTGGTATTATGAGCATAACTCATAGAATAATGAACCAAATTGAATGATTTTAGTATCATTAGAAACTTAAGACACAGAGGAACAATTGTCTAGAAGAAAGTGTTACAAAAATACATCATTTGCTTGATCTTATTGATTATGCAAAGTTGACCCGAATGGGATGCTTTCAGCAAAAGCTGAAATAGTGAGTGAGTGTGTGAATTTTGACACTATTGGAGTACATCAATTTGTTACAGAAATATACCCGAGAATTTGTCATTGCACATACATGATACATGATACATGATACATTTATACATGTGTTTACTCAATTATATAAGCAGTACAATAATGTGAAATTGTGTTAATATATATAGGAGAGCAAATAGCGCGACCACATCCTGATATTGTCAGAACGTCAAGGCAATAGGCTTAAGGGAGCAATTGTGAGTAACATAAGATGGTC
This sequence comes from Erythroxylum rufum, assembly GCA_027478365.1. Lineage (NCBI taxonomy): Eukaryota > Viridiplantae > Streptophyta > Magnoliopsida > Malpighiales > Erythroxylaceae > Erythroxylum > Erythroxylum rufum. Next base: position 29,176,284 of record JANIHZ010000210.1, on the reverse strand, counting down.
TCACTTTAATTTGATTTGATATTACTGAATTGAATTTGATATATGGTGAATATGTACTGATTGTGTACTGAATTTCGAACAATATTTGTCTGAGGCGTTTTGTTGGATCCTATTTCCGGAATTCAACTCTTAACAAAATACCGTCATACAAACGTGAGCGTAATCCAAAGAAATCATGAAGCATAAAGTCTCATGCTATTTCTATGTTCCTTTTTCCTTAACACATCTCAAATCAATAGCTTCCTCAAATATACTTAATTCATATTTCCGCTCATCGTCATCCATACATAATTCATAATTCATTAACATCAAAAGAATAATCGTTCTTTACAAAGCTGAAGAGACATTTCAAAACCTAATACATCAATGTCTCAAATCTCAAATACAAAAGTTACATGAACTAACAATCCTTGAAATGCGACTAAGCCTTGTAATTTACAGAAATAACATAAATTCCAAAATATGCAAATTTCGAAGTAATGTCGTTATACTCTTGATCTCTCGATCTCTTCCTCATTACCTGAATAGGGGAAGAAAGGGGGGTGAGCTTGGAAGCTCGTGGGAATAGTTTATAACAAAAGAATAAGCAAAAACCTTGAAAACATTGTTCTTTTCTTAGAAAACTTTCTTTGAGTCATAAAAATGCTTACTTTTCAAAGTTCTTGGCATGCAGACAAAATCCATAACTTACAAAACATGAATGCATCAACTTGACAATTCACAGATGCAATGAACAACAAACGGCTCGAGGGTTCCATGAAATAGAATGAGAAAACCGAAGTTTACCCCATAAACAGAATGAGTCCAAATCGGAGCTCATATGCCACAAGCGGGTAGCTGGGAGAAGGCCCTTGTCGACGTGCATGTGACGAACAGAATGGCTCCTCTCTCGCCCAAACATGTTGGAACCCGATCTCGAGACCGGATCCCAACCCAAAAAACGCAACGAAAAATAGAAAACCAAAGAACGAAAGCAAAACGAAGCAGCGGAAACTTACGGAAACGAAAATCGAAAACACAAGGAGCTGAAGTGAAAGAACAGAAGAAATCAAAAGCGGAGTAAACAAATGAACAAAACAAAACGAAGCGAATCAAATAGACATATAGGTGAAAAACGAATCGGAAGCAAACCAAATTAGAATCGAAGGCGAACGAGAGCGAAAGGAAATCAAATTTCGACATCCGAGGACATACATTTATGAAAACTATCGCGTCGCGTTGGAAAGCCTAAGGCTGAATGATGGCGTGTCAAACCAGCAAAAATAAATACCTACTCTGGAACACTTAAGCGAGTAAAGTGGTTAATAGGGTCGAATCCACAGAGACCAGTGAAGTAATTATCTATTTGTGCGAAATCAAAAATAAAAATATAAAATAAAAATATTAATGAAAATAATTGAAATGGGAATGATTGATTTTAGAAACACGA
>JANIHZ010000210.1:29112666-29128966 GCA_027478365.1 Erythroxylum rufum | reverse complement strand
GCAGTATCAATTGTCCTTAGAAAGTTATAATGCAATTAATGTCAATTTGCACAATTTTACTAACAAATTGCATAAAAAAATAAGCTCACTGCAAGGGACTAAATTAAGCACAAAATCATGAATTAAGAGTCAAAAAAGTACATTAAAAACCATGAAAGTGTAGCCAATTTATATGATAAACTTGGGCTCAATCACTTCCGCTTCGTCTTAGTTTGATTTCTGATTCCGTCTCACTTTCGCTTTCGCTGCTTCGCCTCATTTTCCCTTTTGCTTCTTCGTCTTACTTTTCTTCACTCTTTGGAAATTTTTTTTATAGATTTATCAGACATAAATGCACCATGCCGACTTTGAATTAAAAACAAACTTCTATTGTCGAATTCCTCGTTTGTGTTTATTTGATTATTATTTATTAATTACATTTGTTATTATTAAAGAAGCATGATTATTATTAATAAAAACATTACACGGAAATAGTTTGGCATTTTACAAATTACGCTGTCTCGCGGTCAGCAGAGACTAATAATATGACGGTGAAAATGAAGCGAAAACTAACACGAAGCGAAAACTAAGATGAAGTCCAACGTAAGACTCGTCTTAGTTTTTCCTCCGTCTTCACTTCGTCTTAGTTTATCGTCCATCTTATTTTCTGCTTCGTCTTACTTTTGTCTCCACGCTTCATCTTAGCGTGACTTCCCCTTTTTCTTAGTTTGACTTCTCCTTCTGTCTCATTTCTGCTTTTGCTGCTTCGCCTCATTTTGCCTTCCGCTGCTTCCTCATACTTTTCTTCACTCTTTGAAATTTTTTTTATCAGTTCCACAACACCAAAATCAATTTCTTATTATTATTATTATTATTTATAATCATTATTATTATCATTGTTATTATTCAACTTATTATTCCTATTATATATATATAATCTCTACTTTTGTGGTTCAGTATATTACTTATTATTAATATGCTGAAAATTTTCATTCAATTCGTTATTTTTATTAATTTCATTAATGTCGAGTGAATTTAATTGAAATTGAAATAGGTCTTCGACTCCAACCTGCATTTATAGTCTTCATCTTCAACCGCTTCTTGATAAGCGCTTCTTTCTTCTTATTTCTTGATCTTTAAAGAATCAGTTATTCAGTTGAGTTCTGTAACTAACTCAAGCTGATTAGTCATCTGATGTGGTATCGGTTCTTCCGTCTAACTTCCTTCCGTCTGATTGTTATCTTGCGCTTCCGTCTCACTTTTTATCGTCTGGCTTTGATCTTTGCGCTTCCGTCTCATATTGCTTCCGTCTCACTTTTGTTCTGCGCGTTTCGTCTCATATTGCTTCCATCTCACTTTTGTTCTGCGCATTCCGTCTCACTTTTGATTTGCGCCTTCCGTCTCATATTCTTCTACTTCCATCTTACTTTCTTCTTTCAATATTATTTGTTCTTCATCAAAATCATTGACGTAAAGTCATTTTGACTTAACAATCTTCCCCTTTGTGATGATAACAAATAATCATATTAGTAAGAAAGAAAGTATTTAAACAAAATGATGTACACAAAATTTATACACTAGAAACAGAACTTCTTCTTCTCTTCTCTTCTTCCTCTCTTTTCTTCTTCTCTTCTCTTCTCTTGTTTTTACTCTTCCTCCCCCTATTTTTTTCTTTCTCCTTTCTCCTTTTTCCCTTCTCCCCCTATTTGTTATTGATCAAAAATGAATTACGACCGTAGATGCTTCATTATCTATGAAAACATTTCCTTCATTTTTGTGCGAAGTGACTTAAGGTCTTGTCTTATTTGAGCTACTTCCTCTCCTAAGTCACTTATTGAAGCGGGTCGATCATCATCTTTCTGTTGTTCTACTTTAAGAGCAATAGTGGTGCTATATGCATCTGAAGATAGAATAACCTGTTCACTGATTTTAAGGGCAGGAGGTTGGACACATAGGTTCATCTCTGGGAGGTTGAAATCATCAGGGTTGGTTAGTCATGGAACTTTTCTTCCAAATAGGTGTAGCACATCTCCAAATGAAGACACAGTACTTAGCGGCTAATGTGCACAATCATGTGCACAAGAGTCTCGATCGAGTAGCTGATATCTCCAATCTTTACAGATCTGTACTGACCTTCTGTAATTCTTCCAACTACCTTATAAGAGTCTTCAGTGGTTGGTCGACCACAGTTACTTCCTGAGATAGCATAACACGCCTTATTAATGTCCCTCACTTGCGCTTCAATCTGATCATCTATGAAATCATTCAATACTCCTTCGGGGTACAATTTCTTTTTGCCCTTATCATCATTGCGAACAATATAAGGTCTTGGTTGAAAGTTAGGCACAACCTTGATCACAGTTCTTGGTGTGACTGGAAACATAGTATACTTTTCCTTTACTATCAGCAAGGGGTATGGTTTCATTCCTTGATCCTTCAGAAACCCATACATACTTATCTCGTCCTTAGTTAGTAGATGCATCGCACTACTATTCACCAAGATAGGTTGTAATTGTGCCATGACTGACCTTTTTGGGGATTCTTTGATGATTATTGAGGTGCTACTCCTTACAGGTTGAACTTTCTCAATAACCTTGATTCTTAGATCCTCTTTTCTCAAAGGTTGTATTGACCTCTTATGAACTACTTTCAACTGTCTTCTTCTTCAGAACAGCAGTGGGAGTGCTCTTCCACTAACTGATTTTCTGCTTTCTGTTTTCTTCAATCAATCTCAAAGTTTGTTAGATTACGATTTCTTCTTTTCAAACTCCAATTTTCTCTTAATCTCAGTCTCTTTAGCTAATTTCGCTGAATCTTCCTTTAAGATTGAGACTAAGGACCTTGTTGCCTGAGTTGCTGTCTTCTCAGAGTCTTCACTTTGAATAAGCTCTTTTCTTTTCTTCTCCTCTTACTGACGCAGGGTTTGAGCTCTGGGCGACCTTTTCACTTGCTTAGGTATTTATAATAGAAGTGTCTCCCCTTTTCTCTTCAAGGACACTTTCTCTATATGCCGCACCTGGCTTCCTTCTTTATGAGAAATCATCTTATCTTTCATCGCTTCATCTAATGATTTCTTCTCTCCAATCGCAGAAATTTTCTCGCTGGGTTAAGATTTTGACTTCCTTGAGGGAGTCCCCTTTTTCGCACGCTCCTCCTCAATTCTTGCTATTGTCTTAGAATCTGATTCTTTTTTCCCCAGATTCTTCAAGCCCACTTTGTCAATTGTTGTAGAATTGATGGTGCTTTTGATATGCAGCTTCATCCTGTTTCCTCTCTCCAGGAATATCCTTGTCAGCATCATCCCATAGGGATACTGTTAAACTCTTTCTTTATCTTAACCATATAGTGGAAAATAAGGAAAGGTAGATCAACGGGCTGATGGGTAAGTAGATAGAACATGCATTATTCATCCAACATCGTCACCAGATGCCTTGATCCTATTCTTAGTAGAGCATAGTGGAAAAGAATTAAGTGTTGAACCCTAGCCTTTGGCACAAGACTTGAGGCCTTCTTCTCCTTTGGGTCATTGCTTCCATACAGTTGTCAATTAATCTCAGACTCCTTCATGCTAGCTTGCATCATCCATCTAGCTTTACTTGTGAGCTTCTCTCCAACACATGGACACATAGTGACCTTCTCGATAATCTCTATTGTCACTATAACTGACAATCTGTCTACCGTTGATACAAGGCTATCTCCTACCATATCCATATTCTTCCAGAAGTCATAAACTTTATTCATATATACGGTCTCTTGAACTTGAAAGAACTTCCTCCAATTGGCTGCAACTATTTCTGGTTCAATATCTAGATTGTTCTTCTTCAAGGACTCAAAATCAACAAGTCTTCCATAAATCATTGGTGGCTCCATTTGGTTCTGTAGTTCATAAAAGACTGAATGCACAAATTTCTTTCTAAAAGGATGAAGTCGGTTATTGGGATTGAGAGTGTGACAAAAAAAACGTTTGATATCCAAACAAGGTAATGAAAGGCTTTTGTTGAGGGTTCTGCAAAGGTCGATGTCAAGGCATATCAAGAGTCTTCTAGAATAGGTGATGTTCATAAGACTATCAAAATTTTTCCCTCCAAAACTTTCTTATAAGTGAAGTTACCAGCTGTAACTCACTGTTACCGTCACCGTTAACTCTTAGGACCTTTTTATTTGGGTTATGACATGTCTGCCCATTGATAGTTTTTCTCAACAAACTGGAGATTTACGATCTTTGTCTGAACATAGTCTCGTAGAAAATGATGTCTGACTTCCATATGTTTAACTCTGAAATGTTGAATTGGGTTCTTCGATAAGTTGATGGAGCTCGTGTTGTCACAAAAGATTGGGACCTACTCCTCTTGTACTAAGCAGTCTTCTAGCTGGTACTTGATCCACAACATTTGAGAACAACAGCTTGCGGCACACATATACTCGGCTTCAGCAGTTGATAGAGCGATTGAGCTTTGTGTTGGACCCCGAACCTTTCTTGAAAGTTAGGACTACTAAATGAGAAATTGTTGGAGATTATTCATGTGTAAAGAAAAGGAGAATTTATGAAATTGAAAAGATAGTTTAGATACAAGATGGCTTATATGAGAAATTTTGGGAGTTAAAAGCTGGAAAATGCAGTTGAAAAATGTTCATTGAGTATGATTTGGTGTTTTAGTCATAATTTTTGCTCTAGTTATCCAAATGAGATGATCCTTGATTTGGATTAAACTAGAGAGATAAGGATACAAATTATATAATGAAATCAAGTTGTAATTAAATCGCTAAGAAAGTCAATTTCGGATGGAATTTGTGCATGGAACATTGTTTTAGTATAAGGACAGTCCGAAATGTTTGACGTATAACTGTCAGAATACTGAACCAATTTGAATGATTTTGATGCCATTAGAAAATTGAGACAATGAGGAACATTTCTCTAGAAGGAAGTGCAAGCAAATTCCTTTAATTACATGATTAGAAAAAGTCTTGATTTTTTGGAAGGAGTTAAGCATGATTTAAATGAATTTTAAGGTCTTAATAGAGTATTTTGTGGAACTAATTAGCATGTTAATGTGATTAATTAGCATGTTAATGTGAGTAAGACCATATGACATGGATTAAATTTAATTAAGGTGGTAAGATTGCATGACGGCCTTTTAGGAAGACAACTTAAGCCATTTAAGTTGCAAGGCTTACATGTAAGGGTATAACTGTCATTGCTCATTCATTAATGGCATATTTGTAAATAAGACAAGTAGGCTTACATTTAAAGGAGAGAAGCAACGAAATTGGTAGAAAAAGAACAAAGAGAAGGGAGAAGAAGGAGATTTTGGTGGAGAAGAGAAGAGAAGAAAGGAAATACTAGGGTTCGATTTTTCATGGATTTCAAGATGGATTTGATGTTTATTCATGAAGGAAAAAGGTGGAAGAAGATGAGAGCTTCCATATGAGCCAAGAAAGTCCTCATTTGGTGAAGATCCAAGGTAAGTGGGATTTTAAATCTTTGGATTTTTAGAGGGCTTTTGGTTCTTATGGCTTAAGAATGTATGGGTTTAAGTTTTTTCAGGTCAATTTTGGTGATTATGTTCTTAGGGTTCCCCAATTGAAATCACTATTTGATTTGGGGATTTTGTCACTGATGAAGGGGATTGAGGCAAGAGGAATCAAGAAAAGACAAGAGTAGAGGCTTTTTGAGCAAGGTTTTCAAGCAAGGAATTAAGTTGGGTACATGTTTATAATTGAGTAAATAAGTCAATTTTGTTTTCTTTAAATCAAGGAAAATTAATGATTTAAATTGCATCATAATTGTTGCATAAATTGTTCCTTGAATGCATTGTGAAATTTGCTACATGTTGATATATGAAATTTGTGATGATTTATGAAAAACATTTCTTTTGAAAAGATTGAAAGATTATGACTTTATGTTTTCAAACATGGTTTTCGAAATATATCAAGTACATGAAATCAAGTTATTCGAAAAATGTCATTTTTGGCAACAAGTTTTGAAATACATGTTATGTGGGTTTTGGTAGTCCATTCAAGAACCGTCACGTGCACGTTGACCTAAGATAGGCTTCTCCCGCCTGCCCGCTAGTGGCACGGAGCTCCTTCAAGGACTCCTCAAGTGTACGGCTACACATGACCATTATATAGGAATGTGTAGTGCGTCATGAATATGGATCTACCTAAACCATTTCTGTGCTTATGTGTTCATAATTTGTGAACAAGTTGATGCATTCATGCTTTGTGATTTATGAATTGGAATACATGATGAGAATTTTAAGAAACAAGTGCTTTATGAATTTCATCAAGGATTTTCTATGACAGTAAAATTTTGAATGGTTTGCTTATTTTTCCGTTATAAGCTGTTACCCAAGAGCTTTCAAGCTCACCCCCCTCTCTTTCCCCAATTCAGGTGATTGAGCAAGAGATCAAGCAAAAGTGATTCAAGGCATAAATCTGAATTTGCATGTTTTGTTCTGTTTTGAAATTATTGATGTAAAACAAGGCTCAAAGTGTATTTTGAGAATTATTGGGTTTTGCATGTTTTGTACCAATTGGATATTGATATTGTATTGTGGCTTGGAAATGCCATTGAAGATTGTAAACTCTTATTTGTGATGTTAATGAAATAGGAATTGTGTATGGTTTTGAATTATGAATTTGTATATGGATGACTATGATGAATGTTGAGTATGAATGATTGGTATATATGTATATATATATATATACACATCAGTTGAGATATGATGGAAAAAGACACATAGGAATTTTGGCTGCTGAGATGTAGCTAAATGTGGTAAGTTAAATGAGTTGAGATTTAAGAATGGATGAAGAAAAATTGGAATTCAAATGGTTATAAAATGAGGCGGAGTTGAAAAATGACATATGAATTTATGTATGGATGATTGTCAAATTGGAATGTGGATATGTGTATGGATTTGAAATATGAATGATGTTTAGTTGAAATTAGATATAATTGAAGAAGCGATCCATGTGAGTTAATGAACTTTGCATATGAATCGATATATATATACATAAGTGAGGCAATATGGATAAGAAAGATAAGAATGTTATGAAGGATGAGAGGTTGTTGAATATGAAGAGTAAAATGAATTGAAGTTGATGATTTGATGAACTCAATTGGTAGTTGAATGGATAAGAATGTGTTGCTTTAGTTAAGGAAGAAGTGAAGTTGACATGAATTTCAAGTTTTCCATAAGGATAAGATTTGTGTCCTGAATTCAAGGGAAATTCTGGAATAATCTAGGTAGAATTAGCCAAAATTGTCTTCTTGGAAGTTGTAGATGATCCTTTTATCTTTCCGACGCTAAAGTTTGCGATTTTTGGACATCAAAATGAAGAGATATGATTGTTACAAGTTAGGATGCTGCATATGATTTGTGTGTTGTGACAGCTAAGGTGATTGATAGGGAATTGGGGTTTTGATGAACCAAATGAGTTAAGATTTGAGAATTTTGCGAGATGAACTTGGTGTTTGAGTTGTTCTGAAGTGTTTTGGCATTGGAATAAGTGAATTTGGGAAGATTATAAGTGTACATGATGTTAGGACGGTTGTGGGAAGCTTTGGAGGGGCATTGGGGGACTTTGGGGAACCCCTATGTCCGTTTAACGGACACAAGGTCTGTTAAACAGACCTTCTCGGGCGTAAAAACACCCTTTGGCCAGTCTATGTCCATTAAACGGACATTCACGGGTCATTTTGGCCTCCCAAACCCGATACATGTCCATTAAACGGATATAGATGCCCGTTTAATAGACATTCACGGGACAGATGGTGATTTTGGACACTGTTAGAGGCAGAATCAAACTTTATGGTCTTCATAAAAGTTTTATCTCTTGCAGTCTTCGTTCTAATGGTTGAAAAACGAAGTCAATCAGACATTTGTGGTGAAAGTCATGGCAATCGCGCCAAGATAGGTTCAAATCGATTTAAGGTGTAAACATGTTCTATTCTTTTGGTCATAACTCCCTCATCCAACCTTGAAATGAAGTGATTCTTGAAGCAATGGATTCTTAAGACATGTATCTATATCTCCATGAGAATTTGTATCATTTGGAGTTGTTTGCAGAACGTTTTCTTCAGAATAAGTGGGAGGTTGGTTAGGAGAGCATGATTAGGGTTTGAACATGATTAGGCTTTTTAAGCATATCTTGATCTATAGAGCTCCGATTAAGATATTTCTTGATTCAAAACAAACTAGAGACTTAGAGCTATGATTTATATGAAGAATTCAAATTGAAATTCAGATTTGAAGATTTCCACATTCAGTTCACAAGCAGGAGAATTGAGTCAAGCATGGTGACTATTTTGTGTGGGCACACCATTGAGCAAATTGTGAGTAACTATTTGGGATGTTATGAAAAAAAATGATGGCTAATGAGGTTTAATGAAATAACCCTTCAAGGTATCAGAGCAAGAGTTGGATTCCGGAATCAAGCGGGATCCAACATCTGTGGTATCAAAGCTAATGGTTAAGTAGATTTCATGGGAATACGTTCACGTTTCTTGGTTCAAGAGTTGGGTTCTGAAAACGGTGCCCAATATGTATGATATCAGAGAAAGTGTTGGACTCTAGAAACAAGCGGGGTCCAACAGATGTACGAGTGAGCAAGAGATTGGGTTCTGGAAACGGGATCCAATACGGTATCCACAAAGGATATGGGACGTTATATGAAATAGCTCGGTATCCACTAAGGGATATGAGCTAGTAAAAAAGGCACTCGGTCATAACGACAATAATAAATGAAAGTTAGTCTCACTTGCATTGCAATTATAAGTGATACGTGTGTTTTGTATGAATGATATAATTATTCTGAAAGTGAGATGTGATATATTATGAATATGCAATGAGGTGAATATTATGTTACGTGTAATGATGTGATGCATAAATTGAGTGAACCATCGATAATGGTTATCTCATGCAGTTCACAAAACTTACCAAAATTGTAACGTTATCTTTTCAGGACCGAGAGACGACTCTAGCTATTGAGAGGCTCTACCAGCCGTGTAAATTGGGATTGGCAAGATAAGTCATGGCTCAAAGGTCAGTCAGCTGGAATTTGTGGATAGTTTAGATAAACTGTGTATATTTTTCTCATTCATGTAGTCCTTTTGTATTAGGTTTTGTTAATGTGCGTGTAAGGAGTGTTGAAAATACAATGTAGATTTTCAGTTTTATGCAATGAAATGAGGAAAAAGTTGATTTTAATTTATTGTGATTTTTTATGATGCATTATAAGTTAGAAATGATAAGATGTCATGCGAATTGAATGTAGTGATTGATCGTAGTTCGCTAGTAGGATATGTATCGGAATGACCTCCGGGCATCCCGATGTATACCCTGCAGTAAGGGGGCGCTATAGATTCTGTCATATAAAGGGTCAAAATTGGACCAGAAGATGTAGAATGAACATTACCCAGAAGAAGTTTATGAACAGTGCATAAAAGATGTTTAACAATTTGCATAACTTTATCTAAAAATATCAGATCAAGGTCATTCTTAAATGGTTTGAAAGAAGACTTCAAGATATATAACTTTCATGAAGACCTTAAAGATAGATTATGTCATCTAAATGGTCAAAATTGGACTAGAAGATGTAGAATGAACAATACCCAGAAGAAGTTTATAAACAGTGCATAAAAGACGTTTAACAATTAGTATAACTTTCCCTAGAGATATCAGATCAAGGTCATTCTTAGATGGTTTGAAAGGAGACTTCAAGATATACAACTTTTATGAAGAGCTTGAAGATAGATTCTATCATATAGAGGGTCAAAATTGGAGCTGAAGATGTAGAATGAACAGTACCCAGAAGAAGTCTACAAATAGTGCACAGAAGATGTTTAACAATTAGCATAACTTTCTCTAGAGATATTGGATCAATTATTAAATTCTTTGAAAGAGGACTTTAAGATCTACAACTTTTATGAAGACCTTAAAGATATATTCTATCATTTAGATGGTCAAAATTGGACCAGAAAATGTAGAATGAACAGTACCTAGGAGAAGTTTATGAACAATGCATATAAGAAGTTTATGAACAGTGCATAGAAGAAGTTTCGGCACCAGAAGATATAGAAGGCCAACCATAGAAGATACAGAAGGTCAACTATAGAAAATACAGAAGGTCAACCATAGAAGATATAGAAGGTTTCAACAGGGTCTTTCTCACATCACCAAAGTTCTAAATCACTGACTACACTCTCCAGAGTACCTCCACTTGTAAAGATCATAACTTCCGATTCAAATGTTCAAATTTTACATACTATATACCGTTTGAAAGCTAGAAAGATAAACTACAACTTTCTAGAAGACGACTTTGTCTAATTTATCCTAGATCAATATAGTTTTTCTCCTAAAGTCAGAACACAAAATTTACCCCTACAGGAAACTTGAGAATTTGCACTGTGCAAACTTGGAATGTTCTGAGCATAACCATTCCACTACCAAATTGACTTCATTAAACTCCCAAATCTCAACTTAACAGGGTTTTCAATTGAAAATCTCAAGAAACACAATCACTAAAATTGGTTCTAGAATACTTTGACCTATGCATTTCTAACTTCATGAACTAAAACTCTTTAAAAAATCCAAAAGATTTAAAATGATCTTACCTTGATTCTTCACCAAATGAAGAGATCTTTAGCTCAAATGGAAGCTCTTCTCTTCCTCTACCTTTTTCCCTTCTTGAACAACCTCAAAATCTCTCTTGAAGGTTAAGACAATTGAAACCCTATCTTGTTTTCTCTTCTTTCTCTCCTTCTCTTCTTCTCTTCGTATTGCTCTCTCTTCTTCATGACACTCTCTCTTTTTCTCTTCAATTTTCTTCCTTCTCTCTTCTTAAAATGCAAAACCACAATTTATTCTTCCTTTTATGCCCTTAGTGAGTCCAAAAAGTCTATTTTACCCTTCCTTATAGACTTATGTTATTTTAACCTTAAGTGTCTTGCCAAAAATACCCTTAACCATTCTTATAACCTTAACACTTTAATTCTATTAACCCATGCAATAAATCCCACTAACTTTGAAAAAATAATTAACTCTAAAATTTTAATCTATCAAAACCTCAAAATTCTTTTAAAACATGCTTAACTAGAAAAAAAATTCCGGGGCCCAACGTTAGCTGGCAACTTTAATTATGTATTGCAATCAATTGAAGCATAAGGTTGATTGAACCCAAGTTTTCTATATTATTTATTAATATTTTCATGGTTTTTGTTATACTTTTTGGCCCTTTTGTTGGATATTGTGCTTAATTTAGCCTTAGAGTGCTTGTTTTGAATTAATATAGTTTGAGGGTAAAATTATCATAATTAGTTAGTAATTGCACTCACTTGGTTTATAGGACAATTGATATTCCAAACTATTGCTTTTCATTGTAGGACACTCAAGAAGTAGAGTCAAGAGTGAAGACCATAAAATTGCAAGTCACAAGATCAAGCAAGAAGACCTCTTGGGAAAGTTCGCCGCGACAAAAAAAATGTTTCGCCACGATGAACCTAGATAATATCACCAAAGACCTTCCGGGTAAAGTTCGCCGTGGAGAAGTCAATGTTTCGCCACAGTGAACCTTCGAATCAGCAACCCAGACCTGAACCATTTTTGGAAAGTTCACTTACCCATTTGTGCAAACCAACCCAGAACCCGTTTTAGAAACCCTATTTAGGGATAAGTGATAGAAAGACACGAGGAGGCAGCCACCATACATCGTTCTCTCTCATCTTTCTCTCATCTAACCTAAAATTTCTCCATTTTTCCACTGTGCAACCTCCACCACGGCTAACTCAAATTCATTCCCAGTTGTGAAGATTTTGGATGCAATACGTGGCTAGGCATTTCTTTCCTCTTGAAAATGTAGCAATGGCCGGAGTTCAATAAGCTTAAAAGGGGAGTAGTTTAATCCATGGTTCAGCTACGAGTTTATAAATTCCTGGGTCTAGGATTTGTAATTTGTAGTTAAGCTACTTGATTATAGTTATCAAATGTTGGATGTTCAATATTTTTAGTTTGGATTGGTTTATGCAGAACTTTGAGTTTAAATATATGAAATTTCATATATGTCTATATGCAATCTTCTTGATTCTCTCTTATCTTGCCTGGTTATAATTGATATTGAGCTGATTGTAGATTTCATTAGCGCTATTGCATTGGCTGATCCTATTACACACACTAAGAGCACTTAATAGGATCTTAAGAAATGGAGTCCTATTTATTAAGATCCTAGAATTAAAAAGTACTTTAAGGTTTACCATTTTGAAGTTTAGTGATTTGTACTCCCATTAAATTCAATTTCGAACTATGATAGCCAAAGCTTATTTTAAAGAGGATTCTATCACCGTTTAATCACTTATTTTTTCCTTTCTGTTTTCTATATCCCGAAAATCCAAAAATACATTTTACATTTCAATTTAGTTCAATTAATGATTTCAAAACCCAAAACCCCCCTTTTCCCAATTAGCTTGCATAGCATGGCATATAGGTTAAATTAGGTCTATTCATTGTAGGTTCCGATTAAGTGAACGATAAGGTTGCACCCTATAGTGAAATCTTTGGATTATTTTTTATTTAACCTCTAAGGGCTTATCTACCAAAGTGTGAATCAAGGGTAGAGACTTAAACTGAAAAATATTGGTAAATAACTGGAGAATGTTGACTACATATTGGGAATTCTAGATCTCAAATATGTTGTTATTCTTCTTACTTAGAGGAGTAGAAAAACCTAATGGAGTTATAGAATTTTAGTCCTCCAAATCCTACAAACTCTCCCTTCAGATTCTTCAACTTGCTTGCTAAGAAAGGAGAATTTTTGGACCTAGCCAAAGAGGTTTGGAATGTAAATATACTAGGGGGTAAAGCTTTCCAATTAATGAGGAAGCATAAACTGGTTAAATAAAAGTTGAAATTTTTTTGCAATAAAGGTGGGCCCCTAACTGCTGCTAGATTACAAAACATAAAAAATTCTTAAGGAATGTTCAGGGTGATTGTTATCATGATGATAGTGTAAATTGCATAGTATTTTAGGGCATAGTTTGATATGTGTTTAGCCATTAATCTGATCATTTAGTATGTGTTTAGGTTATAATTGTGTTAGTTTGTTAATTATTTACTTTTAATTATTTTATGGGTTAGTACAAGCTTTTGAGCTTAAATATTATGTTTTTGGGGTACCTTGATGTGTTTGCTAGTGTTTCAGGTCAATATCGAAGAACGAAGGAGTTTCAAAAGACATTCAGGCTGAAACAACAGTCCATCAGGCCACGATAGTGACAGAAGGCTTAGAAGTAGGCCATGATCGTGGCCTGCGTTGGACAGATGTGTAGACATCTACAAATTTCATGTATCGAGGAATTTTTTTGGACCTTTCGAATCCCAAAAAAACTCTAAGGTTACCCAAAACATAAAAGACTATTTAAAGAATAACAAAAGAGAAGGCAGTGAGAGCCTTTGCATCATCCACTTTTGAGAAACCCAAGAGAGAATTCATCGAGAGATAGAGGAAGAGAAGAAGGAAGAGAGAAGAGGAGAAGAAGTTGACTCGATATGCTTTTCAGATCAGGAGTTTCTCGACATCGATGCCTCCCATCATCCATTCAGATTGTATTTCCTATTTAATTTCAATTTTAGTATTATATAGAATTGGAATAAATAGTTGATGATAGGATTTCTAATGTTGATGATGTTCTAAACTCACCTTCAGAATTTTACTCTTGAATTAATGAAATTTGATTGTTTATGTGTCTATTGGATTTGTTGTGATTTAATTCCGCAAATTATGGGTGAATCGAATGAAAAACGATTAAATTGGGCTAACAAGAGTTAGGGAATTTAATAGAAATTAGAATTAAATATAATCGGTAAATTGTAAGAAGAATGATCATAGATAGGCTTCCAATAGTTTATTAGAGAACTTCAGAACTAATTAGGGTTTTGGATAGGTTGTAAATTGAGTGATTGCAACCTCTATAATCTGATTATGGTTTATGATTTAAGGTTAATGGTTATAACTCGAGAGAGAGTAATCAACCCTAGGATCATCTAAAACTAATAATCCAGTAATTCATAGTTAGTTAGGTTAGCATTGAGGCTAGATAAAATTTCGTTTCTCTCAATTGGTAATTTCCTTAGGTTGATTCTTGGGTGTGTTGCAATTGCTTAGTAATTAGTATTTTGTGATTGTTTCTTAATCAAGATCTTCAGAATGAAAAAGCTCGACTTATGCGAAGGCACAAAATAAATGGATCAAAGAGAGTGATTTTAATACTAGGCTCTTCCATAACTTTATTCTTGTTTAGAGGAACTTTAAACCATCCAAGCTTAATTTGTAGGGTGGACTAAGGCAAAAGAGTATTCTATAAAACATACTTCTACTCAAGAAATCAAGCAAGTTCTATTTAGCCTCAATCCTTGGAAATCCCTTAAACTAGATGGATTTGGTGCCTACTTCTTCCAAGCTACTTGATTTATCATAAGTGATTTCCTAATAAATGTGGTATAGGAATTTCTATCTAACAGTAAACTGTTAAGATAGTTAAACTCTACACATGTCAGCTTGATCCTTAAAATATCAAATGCTAACAAGCTTAATGATTTTCTCACAATCCCATTTGTAACACAGTGTACAAAGTGATTTTAAAGATTATAGCCAACAGAATAAAGGACACCTTGAAACTTATAACTCAATACACAAAGGGAGCCTTCATACCTAGTAAATCAATATCAGACAATAAATTGATGGTGCAAGAACTAATGAAAGATTATGAGATAAGGAGGTCCGTCAAGAGTTATGCTATCAAAGTGGACTTTTCCAAAGCATTTGATACATTGAACTGACACTTCATCCTTATCAGCTTAGAATGATTTGGCTTTATAACCAAATTCATAAGTTGTATGATCAGCACTTCGTATCGATCTGAAGATCAATCCCTTGGAAACCGAATCAAAAATAATTAAATTCCAAAGATTGCAATATAGGATGTAACCTCGGGTTGTCTCACTTAACTGGAACTAAGTGAAAAAGGTCTAAGCTAGCCTAATTGTCAAAAATGTAAACAAAATTGATAAAAGGGGGGTCTGGATCATTTGTAAGAACTAAGGAAATTTAACTAAAATTAAAGGACAAAGTATAAAAAGTATTTTTTTTTTTTTGGATTTTGGGAAAAACGAAATTGAAAATTCGATTAATAAGCGAATGAAATAAAATCCTCTTGAAAACGAGCTTAGGCCATCATGGTTCAAAACAAATTTCCAGGGAGTGAAATTCACTAAGTTTTCGATTAACAAACCTTAAAGACTCTCTTTAAGTCCAGGATCTTGATTAATGAACTTCATTTCTCAAGATCCCATTAAGTGCTCTCAAGCCTTAGAATCTTAAAGGACTCTTTACGTCTAAGGTTTTAATCAATGAACTCCATTGCTTAAAACCTTGTTAAATGCATCTTAGTACGTGAAATGGACAAGTTAATGCAATTGGTCAATTGGATCAAGCACAATCTCAATATCAAATACAACTAGACAGATAAAGAGGATTAACACAATCACCAAATGACATATATGAAACTTCATATATTAAGCATTAAAGTTCTACATATAACCAATTCCATAACACAAGACATCGTTCAACACTTGATTAAACTATAACCAAGCTAATTTAACTACACGACAGTTAAACCCTAACTTAGGATTTTACAACAATGCAATTAAACCTGACAATGTAAGATTAACTCCCTTTTGAAAAACCGGTGAACTCAAGCTGACGCTACATTCTCAAGAGGAAATGTGGACTTAGCCACGTATGACTCCGGATTCTCTCATGACTGTTGAAGATCCGATGTCACTCATGGTTGCAATAGAGACCGGCGGTGGAGCTAGAGATGATGACGATGGTCGTGGATGAGGTGGTAAGGATCGGTCTCTACGCCCAGTGTGTATGTCTCTGTATCTCTCGCTCAAGAAGCTCTTCTGACCTAAATTTAGCAACATTTTAAATGATGGGCACGGGTCGGGTCAACACAGTAAGAGGATTTTTCCAAATAAAGTCCAGATATCCGTCTGCACGTCGCGATGAGTTAATTGTTGGACGTCGCGACGTGCTGCTCTTGCTTGCTCGCCGCGATGAGTTAATTGTTTGAAGTCACGATGAGTTAATTGTTTCATCGCGACGTGTCTTCTCTTCATACGCCGTGACGAGATGCTGGTATCACGTCGCGACGTGCGCTCTTCTTTATGCGCCGCGACGTGTTGACTCTTCTGATCCTTTTGACTCTTTTTCTCCTGCAATAAAACATAACAATTTGCAATATCAATTGTCCTTGGAAAAA
>JANIHZ010000210.1:28860066-28870933 GCA_027478365.1 Erythroxylum rufum | reverse complement strand
TAATGACCAAAGTTAGATTTTGATCTTTTGTTAATGATATTGGGTTGGAATGAGCTTAGAAATGAAGTAGGAATGATTTTTTAGGGTTAAGATGAGTTATAATTGGAAGATGGGAAGTGCATAAGTGAAAAATGTCAAAAAATCGGGTTTTCGGAGGTTTTTGGGGTCACACGCCGCGACATGCTCCAGCTCCTCGTCGCGGCGAGCACCTCTTTCCAATACTGACGTCCTTCGGTATTTTGGGCATAACTTTTACTTTAGATGTCCGATTGAGGTGATTTTTGATTCTTAGTAAACTAAAGATATAGGGATACAATTTGTATGAAGGAATAGAGTCCAAATTAGGTCTATAAGAATATCAAATTTTGGATGGAAGTTGAGTATAGATTATTATGTCAACATAACGATGTTTCCAACGTGTTTGGGGTATAACTTCCACATTTCTGAACCAAATGGAATGAGTTTGGTGTCTTTGGAAACTTAAGACATTGAATAACATTATTCTAGAAGGAAGAGTTACTAAATTCCTTCATTTATCTGATCATAACGACCATGGAAAAGTTGGACCGAAATGTTAGGTGTTGAAAGGGGTTATAGTTCAATTTTAACACTTTTGATTTTCGAAGCCTTATGAATTTCCTTTGAATATTGTTTGATTTTGAGCTTGGTTTGGTATAGGAAACCAAGCAGACCTGATCCAAGAGCAAGAGGAAAGGCAATGTTGAGTTGGATTATCAAGCGATATTCGGTGGGTAATATATTTATAGTTGTTGTGTAAGGGCAAATTATCTTGCTTGCTTATATGTTGCATGTTAATTTGCTTGTTTTGAATTATGAAAATTGTTGAAAATGCATTGTCATTGTGATCATGTATTGCCTTGAAAATAACATGACATTTTGTATGAACGAAAAGATGAGAATGCATGATGAGCATAAAAAGTATGAATGTGTATGAAATGAGTTAAGCATTGACATTTGATTGTGTTTGGGCAAGAGAGGAACGTTTTGTTAGTCACGTGCACGTCGACATATAGCCTTCTCCCGGCTTCCCGCTTGAGGCCACGAGATCCTGAGAAATCAGACTCGTTTTGTTCAAGGTATAAACTTCGGTTTATCCGTTTTGTTCTACGGAACTCTCAAGCCATTTGTTGTGCCATTCATTATTGATTTGTTAAGCATGATGCATAATTTAAGTGTTATGTTGTGATGGATAGATTACATGAATTATTCTTTGTGATGACATTTGAGTAATATGAATTGTGAGTTAAATTGTTGAATATTAAATTGTTACATGAATATATGTAGATATATGCTTGAATGTGTGGCTCAATACCGATGGCTATGAATATATTAGCCGCTGAGCTATGTAGCTCAATCCATTTTTTTTCCCTCCTCAGGTGCGACTCAAGACGACAGTTGATCCTTACAAGGCATCAAACACTCCACAATAGTTAGAGATCTTTTGTACTAAGTTAGTAACTATTTTGGATAGTTATTTAAGCATATCAACATTGAGCATCCTTATGTATTTTGTTTTAACTTTTGATATGTATGATGTTGTGTAAGCGAAGTATGTTTAAACCTATGAGATTTGTAATGATATGCAAAATTGAAGTCTTTTTATGTATGAGTATGCTTAGCTTGTGGTAGGTTGAATTTATGTGTTTGTTTGAATGGTTGAATGGTAGTTGTCGGATCTATGATTTTGGGATACACGTCACGACGAAGCTAATGGACGTCGCAATGAGCTTCCCTTGTTTCGCCGCGACGAAGCTAGTGGACTTCGCGATGAAATTCCTTTGGTTCACCGCGACGTACAGATATGACGTCGCGACGAGCGCCCCTTTTTGCGTCTGCGTCGCGGCAAGCATTGGCTTACGTCGCGACGCGCCCCTCTTTGCTGCCATGCTAGGATTTGTTTTAATTGAATCCTTTCCGCTTTTTATCTCTTACGATTGTCCCGACGGGTCACCCTGGGTTCAGTCTTGGGGGTCGGGACTCGGGCCTAACGTTCTTCGATATCAGGAACCGATTGTTGGGCTCCGGAAACGGGGTCCAGCAGGGACTAAGGATGGAGCCTTAGAGAAAGGGCATATACTTGGATAAAGGTAATGAAGGTAATTTCTCTATATTATAGCGAACAACAAAAGAAGATAGCCTAAAATTGAAAAAACAACGGAGTGACAATTAATTTTATAAAATTAGTTCTTTAAATAGTAATTAAGCAGAAGGCGAGAATTGCGAAAAAGTGAAAGGATTAGAATGAGAGAGCAACTAATCTTTGTGGTCAGGATCGTCAATAGTTTGTATCACTTCTTCTGTATATAAAAAAGTTATATTTAGTAATGTAATATTAAAATTAAAGAAATATTAAGGGCATCATAATAATTAATAAACAATTAAATATTTCTTCACCTTTGAATATTTTATCAAAATAATGTTCACTTTATTAATGAGTATGACTAGTCATCTCCGCATTAGTATATGTGATTGTATTAATATACAAATTAAAAAATATGGTAAGATAAATATGAAAAATAGATGAACTTGATATATCAGAAAGAAAATAATTTATCTTCAATATATTCATCAGCTAACTAACTTTGGGCACATATAAGAGCTTCCACAGTATGAGGATGAAGTTGAGCATAAAACCCGACCCTTAATACTAAAAGTAGACTCTGAAGCAATAGTGGATGATGGAATTGCTAGTAGGTCTCGTGCAATTACTTGCATGATCATAAAATTATTTCCAAAACTCTTCCTCCATACTAATACATCAAATTGCACACTTTCAACTTCAACCATCCAATCTTCCATCAAATATTTATCTAATTCCATCATATTGTACAAAGTTCTAGCCCTTTTTTCTTTGATAAATTTTGTAAATGAAAGTAACAAGTTGCTCTTAGAAGAGAACCTAAAACTGAAGCTAGAGTTGGAGCTTAGCAATCAAAACTACTTTGATCCTGATGCTGAATTTTATTCATTCTAAGTTTGTAATTATTAAACAAATCATACTAGAATTGTTTAATGACATCTACTTGCTCTTAGGATCGATCACCGTACAAGTCATATTATATATAAAATTATACTCTGTCAACTTATATCTTAGGATCAACATAAATAAGACTAAAACAATATGTCCAGCCATATACCAATAAGAATTTAGCTTCTTCATCATCTACTCTGTCATAACCCAAATAACCTTATTGGAATAAAAGATCCAATTAGATAAAGCTTTCTTTATCTCTCATGTAACGCTAAAGCAACAGTGCGAAGTTGAATATTTTATTCTCGAGAACAATTTAGTCGCATTATAAAATAATGCCAAGTTTGCACAAAGTTCTCTATCCAACTCTTATTGGTCTTCTGTAGGCATGTAAGTATGATGAGAATCTCTTTATCTTCGTTTGGTAAACACATCAATATATTGGATTACTAACTCCAACATCTTGAAGGTTTAGTTCTAACTAATTAGACAATCCAAAACTAACATTTTCATACTAAAATGCATAATTATCATACAGTTTTTTTAATTTCTCAGCTATTTTAGATGTTGCACTCTAATTTACTAAACTATTCTGAATCGAATCTCTTGCTTCATTTATTATATCCAATCCATCTTTCATAATCAAATTCAGAATATACTCAAACAACGTATATGGAATAACCCTCCACCAACTAACAAGCTCCTAACTCGTATCTTATTCTTCAACTTTTAAATCATAACATCATTCATGCTACAATTGTCGACTGTTATGGTGGATAACTTCATGTCAATATTAAAATCTATCAAACAGTCTCCTAACACAGTTGCCAACCTTTCACCTATATGTGGTGTTGGCACATAAATGAACCTATTATGTACAAATATCATCAACATCAATCATATCATAGAAAAGTAAATTATAACAATATTAAAGAATATAAATTTTCTTAAAAGTTTACCGTGTAAGGTCCAGTCATTGTCAATATAATGTGTTGTCGCCATTATATAACCCTTCTTTTGGTTATCAATTGTCCACATGTTTGTTGTAATGACAATCCGTCCTTCAATACTACATGATGTTCTTAAAATTTCTTTTTTTCTTATCCTCGTTTATGTTCATAATGTCCTTCTTCAATGCATTCCAACTTGGAACCTTAAAGGTTAATTGTAGTAAGTTGCAAAACATCCTAAATCTTTTGGTATCAACTATAAATAAAGAATGTTCATTACCAATTACCATATAAACTATCAAAAACCTTTATCTATTATTGACATAAGATTTTACAATCATTTCATTCCTCTCTCATAAGATTAGGGATAACAAATATTTGACCTCTTAATACCATCTTTTTTCTACTACACAAATCCACATGTCTCTTTAAATGAGAGGTTCCACCTTTTAAACTCCTAGCGAGCATCTTTTGACAATACTTAGATTCGACTTTTTCTACTTCGTCCATCGATTTAGTCTTATTAAAGTGATTGCAAACTTTACTTTTCAATTGACTTTGAGTTGGACTTCTATCTTCACTTGATATGAGATTAGAAGTTTTCACTTTTGTCTTCGATAATGGATTACAAAAACACACAGACATTTATCTGCTTTCACAAACTTATACAATCACTTACGTGGACATGTATGTGATCGTGTAAGTCACTTTGTATTTTGCGGACTTACATGATCACTTACACAAGTTTATATGTAATCGTTAAGTCATTGTAAATTTTACAGACTTACATTAGGTGTAAAACAAGAGAGAGAGAGAGAGAGTAGACACAGAAACAGAAGCGTAAAATGATATTATTTTGCTTCTTGTTCTAAAAGTTACTCGGATGCTCAAGCCCGAGCCTGAGCTCTGCTCAAGAGCTAGTCAATCTGAGCTGAGCTCGACCCCAATTGCCAATCCTAAGGGTGATGGAGAGGAATGAAAGAAAATTTGGGGAGCATAGCCAAAGAAGAACTCTGAGAGAGAAGGGACTGGAGGATCTCTTTCTCTCATCTTTCGCCTCTATCTAAATCTTAAGGAGTCGTTGATTTGCTTGCAGGACCAAAAGTTAAAAATATTTCCGTCAAGGGCCCGGTGCAACAATATTCCTTTCTAGTTATCCTGTTAGAAGTATTTAACAAGTGACCCTAAAGAACTTATCGACGCTCTGTTGATAGCACGAGAGCGTTAGAACTTATTTCTGAAACAGGAAGTAAATGGAAGTTTTTATCATAGGAACATCCGGTGAATTTAATCCTAGAATTCTTTTGAAGCGTTGTTCCATCGGCTAGGATTTACAATAGAACAACGTGCGCTCTTGATGAGAGCACAGAAGTAATGGTTAACATTCCCACTTGTTTAATTCATACTAAATAACCATTAAAATACCTGCTAGTGCTCAGCAATTGTTGCAATTTATCGCTAGCATGAATTCAATACAATCCTCTTATATACTCACACCAAAAATTGGATTGAATTCGTGATCAAAGCCCACTTGAGAAAACAGAACAATATGTCAGGCGGCTGATATGAGAAACTATAAATAAACGAGCTTTAATAAATATCCTATCTACCAAGAGAGATGCAAAAGATCTCACTATCTTTCTGCTTCCCTTTCTTGTCTAAAAAAAACTGTGTAAACCGCAGATAAATAGCGCTTTCGTTTTCTATATTGCTCTCCGGCACCAAAAGATAATAACTTCAAGAGCACCAAGACCTACAGCACACGCAGATTTCCCATTTTCTAAACTTAAGAAGAAACGAAAACTTTGGGTCGCCAGGATAAAGCCTCTAAATGGTATGTTTCAGTTCTTGTTTTTGCTAAATAGTAATCTAAGGTTTGTGTCTGCTCCTCTATTTTGTCACTAGACATTGTATCCTCAGCTAATTTTACTGCTGCTATGTGCGACAGTTGAAAATTTTCTACCATGCGACATAGCTTTCTTGCAATTTCTTCAACACCAAGTGTCCCAAGGCAGATCAGAAGAGAACTAAGCTCACGTTTTGTTTCGGATGTTAAAGACATACCCTTCAAATGCTCCACCAAAGCTATCTCCTCACCAGGGCTGCGAAAAGTACATTTGATATATGACAAGAGTAAATATAGTGGTGAGTGAAGCATCGGAAACATAAGGAGATGGAATGAAGAAAAATACCTGCCAGGGCGAATTTTTCCTCTATTCCTCTGACGTCTTGTGTCTCTTGCCTTGGTAGTGACGCTGGAGCTCACAGAAGCTGCAGAGCTCTTTCTTGACCTGCCATGAAACAAGGAAACCATCGTTAGTGTCAAAAGACTTTAAAACCACTCAGAATAACAAAGTATACAAACTGATACCCTCTGGTGTAGGCACTCATTCCACTGAATTGACTACTGGATTCTGAAGCAGAGTCATCATCAAGATCATCCATGGATCGTTCCTCTGATTTGAGCTTTGCTGCAAGTAGCAATCTCCTCTGTCGAACACCTAAGTAACGAGTCAAGTACTTCCCCACCTTCTCCAAGCTTTCTTCATGCTCAGCAATTAACGTGTTTGCACATTCCACAGAAGCATTCCTTACTTCAGCAACTAAATCTTCTTGTCTGTGCATGAAAGCAACTCTCAAAGCCTCTTCCCATTCCCTTGCAGTAATTAACAAATTAACCCCATTCTTGACATCCCTACAATACTCCAAGGCAATTTTTGCAGCCTCCCCAGGCTTACCTAGTGCTTGGAGCTCTTCCCACAGTTCATGAGCAAGTTGCATTGCCTCATCTTTTTCATATTTAAGGAGTCCTGCAACTGTAAGCACTCCACCCCAATTACCGCAAGCACGGTGTGCCTTCAAAGCCTTTTCCAAACTGGAACAACAAAGATAAGTCGTCGCAGCATCTGCAAAACATTTTTCATTGATAAGATGATCACCCCAGGCTTCAAGCACCTGCATCCTCTTAGCATGATCAGTAATCAATTGAAGACCCAGGGGAAACAGTTCAGGATTTTTGATCAAGAGGTTCAAGCAGTCTGAATGGTAAGCTTCACCAGCCAAAACAATGTTTTTGAGAGCTTTCTCAAACCTGTGCAACCTTAGGTTTATGTTATACTGCATTAGGAGACTTGGCATGCTTTCTAATTCTTGTAGATAAGGAAGAAATTCCTTTGGATCTTGCTGAGAATTCAATGCCACAATAGCTGCAAGGTTCAAATCATAAAGGCCTAAGGCAGCCTCAAATACAGCCTCTGAATCAGATAACCACAAGAGATGCTTGAGAGCTTCTTCAGCAGAAGGATGATAAATTCTCCTGGGGTCGTTAGAATCTAATAATTCCATTTCACGAATAGTTTTTATTCTCTCCAAAGCTTCTTCAAGAGCAGGTGGATCACTTCGAGCTAGTGTAGTCAGAATGCAAAGCTCCTTAGCAGGACTATCAGGGACTTGTTCCTCAAGACCCTTCTTCACCGCCAGAAGAACAGCAGAAACCTTGCTACTATCGTTAGAACCCCTAAAGTCCTTAGCTTGATCATCTTCACATAACTTTTGGGAAGATGAAGGGACATAATTTCTATACAAGGTGTCCATAATGTTTTCATTCTTAATGGCACAAACAAACTCTGTTATGTAGTTCAAATTGTTAACCTGTTTGACAAATTCTGAAGCCAAATGAAGAAATGCTCGCCAGCCACAGTGGTCAACAAGGACATTGAAATCAATCCTATGCCTCCTCACCATGACTAGTGCATCCCAAAAGCGTCTTTCAGTTAAAGCATTGACTATTGAAACGATCACCAATTTTCTTGGATAGATGCACTCTAGATTTCCCCGAGTTGTTTGCATTATCACAGCTGCATCATCACCATGCAGGACGCCAACAACTTTGGCACCTCTATCCCATATGTTTATAAAATTTGCATTTTTGTCCTCCCTTCTTCTGTTACCTGAGTGCACAAAGTTTTCACATTTCAACTCTGTTTCACCATTTAGTATGTCAAAAATGTCCACAACAAATAGAAAATCTTGTTTAGTTGAAAGAATCAAATGTGTGATCACTTGATTGGCCACGTTTGAGTAGAATGAGAAACTACTGCAGTTGTTACATAACATCCTCCCACCAACTTGCAGCCTACCAATGTCATCAAGTCCAAAAAGTAAAGGTTTGATTGACCCACTACTGATAACAGGAACTACACTCATCCAAGGGCAAGATGATAAAAGAGTAAAATCATCATGAATTACAGATCCTAGAGCACGGGACAAGCCCAACTTTGATCTGTAGTCAGAAACTTTTCCACCATCAAACTGAACAAAAGCTGAACATTTCTTAGCAGGATTGGGAGCAATACTGATTACCAGCTCTTCCAACCAGCTTTTATAGGAAACCTTAGCATGCCAGCCCGAGCTTGTAACCATGCCCGGGGCTTGATCCTCAGAGCATACTAATTGAATTTCCAGTAGAAAAGAGCCACTTAGTCCATCCTCAGCCAATGGTGCATTACTATGATTGGAACCATAACGAGAAACACCAACAATCATATGTGAATCCAACCATGTAAGATGTGCTAAGGGTCCAAATTCATTATCAGAAATGCATGATTCAATGTTAAATTCTTTTCCTTCAAGTTCCTCCCAAGTGTCTTGCTCAGGAAGGTCTGCAATACACAAACAACCATCTGACAGAGTAGCGGCCACACAGTTCTTCAAGTTCTTGCTATATAAAGCCAAATCCTGCACAGCATTTGGAAGCCTGAGACTGAATAAGTATAAAGGAGGAGGCATCAGGGAAAAAGATAAAGGTGTAACAAGTATCTTGGAGCCATCAATGACCAATGCAGTTGAGTTTCCTTTGACAGCAGTAGTCCAGATAAAATTGTAAATTGTGACCTGCCCCCGATGAGTCCAGCAGATTAACTGCATTGGTTTAATTGGATCCCACATGAACCTTACTCCGTCCTGGCTTGAGTGTCTAATCTCATGCTTCAAATACCAATGGTTGTTGCTAAAAAACCAAACTTTAACAGAATCATACCCCCCACATCTAACAGTAGATGCCAGAAGATCTGAACTACAATTCCATTTCATAAACTGAACTGTTGCTTCCATTGGCTCGTTAATACTAAACAAGCTCCTAACTAGCCCATTCCTCTCGTAGAAAACTACAGCAGGACAATCATTTTCCGCTCTTCTATCATAAACAGCCGCAATTTTGGCCCCACTAGGCATCCACTCCACAAGTTCCCCCATAAAAGGTTTTGAATTTGAACTAGCATGCAATGCACCTGA
Organism: Erythroxylum rufum; assembly: GCA_027478365.1. Lineage (NCBI taxonomy): Eukaryota > Viridiplantae > Streptophyta > Magnoliopsida > Malpighiales > Erythroxylaceae > Erythroxylum > Erythroxylum rufum. Next base: position 28,861,699 of record JANIHZ010000210.1, on the reverse strand, counting down.
ATCTCGTTCCCATACCTTAAGCTTCTTCTCATTTAAAGAAGAGGAATTACCTGCATCACTTACGGTGGCAAAGTACTTTGCATCACCCCGCCATGAGATGCAACTCTCAAGAATATGTTTGGAAGCAAAATCCTGTTCACCTGAAACGATAAGATAATTCTCCTTACGTTCAAATTTCTAAAAAATTAACCTAAAGCAATAAAAGAAAGGAAAGGGAAGGTCCTTAGTCCTTACTTATGTGAGAAGCTCGAGTTTGATCCTCTAATATGGAAGTTTCGTATAACAGATCCCAATCACGAGTCATTACTAAAAGCTGTCTCAAACCAGAAACAATAGCGAGCAAATCACCATCCGGGCTAGGAGAGATGCACCTAACACCGCCATCAATTTGACCCACAATTTCGGTGGCATTATCGTCCACACTGTGCAACAACAAAAGGCCATTATAAGTTCCCACTATCAAAGCTTCTTTTTCCATTAAATAATCGAATGAAGTGATGCAGTCTCCATCTGCCAATTCAATCGGATTAACTTGTGCTGGTAACAACGTCCTGTTTCTTCCATCCTGAAAGAAGAAAGAAAGAAATATGAGTAACAATCATGCATATTATTTTATCGCAGTTTACATGAAGAAAAGAGCAAACCTGGAAAGAAGAAAGATGAGTCGTGTAAATGTAATTAGCGGAAGAAGCGAAGAACAAGCGGTTACGCTCGATGTCGAGAGCAGAGAAGAGTATAAGCTCATGCTCTGATTGTAGTAAACTGAGACCCAGAGAAACTTCTGAGTAGAGCTTCAGATTATTCATTCTTCAAAGCGAGAGAGGACAGCAGAGCAAGAAATAAGAAAAAGTAATAAAGTAGGGTTCGGGTTTTGGGGGATTTAAGCCCTGGAGGAGGCTTCAGAATCAGAAGCTCATCGCCAAGTTGTAGGAAGCTGTAAACCTAAACTATCTCTGGACACTACTAGTACTGTGGAGGAGAGCGAAGCCACGGAGGGGAAGTCGGTATGTTTCCGGGGCCTGGGCCGCTTATAACTGAAAAAATTCCTTTCACTTGGGATAGTGAAACTTAATTTATAAATGTTGAAAAGTTAGTAATTTGTTTATAGTCTTACGAGAAGGAGTTAATTCTTAAGTAACAAAATGGGGCGCAACAAGATGTCTGGACTGGACTGGCCTGGCCTCTTTCAACATAGAAGACAGTGTACTTGTATCAAAACTTTTATCTCTCCAATTCCTATTTTTCATATCTTATGAACATTTTACATTTAAAATGAGTTGGATAGCAACATGTCCATCGTGTTAAAGAGTCAGAAGATTGAATTGTATCTATCGACTAAAATGGATAGATCGTTAGGGTTCATCCTTTAACGTGTGGCTTTTGTAGGATTTCTTTCTAGTTTATTCCTCTTCTGAAAGTCTTGAACCTTGAGTACATAAATTTGACTTTTTAAAACAATTTTAAAAAATTATTAATTAGATTTCAAAACTTTTAATTTATTGTAAATATATTTCAAATATTAATTTTGTTAAATATTAGTATTAGTTCCACTCATATGAGATGTCACATACATCCTTATATACACATAATTTTCAATAAATAAATAGAAAAATATTGAAAACAGTAAATTTTA
>JANIHZ010000210.1:28717852-28740888 GCA_027478365.1 Erythroxylum rufum | reverse complement strand
GATTCTTCTATTTTCATCACAGATAAAGATTCGTTGTTCATTTTTTTTGAAAATTATTAGATTTTAAAATCTAGGGAATTATGTTTAAAATTTACATTTTTACATATTTAAAGATTCCATATTATATCAAAGACAATAAGACAATTATATTTGAACAAACTGAAACATCCATTACTAAATTTAAAAGAGCATCCAACAATATCAAAATTTGATAAACAAACTAGGCTTCGAGAAATAGTAGGAGTAAAGGGAGTTTGAAAAAGGTCTAAATGATGCCCAAGGTCTAAAATCAATGATAGGTTTCAATAGCTTCAACTAAAGCTTTGACTCAGTTAATCATAGAGATAAACTTTTCATTTGGATTTATAGTTTGGGTCGAAAGAAATCCCTACATTGTATTAGTAACATGGGTGGTACATCTAGAATCATTTCGTCAAGTATTATGAGGAAATTTTGCTAAATTTGATTTAAAACATACTAAAGCACTATGCTTAATTTTCTTTTCAAACAATGACTTATGTTTTAGGCAATCTTTTTGACAATGTCTAGTTTTCTTACATAAATGAAATCTACCATACTTCCTTTTTATTCATTAAAGCTAAATAACATTAATCTTATGTAGTACATACTTTCCCTTTTCTTTATCCTTTTTTGAACTTCTTTATAACTCCTTGATGAACCATGAAATTAATTGACTGAACTACTTGTTTTTTAAGCCTTGCTTCCTCTTTAAATAGTATACTTTGTAATTCATTCACATTTCATTTGTCCTCTCAGTCTCTCTACTAATAAAAGGTAAGACTGCATATTATTGGACCTCCCCAAATTCCACGAAGTAGCAGGATTCATACTGGGTGCTGTTGTTGTTGTTGTTCATTTTTCCTTTATAGTATTGTAACTTATTTGGAATAGGTCATATTCAGCAGGCAAGGAGTTAATAATAAATTACATATGGAAACTTTCACTCAATTCCATTCATATAGATCTTACTCTTGTTATTATATTTATTATTTTAGCGTATATGCTTATATAAGGGTCTAGAACTATCAAACTTTATGGTGGTTAAAATACCCATTAAAGTCCCAACAAGTGACTTAATCATCATAATTAAATAGAGAAATATCTTCAGAAAACTTAAGATATTACTTAACACTTATAGTTTTGGGAATTGTACCCTTAATGTTGATAGCCATAATCATTTTCATAAATATTAATCTTAATCTATTTGATCTTTCCCAAAGTTTATGGAAATATTTTTCTTTAGTACTACTGATATCAGTAAGAGAAACGAGCTTATTGGTTTGGAGTGCTAAGTCAAGACCTAGGATTCTTAGGTTAAGCTAAACTTGTTCATGTCATTTAATAAAATTAAACCTATTAAACTTCACATTAGACGAAGCTTGTGAGTGAATAACAACAAATTTAGAAGAAGCAAGATATATTAAATGCTTATACTTTAATGCTTTGGGTCATAATTTAAACACATAAATAGCTTAATGTAACAATAACGTGTGTATATTGTGGCTCTCTTTGGGTTAAATAATAATATACAAAATAACATAAATTAAACTCTCATTGTTATGTTTACATTATTAATATTGATGGTAAGCTTCAGTGCCACTGGTAAAGTTGCTCTTTTGTGACCATAAGGTCACATATTTAAGTCACGAAAGCAACCTTTTTGTAAAAATACAAAGAGAAATATGCATATATTATGACCCTCTCTAGACCCCCACAAAGTAGGGGGCCTTGTGCTCTAGATACGTTGACTTTTATAGTATAACAAACATATCTAACAAAGTATACCAATTATTCACAGTTATGTTCAACGATATAAAATTAAGTAATCAACCTTTAGGTAATTGTTAAATATTTTATGATCAATGAACTTTAGTATACCCATTAAATATATATCGTTATGTCATTTCATTTATAAGCATCACCTTATCATGGATTAATAACAACAACAACAACAACAACAACAGCAACAATAACAAAAATAACAACAACAACAACAACAACAACAACAACAACAACAACAACAACAATAATAATAACTATTTAATTTGATATTTATGAAAATTTTATAATTTGATCACTTCGGTGACTAACAAATTATTATATATATATCAAATTAAATGAATTGCATATATGATTCAATATGGCATGTCACTACTTGATTAGCAATATAAAGTAATTACATAGTAAGAAAACAAAATTTATTTCTATGATGACTAAAATAATATAATTTATAACCGAAATAATATATATTAATGTGTTGGTACTACTACATTAATATTCTTTTAGACATATTTTCCTAGTTCCATCGTACATAATAGTTTAGTGAAATAAATATTCCTTTGCTTTTATTTATTTTATTTTTATTTTTAATATATAATGTCTAGTTTGTAGTTATAAAGAAAATATTTTTCCAGATAAGAATCCATTATCAATAAAATTAAAACAAGCATGCTTTAATTTTGTAGATATTCGTGCCTTTAATCATTTGTTACATAGGGATTGTATGTGTTAATTTTCAAACTGTCATCTTATCATATATATAATCTTAAATAGGATTATTGAAAATATGAATTAAATATAAATATAACAATAATCCTCAACTAAAAATTTGATATATTTATAATAAATACAATAAATTCATTATAAGAGCAAAAGATATAACATAAATATATTTTTAATCAATATTTAAAGAAAAAATTATTAGTTCTGGGTTCTTCATGATGACTTGTATAAATAAAGCTTGATAATCTTTTTGTTGAAACTCTATTGACCTTACATCATAATGTTAGTTTTATAAATGAAACTTTAGCTTACTTGTGGCATAAATGTTCTAGTCACATATCTATAGAAAGAATGGTCACATTAGTAAAGAATGAAATCCTTCTAGTTTTAGATTTTACTAATCTTGGCATTTATATCGATTATATTAAAGAAAATATACAAAACACATAGTTAAGAAAGAAGCCATAAGAAGCACACAACTTTTTAAAATTATATACATTCTTGGTGGTCAAATTGACCTTCCAGTAATCAATACATACTCTCCAACTTGTGATGGTCCTAGTGGAAGTCTTTTCACCTTTTTCATTTTCCATCACTGTCATGCCTCCCTTCTTAGGCACACGTTGTACCAGACTCACCCACTCACTATCTGAAATGGGATAAATAATCCCTGCATCCAACAGCTTTACTACCTCCTTCTTCACAACCTCTTGCATGTTTGGATTTAACGTTCTCTATCGCTCTCTCACAATTTTACACACTTCTTCTAGGTTACTCCTATGCATCACCATATTGGGGCTAATCCCCCTAATATCAGAAATTTGCCACCCTATAGCTCTCATCCTCTTCCTAATGGTCTCCATCACTTTCTCTTCTTGCTCAAAATCTAATAGATTCGAGATAATGATGGGTAGTGTAACACCCCTACTGCCATAAAGTACGAACCGGAACACCCTAAGGATATTCCAGTACATACCCTATAATAATGGTGTGTTAGAGCAATTATAAATCTCACTTAAACATGGCATCATCATTCTTTAATCTCCTATAAGACATCCTCAAGGAAACATAATAATTTAAAACCAAATTTCCTCATTTCATTCGATAAATCCGAACATAAAATACATTGTATCTTTCGAATATTCATACATGTACATCATCATATCCTAATACAAAATATGCTACATGTAAGAGGAAATACACAAAATGTCTACCTAATCCTTCAGTCCCAGTTGACCGACCTTTAAGCCATATCTTCTCCCAAAAGTACAATAATATACTTCTTATAGCGTCTCTTAGTAGCTAATGTCCTTTCTCGGTCCTGAAAAATTAACATACAATTTTAGTGAGTTTTGCAATTTGCAAACTCAATGAGGTAACCAACATTGATGGTTCACTCAATTCATGCATCACATCAATACACGTAACATATAATTCACATCTTTTCATATGCACAAAGTATCACATTTCACATTCTCATTCGACATAAGGCAACAATACAATTTAATCAATCAAACACACGTATTAAAATGTACATGCAATGTTCGTGAGACTCACTTTCCTTTATTATTATCAATGTGACCGAGTGTCCTTTTACTAGCCCATATCCTTTAGTGGATACCGAGCTATATCAAATGCACGTTCAATGACATTCCCAGGTACATTTCCTTAATACTCATCTCAAAATCAATTAACATGATCTTTGAATCATTCCTTAACACCTAATACACTCTTCTTACATTAATAGCTCAATCCTACTTCAATTAGGCTCATTCAATATCACTATCAAGCCTAAATATCTTATTAGACAAACATTGATAAGTCAATCATTTATAAACAAACATATCTTCGGACAAAAGGCATAACTTTTTCTGAAGATGTCTGATTAATGTCATTCTAGGACTGTTTCGAAGAGAAATTTGAGATCGACAACTTTTGTGAAGACTTAAAAGAGATATTTTTCCATCTAGAGGGTCAAAATCATGAATTTCTAAAAGTATACAGTGAATGTCCGTTAAAAGGACATACACCTCCCCCTAACGGACATACACAGGGTTGAGACATTTTTCAAACCCGTGAAGGTCTGTTTAGTGGACTTAATGTCTGTTTAACGGACATGGGAGAGGCTAAGAGTCTTTCCAGACCTGATAAAGTCCGTTTAGCGAACCTAAGTCCATCTAATGGACATAGGTGAGACAAAACTCGCTCAAGAGCCTTCCCAATGGTTTCTACATCTATCCTAACCTTACTTTCACTCTAAATTGTCCCAAATTCACTATCTCTAATGCAACATCATTTCATAACAATTCAAATACCAATTTTATTTCATTAAACTATCTAATCTCTACCCATTTGATTCATCACTTAGAACTAATTCTCATCCTTCACAAATTCCTATCTTTCTTTCCCATAACATATCTCACTTATATGTAACAACAATTCATATTCACAATTCATTATCTCAAGTTGATAACTTCTTCAAGTATACCTAATTTCAACTCAACATCATCCATACATAATTCATATTCCCTACTTGATCATAAACACTCAAAATAGAACACATTCTTATACACTCAAAACAAAACACATCATATACATTCATCCACCAATTTGCTGCACCCAGTTCTCAATTGCATGTCAAGTTTTGAGACTCTTAAAGAAAGAATTTAAATTCAATGTCTTTATGAAAAATGTAGCCATATGTCTCTAGTGGAATCCAAATTAAGAATTGTCTCATTTAGATAACTACAAAACAAGTTATGGCTAAAACATAGAAGCATAATTAGTGAACATGTTATTGCTACATTTTCCAGCACTCATCTTCCAATTTTCTAGATTTTACACCTAACACAACTTGTATAAAGGTCACCTTTTCTACTTCATTTACTCTTCATTCTCAACTCCATTTTAATTCAATATCATTCACAAACCAATTCATAATCTATATTTGATTATTAACCAAAAACAGAACATGTACATTATCAATTTTCTGCACTCAACCTAATACCATTTTGATGATAATTCTACCTCTAAAACATCTCTAAACAATTTATGAATTATTACTCATCATACATATACAAAAGCAAGAAATTTACATCAACTATTCATCACTCATGTTCATCATACATAAAACACCATTTTATGCCATTTAACCTCCAACTATCATCATAAAAGCTTCATTAAACACTACCCATAAAGATTTACAAGCTACTTACTTGATTTAGCTTCCAATTCTTCAAACTTTTCAAGACCACCAAGAATCGCTAATTTTTCATGCATCCTACATACATCATCATGGAGATTGGAAGGTTTAGGTTTTCTTGTGGCAATGAAGAAGGCAACATGGTGGAAGTGGCAAGTGAAAGATGAGAGAGCTAGTTTCAATGTTGGTGAAGGTTGGCAACAAAATTCATGAAGAACGTGAAGAGCTTGAAGAAAATGGGAAAGGTCACGTAGAAGAGAAGAAAACAAGACAAAAACAAGAAATAACTTAGTCTTTCAATTGAAAGAATCGTGAGAGAGAGAGGAGTGGTGAGTGTTAGTGACACTTGTCACTGTCACTTGTCTCCTTCCTATGGTCCTATGTGGACCCTTATTAAAAACTAGTCTATTTGTCTCCAATTTCTAATCCAGTTCTCTCCCAATTTTCAATGACACTTGTAAATAAATCCCAAAGTCATTTATCAAAATTCCTATTGTCATTGGACAGTAATTTCTACTGCCATTTATCAGTTGCCTTGCCATTTGGCATTTTTCCTATTCCAAAATTACCCAAAGTTTCAGAAATTTCCTAAATTTCACCAAAAATTCTAAATCACTAAATACACTCTCCAAATCAATTTTCAACATATAAAAATCACAATTCTCACTATAATCACATTTATAAACAATTATACCTAGAATATGTCAATGAATGTATTTACAATTATTTTAGTATGCAAAAATTCAATATTCATGTGTATGTGTATGCCTTATTATATATGAGCATGTAATGTACTTTCTAATTTCTTAATAATCTTTCATATTTACTATTCTAGCCGCAACATGGGTAACGGGATGTTACAGGTAGGGTATGGATCTTACCTAAAAAGGTTTATCTCAAATGGGAAGGTAAGGGTTTAAGCTCTAAAGTGGGGGTCTTAACAATGGAAGGTGGTGTAGGTGTATTTGTTCTCTCTAACTTCTCTAACTCAACTTCCTCATATAAATCCTCTTCTCTCACACTCTCATCCTTGTGTACTTTAATAACTTCATTAACTCCCTCTTCAACCTCCTTCACATATTCATCCACAGCATCAATCTTCATAGACACATTACCATCCATCGGTTTTTTCAAAGATTTAGACATATTAAACTCAACCTACTCATCACCAATCATCAAAACAAGTTTTCCCTCATGCACATCAACTAATGCCTTACCAATATTCATAAAGGGCCTAAAAAAAATCAATGGATAATTTTTATTAGCTTCAAAATCCAAAACCACAAAATCAACAGGAATGATAAATTTATCTACTTTTACCAACACATCTTCTACAACTCCATATGACCTCTTGATGGATTGATCCGCAAGTTGAATTAGCATGGATGTTGGCTAGACCTCTCCTAGTCCCAATTTTCTGAAAACAAACAAAGACATCAAGTTAATGCTTGCACCTAAATCATATAAGCATTTAGAAAATTCAAAGTCATCAACAACACATAGAATCATAAAACTCCCTGGATCTTGTAGTTTTGAAGGCATCGTGCTTAAGGTAATCACAAAGTGACTGTCTGATTGTCCTCCCAAGTACGTTTGTGTGTCAGTATGTCCTTTAGAAAATTCGCATACTTGGGCATGCACTCTAAAGCTTTCACCAATGATAGGTTGATCTGAAGCCTCTTCAGTTTCTCCAAAAACTTAGAAAACTGAGTATCCACCTGATATTGTCTCAGCCTTTGTGGACATGGAAGTTTGGGCTTGTATGGTGCTGGTGGCATATACGACCTCTCTTCTTCTTTCTCTTGTAGAATGTTTGTATGAGAAATTCCCTTGAAAGGTTATGGTGGGGACAACTTCTCTATAGTTCTTTAAACCTCTCCCAAGCTTTATATAAAGACTTTCGATCGCTTTGTTGAAAATGTATGATTTCCTTGATGATCCTTGTTGTCTTGGTCAATGGATAGTATTTGGAGAGAAATGCCTGGGCTAGTTGTTCCTAAGTAGTAATCTGCCTTGAGCTGAGTGAATTGTACCATGCCTTTGCCTGATCTCTCAAAGTTAAAGAAAATAGTTACAACCTCAAAGCATTGTCAAACATCCTATTAAGCAAGAAGGTGTCACATATCTCCAAAAAATTAGCGAGATGGGAGTTGGGATCTTCATTGGACAACCCATAGAACTGCACACTACTATGAAGAATGTTGAGGAGTGTCAACTTGATCTCAAAATTGTTACCTTGAATCGCTGGCCTTGCAACTCCTTGAGGACTGAATCCTGGTCTTATAAAGTCCATCAATATCCTTTTGGCCCCTCCTTGTTCTCCTTCTTTTGCCATATTTCCTTGTATAATGTCTTGGCGCTTCGCTCTTCTCAACTATCATTCGTGCCTTGTGATATCTACTAACTCTTTGTCGCGAAATTCAGTATTCTTTCATGTGTTCCTTGTGTTCATGCACCTACAAAAACACAAGGAAAAGTATCAAAAACTCTTAAATCAAAGCAACCTAAACTAAAGAAGATGCTAAACTATAAATCCCCGGTAATGGCACCAAAAACTTATTGAATGCAAAACACACTACTTGTCTTACGCTCAAAATCGCAAGTATATGGGTCGTACTTGTAATTAAAAGAGGATATCGATCCCACGAGGATTGTGCTTAGGCACCATTTCATTCAGGTTGTTCTTTGTTTAAGAAATTGTTTCAATCAAATTTAAAAAGATAAGTAATATAAAGACAAACTAAAAGTAATATAGAACAACGCAACCCAAACCAAAATCGTAAACTAAGACTTGGAGAAAATCAAGATTAAACATTAGGACTTGTCATTATTCATATTTGCTCCCCTCTGATTAATTGATTCAATTTATGCTTGGCTCAAGATTTCCAAAAATTCTAGCTACCCTCTCTCAAGGTGTAACTAAGTGTCACTAGTTAAATAAATTAGAATTAACTTTGGGATCTCTTAATATGCAAAGCCTTTCCTAAATATTCAACTAGATATGAGGCTATCCTATAGGAAATGTATTGATATATTGAAATCTCTTCCTAATAAATCAATAACTTGTTATTTATAGGTCTATTAATCTTCAACTCTTGTTGTATAATTAACACAGATTGCCACGCTCACTCTTTCGATTTATTGCAAGGTTTAAGCACAATAAATAACACAAACACGTATATCATTAAATCAATAACCAAATGTTCACAAATAGTTCAACAACAAAACCTAAAAATTGTTTAGCCAATCATAATATCCATAACATCCCCAACAATCAAATAATCCATGATAAACATGCTAGAAGAGAAAGAAACTGAAATAAGACTAAACGGGGTGGCTCCTCCTCTTCTTTTCCCAATCGGGAATGAAACCTTGAATCTCCCTTACCTCTAGGCTCTCAATCTATCTTTTTACTCCAGGAAATAAGTTCCATGACCCTATGGCAGCTCCCAAGATTTTATGTCTTATAAAGTCACGAAAACCTAACAAATACATGAAACCTACGCTTTTCTTTGACTTCTAGTTCCCACAATCGTGGGAATTATACTTATGCTTCCACGATCGTGGGTTAACTTAATAAAAGCTTTCTCCATAGATTTCCCACGATCATAGAAAACATGCCCTTTTCCACGATCGTGGGTTTTTGTTTTTCAGCAGCTCCACTTCTCTTCTCTTCTCTTCTCTTGGTCCCTAGCTTAATCACAAAGGTGTCCACCCTCTATTTTTACACCTAAATGATCAATTCCTACCCTAAACCAATATTAAACACAAAAGAACAACCATGAAGCTCAAACTAAACAAAAACACACAAAACAAGTCTTAAAACACAACAATACTAACCTATCATACAAGACACACATACCAAATACTTAGAAAAAACACATACTAATGCACAACTATCAGTTCTATGCTTAGTATATTGTTGCTTTTTATAGACATTTGTAGCTCCTTGAGTTTGCATTTTACTTTTTTTGAGCTTCATAACACATTTGAATTGATCAAACCCTAAATTTCCATGCTTATTTAATCCCTTACAGCTTGTTCAAACCCTATTGCTTGGCTAATTGATTGAAAAATCTAAAAGGAGAGATCCTTGGCTTTGCTTTAACTAAATTGTTTACTTCATTAGGAGAATGATAAAAAAATCATTAGTTGTGTAAAAGCAGATTTATAGTTTTGGAAGGAGACCATCCATTCTTTATTAACAAATGCTTTATCCAATTTTCTCCTTAAAAATCAACTTTCTTGCTATTTGTTTGACCAGGTGAAGTAATTTCCAATATAGTTGAGGACTTCTATAGTAATTGTAGCTAAGCACCTCTTGAATTCTTAACAAAGAAACTTGGCACTAAGTCAGGTCTGGGTGGGTTGTTTTAGGCTTAAAGCAGTAGGAACGTGCCTGGGCCTGACCGAGATCTAAAGCAACCTATCCTGAGCCTAGACCTGAGGAGGCCCAACCTAAATTATTATTATTTTTTAAAAATGACAAATGACTTCGTTTTGTCTTTTCTCATTAGGTCCGGACAACCCCAAACCCGTATCGAAGCCTGGTCAACCAAAGCCATGCATGTTGACTTCGGGCTGAGCTGAGCTTGGGCCCTTTTGCCATCCTTACCTATTTCTCTGTTAGTTTCAGCGTCAAGTAGTGTGCAATTGAAGTCTCCTAGAATATCCAAGGCTCATTGATGTTGTTAGATGCATTGAGAAGATCACGCCATAGTTTCTTCCTCTAAAAGGTATGATTGTGTGCATAGATAAAGGATATGTATATTATATGCCTTGATGCTTTCAAGAACGCTGAGATATGGATCATTTGATCTATAGTGAAGAAGTTAAGTATATCAATATTTCCAACCTTGTAAAAAATAAGAATCCTACGATTTTGGTGATTAGCATAATATAGAAGACCATCCTTTTTGCATGAACTGATTTTTGAGTTATTCCTTTATTTCGCCTTTGTTTCCAAAAGATAAAAAATAAGAGGATTGACAAAGAGAATATAGACACTTAATGAATGTTATTTTTTAGGCCATTCATTCCCCTTACATTCCAAGCTAAAAAGGACATGGTTTATTAGGTAAGTGCCTTTCTTAGCCTTCCTTTTATTGAATCCTCTTACAGGAGGAGTAAGAGACATATCATGATCTTCATTTTGAATATGTCCTTCCTATTGAATTTCCCCTTTGCTACTACTAGGGGTCATGTAATGATCAACTTTGTCTTTCCCACTTTCCTCAAGGACCTCTTTGTGAGTTCCCTTCTCAAGAGTAATAGTCTCCTTATAAATGCTAAATTCACTCACTTTTTGACTGGTCCTTTCTATAAAGTTATCAGTTTCAAGTTCAAGGACACTCCCTTCTACTCCACTTGTTGTTGTACTAAGTACTCCCCTGGAGTTACCATTATGTGGATAAGTAGCTATATCCTTACTTCCTTGTTTCCCAACTTCTTTAAGAGCTCCCTCCAGTTTTTTAGCCTTAAGGTTTCAGGTAAAACCTTGTTCATTCCTATCTCAATACAAATTTTACCATATCCAATGCCAAGGGCCTTACTCTATTGCTTTCGCGGCCAAGTTTTTTGAGTTAAAGGAGAATAGGAAAAATATTTTTAAGTGCTAAGGATCTTAAGAAGGCCATATCCTGCCTATCTTACTTCTGCCCCTTTTTTAACCACAAGAAAAGTAAGTCACTTCTCCAAGAAGTAGCCAACCAAAGTAGCATTCCAACATAATGCTCTAGCCTTTAGCACATACAATAGGTAGAGATATGACACCTTTTGCTAAATCAACATGTGGATGCATAAACGTGAGTTTGGTGCTGGGGCAGTTGTCTCCAACAACTTGGGACCAAGATCTTATTGTGTGATTTCCTTTGTTGGTGGTTAAGGGGATGTTAGTATGGAGATGTGAGATGGTGCTTGTGTTTGTAGTCTCAAGGTGTGGTGAAACATCAATTTGAGTGTTTGGTATGGAAGACAAGAGAGTGTTACTGGTGGAGTTGACCATACTAGAGGTGATGTGTAAGGGATTAAGATTGTAGTCAAGAGGTGAGCCTTTGGAAGCAGAGGATGGTCCAAAAGATTTGTCTCGGGGTTGGTTTGAGAGAACATTATCTAGATTGGTAAAAAGTTGGTGACAGAGAAAAAAGTTTTGAAAGACTGGTACTAAAAATAGTAACAATTGGGGGTGAGAGATGAGTACTACAAGTGCAACGATAGGAATGCCCTTGAGAATGGTACATAAGGAACAACTAGAAATGGTAGTGAAGGAGAGTAACCACAGGCGAGTAAAACATGACAGGAAAGAAAGGAAGGAAGCAAAATATGGAGACAAGGAGTAGGAAGTTGGGAAGAAGAAGACCCTCCACCATCTTGCTACAGTATGTATAGCTAGATGGTGAGGAGGGAGGTATTCTTCTCCCACTAACATCTCACTAACTCATTAACTCTTTAAATTTCTCAAAAAAAAAATCTAAAAACTCTTTAAAATATTATCTCTATACTAACAGATTAAATTACAAAGTTATTCGATCTAATTTGAGTTGATTATATTTTGGGCCAGGTTTAAAATTCTTAAAAATATCAGGTTTTAGGTTAGGTCCAAGTCGGATTACAAAATTTTGGCTTAAACCTTAGCCTAATTTAGCCTACTGCTATCCTTCCTAATTTGTGTGTGTATACTTAATAATTAAATTGAAAAGCCTCCTAAATGTTTTCCTCATATCAGATATAGAGAAGTTACCATTAATACTGCTGTTTACACGTCAAAAATCCTGACATTTTTCTACTTTCACTCGGCTCAGGGTCACGGTCAGGCTCGAGTCCTCTTAAGCGATAGGCTTGCTCTGAGCTTCAACACAACAACAGGAGACTCATCGCAAGTTGCAGAGACGAGAGATGAAATAAGAAAGTGGTAGCGAGCAAGTAGCTTTTGCTGGTAAAGTGTAAGAAATGGCGGCGAGAATAAACTACTCCATACAAAGCACTCTTAGCCTCTTCAACCCTCTACACACCATGAATACTAAGACGACCGATGTGAAGAGTCGTATTAGTTTCTGTAAAAACATCTTCTCTTCTTCTTTTTGTTCCAATAAGAAAGGAACCTCTTTCTGTACCTCCTCAGTAGCAAATTCTGACGGCGGTAATCTGCAGAGTGGTAAAACAAAAGAGACTTTTGTCCTTACAACGCCGCTTTATTATGTAAATGCTCCTCCCCACATGGGTAGTGCTTACACCACCATTGCAGCTGACGCTATCGCTCGGTTTCAGGTCAATTGTGTTTTTTCTACTTAATAATGTTTATTGGGTTTTCCGATCTTATGTTGTAAAATTGTTTGTTTTGGATAAATTTCATTCAGGTTGTTCACTTATCACTTGGGTTTCAATAATTAGCTCAGAGGAATTTTTCTTTACGGTGGTCGCTGTGTTTGTTTTCAGAGGCTTCTAGGAAAAGAAGTTGTGCTTATTACTGGGACCGATGAGCATGGGGAGAAGATTGCTATGGCTGCTGCTTCTAGTGGCTCTAGCCCACGTGAGCACTGTGATGTTATCTCCCAGGCTTATAAGACGCTTTGGGATGACGTAAATTTTTGTTCCACCTAAATGTTTAGCTCTTTCAGCTCGGTAATTGGCAACCGTGAATGTTCTAATTGGTCCCAAACTTCGGGTTCTATGAGTGCAGTTGGACATTGCCTATGACAAGTTTATCCGTACTACTGACGCCAAGCATGAAGCTATTGTGAAAGAATTTTACTCAAGGGTCCTTGCAAGTGGTGACATTTACCGTGCCGATTACGCGGGACTCTATTGTGTTAACTGTGAGGAGTATAAGGTTTGTACCTTTACATTCCTATCTACTCTTATGGTGATGTAGTGTATTACTTGCTTTTCTAATTACTTTGAAACTGATGCAATTTGAGATCACAAAGTTTGTTCTGAAGTCTCTTTTATGTCATTCCTTTTAAATTTGAAAAAAATGAAGCTTTTCTAATATTAGATGGTGTTAGTCTTCTTTCTTGTCCATGCAAAATTTCTTGTTAATGTCCCCCAATAATAGAAAAGTAATTTGCATTCACAGGATGAGAAGGAGCTAGTTGATAATAACTGTTGCCCTATGCACCTAAAGCCATGTATTCAGCGAAAGGAAGATAATTACTTCTTCGCCCTGTCAAAGTATCAAAAGAAGTTGGAAGATATTTTGGCACAGAATCCAAACTTTGTGCAGCCTTCTTTCCGTTTGAATGAGGTTTGAGAATGAGCATTCCTCTTTTTTTTTTTTTTGGCTAGCAGAACTTTAGACTACATAATTATCGAATTGTAATTGTCAAAATGTGACTAATAGAACTTATTTTCACATGCTATTTGCATGTCTATTGGTTTCTTGTTAATCAACTTATGTTGGAGACTGAACTGAATGATCTCAGACTGAACTGAATAATCTCACTATCTTCTGTAGTAAAGTTTAAGTACAATATGTTACGGATTTTCAGGTGTCATTGTTGAAATGACGGCCACAAGAATTCAAGCTCTACAAATTTCAATTAGATTATGATCATAACTTTATTCTTTCTATGGATGTCTTTAGGTGCAAAGTTGGATCAAAAGTGGCTTGAAAGACTTCTCCATTTCTCGGGCATCAGTTGATTGGGGCATTCCAGTTCCTAATGACAATAAGCAGACTATTTATGTTTGGTTTGATGCTTTACTTGGGTATAATCCTTTCCTTGCATGATTCTGTTATCTTCTAAGAATGCAACTCACCATGTAGTAAGATTTTCACTTGTATCATTCTTTTACCATTAAGGGACCAACGTTTCTCCCTCACTGATAACATGCTTGAATTTCACTTCTATTGAGCAGCTATTTATCAGCCTTATCAGAGGACAGTGAACAACCTGATTTACATACTGCTGTTTCTGTTGGCTGGCCTGCTTCATTACACTTAATTGGAAAGGTTTGGACTTTTTTGTTATTTCCCAGATATGTTTCTTATCAATGCGATGCAAAGCTTTGGAGAAGTTTCCATGATAAAACTATCATGGAAATTTCAGAGTTTAGATGTTTCCTTGTTATCAGAAGCTATTAGGTCTTCCTTGATTTCTTCTACTGATGAACTTTGAGTTTTGGTTGTCTAAGTTCACATTTCATTCATGGCGATCCACTTTCTTGAAAAAGTAGTTCCACACCTATTTGCATGGAATGCATCTTCCTGATTTTAATGCTGTGAATTCTTAGGCTCTTTCTTTAAGGTAGGCATGTTAAAACTCTCGTTTCCTCTTTTGAAACTCATGTGTCCTCTTTTGCTGCTTCATCTCCTACAATTCAGTGGTTACTAACTTGGTTGTCTTTCTTATCCTATATTATGTATATATGTAATTTAAGTTGAATCTTTTGTATTCTCCAACACAAATATGTGCATATTCTATTGAAAATCAATTATAATTAACCCACTTTTCTTTTGTAGGATATTTTACGATTTCATGCAGTTTATTGGCCAGCTATGCTAATGTCAGCTGGATTTCAAGTTCCTAAGATGATATTTGGGCATGGGTTTTTGACAAAGGTATGACTCTGATTCCTTCTAAGCAATTTGTCCTGAGCATTCTTGGAGCAACTGTCTTCTACATGAGGTGTTCATAAATGCAAACAGCCATTTAACTTAAACTTAGCAGAAAATGACGTGCCTTAGAAAATTTTAAATCATGATCTGGTGCTACCATTGGATAAATGAATAAGTCTTGCATTCTTTTATTCTCTTACACCTAATTTTCCTTCATGCAGCAATGCTTTTTATTTTGAAAATTATAGGATGGCATGAAGATGGGGAAATCGTTGGGGAACACACTTGAACCCAATGATTTGGTTCAGAAATTTGGGTGTGATGCAGTAAGGTACTTCTTTCTTAGGGAAGTGGAATTTGGTAGTGATGGAGACTACTCGGAAGAACGTTTCATAAATATTGTTAATTCACATCTTGCCAATACCATTGGTATGTCTTAACTTTATAGTTATAATACCGTGTTTCAATAACAAGCCTGAAGCTGCTATGGATACTTGCAGTCTTTGCGATCTATGAATGGAAATATTTGTGATGTCAACTCACATTGTGCAGGAAATCTTCTTAATCGTACCCTTGGGCTTCTTAAAAAGAACTGTCAATCAACTTTGATGGTAGATTCAGCAAATGCAGCTGAAGGAAACGAATTCAAGGACACTGTCGAGAAGTTGGTAAGGATGCATCAAAGTGTTATGCATCATCCCTTATCCTTTTACTCCTGTTATTACCTGTATATGGTTACTGCAAACTTCAAATTCTAGTTGATTTAAGAATATATTAGATAATGATGGTTCACATTGTTGCTCTTATGTAAAACTTGGTGGTAGAATTTTTAATTTCACTGGCTATTTAGACTTAGTAGCTGATTCAAGTAAGGAAGCTTGGCAAGTTGGGACCTATGTACAATCATTGGGCTTCTTTCTTCTGCATGTTCAATTTACTCGGATATTCATGATCCACGCATTCATATACCATAGTTGGATCATATTGGACATCCATTTTGATAAGAGTGTTGTCGAAGTCCCAAGCCATTTGAACTTCTTGTGCTGAGAAGCAACAGCCATTTGAACTTCTTGTGCTGAGAAGCTAGTTGCATCTTCATGTTAACAGTCATTTGCTTCATACATTTTACGAGAACCGGCTGCATGTACTGATCCACATGTCTTCTGTACTGTAAAGGTTGAGAAAGCTAAGTTCCACTATGAAAATCTCACGCTATCATCAGCTTGTGAAGCTGTTTTGGAGATTGGTAATGCTGGGAATCTGTATATGGACAAACGTGCACCTTGGTCCCTTTTCAAGAAAGGAGGTTCTGCTTCACAAGCTGCTGCAAAGGTTTGTGTATGAGAAGTGCCATTGGAGCCTTCTTTGTTTCATTGATTTCCCCGGAAGAGTGAATCATGACAGGAATTCAGGAGAAGAATAGCTTTAGCTTTAAATCTCCTGTAGTTTCAAGGAACTTGTTTGAGCTCAGACAAAGGAAACTGTAGTCTATTGCATGAATTCTTATTGACTAATATTGATCTTGGTGACTATGGAGCAGGATCTTGTTATAATATTGGAAGCCGTGAGGATCATAGCCGTTGGTTTATATCCTGTAACGCCAAGTTTATGTTGGAGAATATATGCCCAACTTGGCTACTCCAAGGACAATTTCAACACTCTGAATTGGGTCTCTCTCTCTCTCTCTCTCTCTCTCTCTATCTATTTATCTATCTATCTATCTATCTGTTCTTAAACGTACATGAACGTACACACTCAGGACGTTATTGAGCATGGTTAACGTGTTTAATTTTTGCGCCTAAAACTTGGCTTTGACTCTTTTCTCTATTAACCGTCCCTGGAACTGCATTGTAGAGTGATACAAAGTGGGGTGGCTTGAAATGTGGTGAAGTTATGGCTCATCCTAAACCAGTGTTCGCAAGGATTGAGAGCATAGCGGAATCAGAAGATGGTGAAAAGGCAGTGAAGAAGACTGTGACAAGCAAAATGAAAGAACCACAGACTCAAGCCGTTGCTGAGGTGTAGATACTTCTATGTACTCGTTCTACTATTCTTTTTACCTCGCACACTTCTTTTCTTGAAAAAGTTCCAACTTATTTTCAAGTCGATCATAGAGTTCATAGTTTGTTTGCTTATTAGTGGAAGAATTCTCTCATTTATTAGACAAATTGTTTGCTTGTGAAATAATGGTTAAAAAAATGATAAATCTTTCAGAAATAATGGTAAAGAGAAATTATTTAACTGAATTAAACCCTTATATAGATATGAGTACAATATTATAATGTCAGCAATAAATTTGAATTTACTGTAGATATAGTATTTTTTGGGTTTTATACCCTTTTCTGAATACTCGATTATGCTCTTGTAGCATATACGAGATTATTAAATATGGAAAACAATAAAAGTAACAATTATTTATATTAAATTTGGTTAGGATTATAAATATTCATATTATGTAGGCCTAATTGATTCTAATCACGTATTTTTAACAATCATTTCGCAATGACAATTCACTCCAACACTCTTCCTAAAATTGGTGCATAAATATATGCCCCAACTTATCCAATAAGATATGAAATAATGTGCTTGAAATAGTTTTAGTGAGGATGTCTCTCAAATGCTCTTCTGATTTCATGAATGAGAATTAAACTATACCGACATCAAGCTTTTCTTTAGTAAATTGTCAATCTATTTTTACATGTTGTGTTATCATGTTAGTTAGATTTTATGCAATTTATGTAACTTTTATTTCCACAAAACAATCTCATAATTGTCTCAAATGAGAAGCCAATTTTTTAAACAATTTTTTTTAACCAAAGAAGCTCATAAAGTTCCTTAACGATGCCACGAAACTTAGTCTCTGCAATAGATAACGCAACCACATTGTGTTTCTTCTCTAGGTACTAAGTTGCCTTTAACAAAGTTACAAAGGTGAAATACCCAAATGTAGATTTTTTTTGTCATTAATGCTTCCTACTCAATGTACGTCTGTGTATCCATAAATATTTAAGTGATTACACTTCGTAAACATGGTTCATTTTCTTGAGATGCTTTTAAGTACCTTAGGATCTAAATTACAACCATATAGTCTTCACTTATATGTGAATTAACTTACTAAGCTCATAATATAAGCAATATCTGGTCATGTGTGAGATAAGTAAATCAACTTACCTACAATACACTGGTATCTCTCTCTATTTATGGGTATTTAATTTCGATGTTCTTCTAATTCGTGGTTTTGGACTAACTATTGGTATGTTTGCATGTTTACAGTCAAGCATACTTCTCTAACCAGTAGGTCAAGTATATACTTTCTTTGTGAGAGAGATAACCATTGACTTGATGGAGTTTGATTCTTAAAATATATTTTAAGCCTCCAAACATTTTAAACTCAATTGCTAGATGACTTTGCAAATTACGATCTCTTATCATTATGTTTCTTCTAATAATCATATCAATAACATAGATTTTAATAACAATTATCACTCTCCTTAATGCTTTAGGAATAAGGTATGGTTCTGTCTGATTTTGATGAGGCTAGGCGTCGTTGCTTGGATCCATGATTTGTGGGACTTAGCTGGAGAATACCTGCAAAACAACGAAAGGCATGCCGGGGGTTGGTTGTTGGCAGGCCCTTCCGACGCTCAAGTTAGTCTTTTGGTGGCGATTTTGGTGGCTAAGAACAGAGAAAATCAGGGTTCTAATATCGTACCTGTGTCACAATGGTGTAGTACCTTATATAAGCAATACTTGCTAGGTTTAGGTCACCATTAATGAATGGGCCGATCGGTTGTTAGACAGATCGCGATAGGCCCGATCGATCAGGGGTTGAAATCTGATGCCCGACAGCCTGTGTTAGGATCGATCGATCGGATATCGACGCATAGTGAGTGGCAGCTTGCGGTAGGATTGATCATCGGGCATCGACGCATAGTGCATGATAGTTCATGCTAGGGCCGATCGACTTAATGTTAACGCTTATTAGATGATAGATCCTACTGTCGACGCCAGGTTAAAGCACTAGCTTTAATTATTACTGTCGGCGCGTATCTTCTGACAGATTTTCAAAACTTGAAGTGGAGCGCCTTTTAAACTACTGCGCAGCTGTCATGCGCGTCCTTTTAACTGTTGCGCCGCTCCGAGTCTCTGAAAACCCTAATTCGCTACAGCGCAGATCTTGCCACGTGTCAACTTCGGCTCGGATCTTACCACGTGTCTACCGTCGATTGACACAACCGTTCAGTGGATCACTGTTATAAACGTTCGGAATCGACAGACTTCCTCTGCTTCCGTTTCTGCGTTTTTGATTCTCCAGCTTCTATTCTCTGACTTCTCTCTACTCTTCTTTTCTCCTGTAATCATCGGGATTCCATTTCCTTCGTCGTCTAGACTCCAAATTTCAACCACTAAACTAGGTATGTCATTTCTCTGATCCTTATCCTACTGATTCCTTTTCATAACTATGTCATCAACCAGTCCTAGAGGTGAGGTTAGTCCTAGGGGTGAAATCGCCGAAAGTGCCTTGCAAATAGTTAGGCCGCTTGAAATAACGGCGAGAGTGATGGAAGTGTCGGAGGTAAGACCAAATGAGGGAGTTGTGGTGAGTGACTAGAAAGATGGGCAGGTCGTCTAAGCGGCGCCGTGCGACCCATCGACGATGACCGAGAGGGAATTGAACCGATCGGTTATCAAAAATAACATCTTTGCATCCTGGGGACCCAGACTGGCTTTCGAGAACAAACGGATTCATAGCAATCTAGGGGGATACTTTGCCGTTTCAGACAGGTTTTTCTCGGTCGGTGGTATGAAGCTTCCGTATGCCCCGATCATTGATGAGGTGTGCTGTGCCTACTAATTGAGGCCGAGCCAAATTCCTCTGAATGACTGGAGATTTATTAACGGTCTGGCCTTGCAATAGACGCATTTTTCATGGCCTAATGGATCAGATCCCATCGGAACTCTGAGGTTAAACGTGCTTGGGTGAGAGTAGTTCTGGGATGGGTGACCTCTTGGGAAGGCCTCGGGAAAAGCAAAATCGTGAGGGGTTGGCTGGGCTAAGGCTCAAAGCGGATAATATCTGTAAGCGAGTGATCTGGGCTGTTACAAGTGGTATCAGAGCCGGTACCCGAACCGTTGTACCAGCTAGGCTGGACCTCAAAAAGAGCTGGGCCCTAAAGGGGGTGGAGATTGTAAGATCCCACATCGAAAGCAAAAATGGAGGAGGAGCTTCGCATGAAAGTCCTCCATGATTGTCATGAAGTGGTGATGGACAAGCTGAAGGCCGAGAAGAAGCTGCTGGAGCTATAAGGCTCCGTCAAAGAGCAAAGGGTTGAAACAATCAAGCGATGGAAAGAGTGGCACCTACACAAGGAGTGCAAAGAATTTGCTTGCGATTTGGCTCTTTCCCTCCTGAGGAACTGCCACAGCGTTTGCGTTCCTGAGGGGTCGGATGGTCCTTTATTCGAGGACTATACCGAGCCGATGCTTCCCTCTGAGCTCGGCCTTTCAATTGAGGAGATGAGGGAAATAGCTGAAAGAGAACGAGGGGCATTACCGGATGAGATGCTGGATCTTAGCTCGGACGAGGAGGAGGAGCGAGAGGAGCGAGCTCATGGAGGTGTCTCTCCAGTTCTTTCAGCAAATCCTAATCCTGTCCCGAGTGCTTCGCCGACCTCCTCTCCTTCCAAACAATTTTAAGCTGTCAAACTCCCAAAGCTCATCTGGTCGGGCTTGTGACTAGAAAAATATAAGGAAAATAAAAAATCTTATTTTATCCTTCGTTGCCTTGTTAATTCTGTAAATGAAGCTTTAAACTATCATTAGCTCTGTATGAGAGATTGCCTTTTCGAATATCCTGTAGCGAACTAGCGCGTTCGATATAAGTTGATCGGTTGTTAGGTTTGAAGGAATTCGACCGAACAATACTGAGGTCGAGCGATCCAAGATTTTGGCTCTTGGCATCGCCTGGTTCCAAGATTCGGTCTTGGCAACCTGGCCGAGAGATGTCGAAGCTGAGCGATCCAAGATCCTGTCTTGGCATCGCCTGGTTCCAAGATCCTGTCTTGGCAACCTGGCCGAGCGGTGTCGAGGCCGAGCGATCCAAGATCCTGTCTTGGCATTGCCTGGTTCCAAGATCCTGTCTTGGCAACCTGGCCGAGTGATGTCGATGACAGTCTGTAGAATGTTCTCCCTTTAGCCCAATTTAACGAGACCTTTCTTGCCGAGAAGCTCGAAACCCCTTTATTGATGATGACCAGGGCGCGGGCCATTAAAAAACCTGATTGGCAAGACCAGGGGAAAGGTACCCACTGGTTACATGTATAAGTGCATAAGCAATAATAAAATACAAGACAAAGAAATAAATAAAGTAAAGAATATCTATTAGTAAAACGCCTTCAAGTTTTGAGAACTCCACTGCCTCGATAGAATCTTGCTGTTCGTGCCGCGCGGGATGTAAGAGCCATGGCTTGATAGGGTCCTTCCCGTGTCTGACCGATCTTTCGAGGATGTTTCCACAGCCTCCTCGGCCTTTCTTTGTGCATTTGAGGTCGGTCTTCTTCAACCCATGTGAACTGCTGCGTTTATTCTACAGGGTCCATCCTCTCAGTTTCTTCGTCGGCTCTCACATCAAGAGAACTTATCAAAACTACCGCTCCCTCAAGGGTTCTTGTTTCTGCCAAGTAGCATTCCCTAGTGATTCTCTACTGACCCCTGACGATACCGATTCCATGGGGTGTTGGGAACTTCATTGCTTGATAGTGGGTCGATACAACCGCTCTGAGGACGTTTTGGGTGGCTCTTCCAATTATGGCATTGTATGCTCCTACAAACTTCACGACTAAGAATTCAACACTCTTCTCTACTTGATATGGCTTTTGTCCGAACTTTACTTTCAAGAGGACTCGAGCGAATGGATAGGCTGATGCTCCCGTTACCCCTTTGACGGGCCCCTCTATTGGCAGTAGCCGCTCTTCCGGAATCTCCATCTACCTAAAAGCGTCATAATATAGTAGGTCGACTGAGCAATCCTCCATGTCATAACTGACATCTATGTGGAAACGGCAATATAAATCAGGATCCCTTTTGTTGAGGGGAGTTTTCAACTTGCTAGGTTCTCGGAAGGGTTCCCCTTCAGCTCTCATGACCTCCAATACTTTCGCATACCGCCTATTGAGCGGGGTGAAGGATTCTTGTCGTTGATCTTGTCGGTCGATCGGCTTTCTCCAGCTAGACCGATCCTTCTGTTGCTTGTGTGAATCATCTGTTCTACCGCTCGGCCAGCGATCATCCGCTCTACGTTTTGTATTTCTCAACACTTCCTCTAGCTGGATATACTTATCCGCTCGATTTCTTATCTCTTGAATAGACTTGGGTTGATCGAGGGCCAATGTCTTATTGAATTCTTCATCCCTCGTGTTACTCATAAGGGCGGCTAACATGGACGAGCAGGTGAGGTCAGGGACTTCGACAGCTTCATTGTTAAACCGAGTGATGAACTCGCGCAAACTTTCGTTCCTTCCTTGGGTCAACTGCATCACTTCTAAGACAGTCTTTTGTGGCCGTTTACTCATAGCAAATTGGTTGAGGAATAGCAGCTTAAAATCCTCAAAGCAGGTAATACAGCGCGAGGGTAGACTGTTGAACCACCGTCGGGCTCCTTCTTGAAATGCTGTACAGAAAGCCTTACACTGAATTGCATCGGGAATGCAATGCAAATTCATCATTGATTGGAAGTGCTGAAGGTAATCGAGGGGA
>JANIHZ010000210.1:28693184-28713180 GCA_027478365.1 Erythroxylum rufum | reverse complement strand
TCCTCCCCTCTTTCTTGACCTTCATCAAGCACAAAAATTCCAATTTACCAAGAGAACTAAATGCTGAAATTTTAAAGAAAGGGAAAAAACTTGACTTTCAACCTACTTACCCTTACATAATCTCACTTATACCCTTCCTATACCTCCAATTTCCCTATTTGACCTTAATCAATGCATAAAAGTTCTAATTAAGAAAAGAGACCTATGCTGGAATTTTAAAAGAATGATAATGCTTGAATTGAAACTTTCCTAACTTTGCCGATATCATTCCTAACTGATATCCCATCATAATCTATCTCAATTTCATCAATATTTTCAAACTTCTCATGCTTTAAAGATACCAACACCAATCTGATTTTTCAACAACCATTCCTCTTTCTCTTATTCTTTTCTTTTCTTACTCTCTTAACCACCATTTTTAGCATGAAAGTCAAAATTCTAACAAAAACCATGAATTAACAAAATATCACAAAGCTGAAATTTTCTTAAAGAATGGAAATCTTGGCTTAAAACCCATCTAATTCTTCCTATACCTTTTCTAAACAATAGTAATCCAAAACACCTTTCTAACTACTTAAGAATTTCGACAATCCCTTATCTTCTTAGCCTCCCACAAAATCTGATTTTTCTTAGACTTTCAAATCCTTCTACTTTTCTTTTCCTTTCAATGCCTCTTACACCTTCCTTTCTTTCTCTTTTATTCTTTCTTGAAAAACTCTTCAAACTAAGGCATAAAAATCCCAATTACCACATGATACACATGCTAAAAACTCTAAGAAAACCATGGCTTAATAACAAAGATATAAGCTGACATTTTGTAGGAATTGAAAAACTTGAGAATCAACCTACCTTATCTTACCCATACATTAACTAAGCACTTTGCAACAACACTTATTTAACTAACCATCAAAGTTCGGAAAGCTTCATGCCTTATCTAAACCATAACTTCACTTCCATTTTTCTTTTCTTACTTTATTCACTCTCAAAACTCTTCTAATCACCATTGTTATGCATGAAATGCAACACTCTACCACAAAACCATGAATTAAAAACAAGTAAACTATGCTGAAATTTTTCCAAGCTTAAACTCCTTGCCTTTCTTTCTTCATACATCATATTTCAAACCCACCATTTAAACAAAACTCTAGCATAAACCATGAAATTACAAAAACTAACCATGCTGAAATTTTTAACAAACAAGGAAAACATGAAATTTCTTTGCTATCATCTTAGCCATCCTTTATCTAAGTCATTGTCATCAAAACCTATCTCAATAACTAACAAATTTTCGAAAATCCCTAACCTAGAAGCAACCCACGAAATCTGATTTTCATACACAAGCTTTCCTTTCCTTCCTAAATAATGTCTTCTTTAAAGCCTTAACTAAATAAAGTCTGAAACACACAACAAAATTCGAAATTCTTCATGCTTATAGGAAACCCACGCATGCTGATTTTTTTCCTAGCCTCAAATACTCTCCTTCTTTCATTTCTTTCGTAACCTAACACTTCAATCTACCAGGAAAAACACAAAACCAACAATAAAACCAAGAATTTCGGATTTCTTTTACCTTATAGGAAAGACATACGAAATCTGATCTTCCTCCATCTACTCTTCCTCTTCCTCTTTCTTCTTCAAGAATCTCTTAGAATCACCTTACTCAAGCAAGGAATCCACACAAACCCAAGCTTTTCTTTACCTTCTTCTTCTTCCTCCTTGCCGACATCTCTCTCTCACTCTATCTCTCTTTGTATTTTCGTATATCATCATACAACATAAGGAAAATAACTTAAACCTAACTTACCTCTCTTCTTTTTACTCACATGGCCGACCATCTTCTTCCCCATCTTCTCTCCTTGGTGGATTTCGACACTCTTCTCTCCTTTGTGTGAAAAAAAACGATGGCCTCTTATGTTTGCTAGAAGTTTCGGTAATGGTCTTATAAAAGACCTAAGAAACTAACTTTTTAACTTATTTTCTCACTCACTCCTCACATACACGACACACACCTCACACTTGCTTCTTTCATTTATTTTCTCTTTATTTTGATTTGTCTTTAAAGCTTCCTTGATAAGCTTTCTACTAACCTAAGCTATTTTGTGGGCCTCCCACTTAAAAGTCATTTAACAAGTCCAATTGTTTCTTTTACTCCTTTATTTCATTCACTTTAAAACCCTAATGGACTTAGAGCCCAAATGCTTAACAAGCTTCTTCATGTAACAATTTAACTAACTAACTACATAATGTTTAAGCCCACTTCCACGTAAGCCCAATTGCTTCCTTTTCTCTTTATGTTCTCATTTATTTGCACATTATATTACAATACATGGACCCAAGCCCAATCTCCATGCTTCTTCATTTACTCTTCATGTAATAGATTCTAATGGACTCTAGCCCAATTCTCATTCATTCTTATTCATTTATTAGCATCAAAAGATGACAAGGCCCAATTCTTTTTCATTCCATACTATAAAAATTCCAAGGCCTATCTTTATAAACCTTAAGCCTTAATAACATATATAATCTTCCTAATGGGCCTTTTAACTTCAACTTATTATTTTAAACTCAAATTGTAACTAAATCCTTTCAATAAATTGCTACAATTCACACAAGCTCTAATAAATTCTAATCCCCCATCAAATCATATAATTCTCTTTTAGTACTCTCACAATGCATCATAAAATAATAATTCTCAATAAATCTAATTTCATTAATTTCTTCATTTAATATTCATAACTTAAGCAATAAAATCCTCAATTTATTCAAATTAAATTAAAAATCATCAAACTAAAATCCTCACAATAATTTAAACATGTTTAATGCGAATCGGGGCCCAACAGGTATTCCTTCTGGGTAGTGTAGAGGTTGTATTGTCTGATATACGGCTTGATTCATCAGGATGTGGGTTATGGTTAAGTGTTTGAGGTACAATGGAGGTCATGTTATCATTATTTCAGCTATTAGTGTAGGGATTGGGGTATGTAAGGTCGTGTGGTGGGTCAAGAGTTGATTGTAAGTCAATATTATCATTATTGGATACAAGGGGTAATGGTGTGGGTTTGGTGGAGTCACTATGAGGTATAGTTTGGAAAGGAAATATTTTCTCATAGAATAAGACATCTCTAGACACAAAAATCTTATGGGAATTAAGATCATATAATTTGAAGGCCTTTTGACCTATTACATAGCCTCTAAAGATGCACTTAAAGACTATTGCCTCAAATTTATCTTCATAAAGAGTAGTGTTTGTAGCAAAGCCTAAACATCCAAATGGTTTTAGGTTTGTGTAATTTGGTGGGTTATTGTATAGTATTTTGTAAGGGATTTCTAGTGAAGTAAGGGTGTAGGTAGTTTGTTGATAATGTAAATGGCTACAAGAATGGAATGTCCCCAAAATTTCTTCGGTAGCTTAGATTGGAACATTAGGGACCTAACAATCTGTAGAAGGTGTTTATGTTTTGTTTCCATGACACCGTTCTGCTGGGGGGGTTAAGGACATGCCTTTTGATGTAATATTTCTTTGTTTTGAAACAATCTAGCACATTCTAAGTTGATAAACTCTATATCATTATCACTCCTTACAACTTTGACAGTGGTTTGGAATTGGTTTTCAACTAGGGAGATGAAATTTTAGAGTGTTTTATACTAAGGTTAGTTCCTTTAAAGGTAATGGTCTGTCAAATAGACTTAGTTTAGAGGTTATATGGTTAGAAGCTCCCGTATCAATAGTCCAAGAGCCAGGTTCGATAGATACAAGAGAATTAAATGCATGATTAAGTATAGAACCTGCAAAATCTCCCAACTTTGCAAAGTTGATACGGTGGTTGTTTGCAGTAAATTTTCCCTTTAAAAATTTCATGACATCTTGCTGTATAGCATTAGTTAATTCTACAATTAAACCAAGCGTTTTCTTTAGGCCTCATTGTCATCAAGATCATCAAGTAGTGTGTCAGCTACATTTGCAACCAATATTGATTGATTGTTCCCTTTTTGCTCCTTGAAATTTTTGAACCAGTTAGGGTAACCGTGTTGCTTAAAGCAAGTTTCCCTTAGGTGCTCTTTTGCACGACATGAATCATATAATAGCTATTCCTTTTGGATTCCCTTTTCTTGTTGTGCCACTGACTACTTTCTTTGGCTACAGTCTTACTATTGCCATTACCCTTTCTGAAGCTTCAACCTGCTCTTGTTAGCATAACAGTTTGATCAATGACATCTCCTATCACCATATGAAGTTCCGTTTGCTTTTAAACCCTCAACAGCATTGAGTATGCCTTGTTGATGTTTGCCATCAGGTCCATCAATAGGATTTGGTTTATTACATGATCAAAAGACTCATTTAGTCCTATTAAGAATTGAACTAATCTATTTATTGTACTTAAGTCCATTACAATTTTAGTTGCACCACAAGTGCACTGTGGAATTGGCATCAGGCAATTCAATTCCTCCCATAGTTTCTTTAGTTTAGTGTAATAACAAGCAACACTCATATTCCCTTAAGTATTTGATCTCTCTTTGGATTTTATAGACCATAGGACCATTGCTTTCCCCAGATCTCTCTTCCAACTCAACCTATAATTGCTTAGCATTCATTGTGTATAGGAAGGCTTCAACTAGTTCCTTCGAAATGGCATTCAACATCCAAGACCTTACCATACAGTCAACCATTAACCACCGTTCGTATTCTAGACTATGACAGATAGTTCTTCCAATAAGAGGGGATGATATAAGTATCATACCTGGATGGTCTAATCATTGTAGTGGATCTCCATCATTTCTACCTCTATTTGTTTGAATGAGATTGGCTTTTGTATCACCATTGACTCTAGCCATAAAAAATGGTTGACAAAATTGCTACAACAATTGCAGTAGAAACAAATTACAACGAAGGAGAAGATCACAGCGAAAACAAGAGCGATGTAAGACGAACGCTCTGATGCCATGTACGATTGCAATATCTATAGTCGTTACTAAATATTGGCAAAGAGAATAACAAGAACTAAAGTCTTTGAAGAAGAAGAATCTCTCATTTCTTCTATTATTACAAATGCCTTTATATACAAAGGAACTAAAGCTACACTCTAGCTAAATGGCGGGACAGTTTTAACAGATTAACAAAATTTGGTTATGGGAGTTTGAGTTTGTTGCTATTAGTTACATGGTTTTGTCGAGGGTATACTAACCATGACAAATGTATACATTGCATATGCTGAGGTTTACAATAATTATTAGACATTAACAACTAAACATAATTTTGTTTCTATTTGAAAGAAAATAGAATAGTAAAATTAAAAATTGCAACAAAAAAATAGAAGTGAAATTAATCGAAACTTAATTTACGGACATTTCATTTTCAATTTTTGCTTCGTAACTTACAATTGAATGACTTTTTTTATTTTTTATTATAAGAAAAGTTAATAATACTGTGTGACGTCTTCTATAATATACGAATGTAAAAGAGAAAAAAAATCATGTACAAAGGTTGGTTTTTCCAATACTTTAGTGTTATTCTTGGTTGATTCCTTCTCATTTAAACATTATTAACATATAATTAGTTACATTCAATATCTCATAATGTATTGAGTTTATTTTTAATTACTTTTTGTCATTAATAATGTATAATGGTGAGTACTATTATTATTTTTAAACTTATGAAACGATTAAACTTTTAGAATGTTAAAATTCGAGTAAAATGCATGGGAATAACTCTAGTATGGATAATGAGGAACCTTAAGACCAGTCACAGAATTTATTACTCTCTGTTTCTAACTTCTATTTCACAACTTACAACCACAAAAACAAAACATTATTGAAAAATGCAATTTACAGGGAAAGAAATGAGAAGAATGCAGATACAATTGGGCCAACGAAACTAGAAATAGGAGTGAGCCACCCATCATGACTTTTCAAGTTACTGCATTTTGTCTATTGCAGTGCAATGCCGCACAGTAAGGTCCATCCATGGAATAATACGGTCTGTAATTAGTTTATTCTCATGGCCAAATTGTAGGAAAATACAAGAAAAACAAGATATCTCTTGACAAGCCAAAGACAACTATGAAACGGCCCTCATAAACAGCTTGTGTGTCTGACAGACTAGCAGAGAATTGGGATTTGGCAAAAGTTCTGGTGTCACTTTCTTCTCGGAACTCCAAGCCTGAGGCGGAAATCCTCCTCCATAAGGGGAAGCCCATCACCCAGCTTGATCTTTGGTTCCCATCCCAGAACCTCCTTTGCTTTCGTGATATCTGGCTTTCTCTGACGTGGATCATCTGGTGTGTTCTCCACCATTTTTATCTCCACATCAGGATTGATAAGCTGCCAAGGAATTCATCACATTATTATTCAGTCATCTTATTTTATCATAAACAAAAGCATACGAGAATCAAGTTCGATAGGGCCAATTGATACTGACCTCCTTCACAGTCTCCGCAAGTTCAAGCATAGTGAATTCACCTAAAATGCACGTGCTTCAATTAATAGCGGTACTGCTTCCATTTCTTTCAAATAATATCCTAATATATCATAGGTTCAAGTTATTTACCTGGATTTCCAATATTGATCGGTCCAGTATTCTCTCCTTCCATAAGTCGAATAAGGCCATCAACCTTCACCCATTACAATTAGATTTTGAGAAGCAAGTTAACATTACAACCTGATCATGATTCATGGTAACAATCATGACTTAATTAATGAAACCAAAAGTTCTAGCATTACCATGTCAGAAACAAAGCAAAAACTCCGGGTTTGAGTCCCAGGTGCTTGAACAGTCAAAGCCTCATTGCTGCATCGTCAACAGAGCAAGAATAAGTTGTTAGCAATGAATAAATCTAGCAACTGACAAGAAGATCTAAATTATCAAATACTGAAGCTTCTCCAAAACTGTTACCGAATTGCTTGAGCAATGAAATTGCTGACAACACGCCCATCATCAATGTTCATACGGGGTCCATAAGTATTGAAGATTCTGGCAATTCGAATCTCTGAGACAGTGCCAAGTATTTTATAAAGGTTAAACACATGTGACGAGACAGTTAATGTTTGATGAAGGAGAACATATCCCACGGATTATGATGTTCAGAAAATAGACCAAATATTTTAGTAAGCCATCCTACCAATGCCATGCTGCCTATGGTAATCAAACATAAGAGTTTCAGCCACTCTCTTTCCTTCATCATAGCAACTCCTAACTCCTGCAATATTTCACATCGATGTAAAATGGATGCAGTAGCACGTATCTTGCAACACAAGTTTTAGTACAATCACATATTAAGACGACTTCCATTTCCATCAGCTTGTAACAGTGACATGATCCAATATGCCAACCTAAAGACTAAAATATGATAATTACCAATTGGGTTGACATTTCCCCAGTAGCTCTCAGTCTGAGGGTGAATGAGTGGATCTCCATACACCTCTGAAGTTGAGGTAAGCAAGATCCTGTTGTTATTTTATAGCATCAGTGTCATGAGAAAATAGCATAATCAAGAAAAACACCGATAAAAAAGATTTAAACCTTGCTCCAACTCTCTTGGCAAGCCCTAGCATATTCAATGTAC
Source organism: Erythroxylum rufum (assembly GCA_027478365.1). NCBI lineage: Eukaryota > Viridiplantae > Streptophyta > Magnoliopsida > Malpighiales > Erythroxylaceae > Erythroxylum > Erythroxylum rufum. The sequence goes on along the minus strand of JANIHZ010000210.1, from coordinate 28,705,621 downwards.
CAATCACATTTGTCTTTATGGTCTGTAATAGAACCAATAGCAAATATCAGCAGAAAGAAAGATAAAAAGCTCCTTAAATCTGCTCCACTAGAAACCTAACACTATTGAGAAAATGAGAAAAGGCCAAGATAAAGGTTATTCACACCTTTACAGGATTGTACTTATAGAAGATGGGAGAAGCAGGGCAAGCAAGGTGATATATTTGATCAACCTCAACCAACAATGGCTCAGTAACATCTATACAAGAATAAACAGAAAGTCATACATAACATCAGTTAAGTTTTAGTTATTGCTGAGCTCAAAGGGCCACAAAGTCTTTAGATCGTTGCCAAAGATGGCATTACCATGACGAATTAGCTCAAATCTTGGGTGACCAATCCATTTCTTCAAATTGTCTTTGGAGCCAGTAAAGTAGTTATCCACAACAATCACCTGAACAGAATGGAGAAAAAACAGCAGATTAGAACTTTTGAAGAGTACATAAGCATGTCAGATACATTTTTGCTCTTTTTCTTTTCTTGATTACACAATAATATTAATTAAGCCAACAAAAAGCTCAAAATCCACTAATAAATGCTGCTGTCCCTCCAAACCAACAGAAATCAACCGAGCCAAAAAAGATGTTACCTCATTCTTTTCATTTTCCATCAACTTGTCAACAAGGTGAGACCCAATAAACCCGGCACCACCAGTGACCAAAATTCTCATATTGGACTGCTCAAAAAGGAAATATAATATGTAAGATCACAGAATGCAAGGTCATTTATTCACTTAAGAACTTTAACAAGTTGTGGCAAGCTGAACGAAATACAGAAGGAAAAAAATGATATCTGCCAAAGCACACAATTGGGCAAGATAACTACAAGTGCAAGGTGTTTGGGAACTCTACAGTATGCAAGACAAAAAGAAAAGAAAAGGCAAAAGGAGATCTATCTTCATCCCAAAGGTACAAGAAGGACAACACCACAATTCCAGCTAATTAAAATTAATTGCAAACAAGTATGGCTTAGTCACGATCTTAATAAAAAAGTTTAAAGTTTGGTATCACAAAATTTCTCTTTGAATCATCTGGTTTGGTTGCATCATTCAAAGCACGAATCAGCTTCTCAGGCTCACAACAAATATAAACGGGAGTTATCAGGATATATTATCGCAGACATCGAAAGAAAACGAACAAGAGCAAGAACTGCGTGATCAAGCATTTACGTTCTTATCAATAAGAACCAAGGAAATGTGAAGGTAACTTTGGTAATACTTGGTCGTCGATATTTAAAAAAGGATCATATGGGACAAAGAGAAAGGGAGAGGAAGAGAGATAAAGGGAGAACGTGAACCAATCGTACCTGAAAAAACTTGGAGAATCTTAAAGGAGATGGGGTTGGAGGTGGTTTTGTTGAAGAGGTGTGATCTCCGTTGGAAGCTTCCTTAGCCATGGTTCTTGACTTCCTAAAAACCAGGAAATTTAATTTGAGAAAATAAAAGGAGTTGATCTACCATCAAAATCCACAAACAAAACACACTCTAGACATCCAATAACAAGAGCAAAGGGTAAATAACCTAAAAGAAATAGTTACTAAAGAATGTGAATACTACAGTCAATAAGTTCACCTGGTGATGAAAAAATGTTTAAAATTTTCGGTATTGATAAATGACACCACAAACAGAAAGATTAAGGCTTCATATCAGAGACTCAATTGCACCAAATCGAAAAATCCAAATTTGTAAAACAAAAAGAAATCTAGAATTGTCGAAATAAAAAACCACTAGCGATGAAAGATTAAGATAGAGCAAGGAGAATGTGAATCTTCAAAACCACGTAACGTACAGTAGTGAAGAAAGATTAATACGACGAACTCTGACACATCAAACAGAAAGGAAAAGAAATTTCAGATCTGAATCTCACAATCAAAGCCGTTTCAGAAAAAACAGAACGAAGACACGGAAAATTTTAGTAATGGTACAGATAAAGAAACTGGGAATCATCAATAACACAATTTATGATCAAAATCCAAAAGAAAAAAAAAACAAAAACACCAGACGGCTGATAGCAATGACAAGGAATTGATGAACATCACAAAATTGTAGACAGCTGAAGCATCCCACAAAGTTCAAACTTCAAACAAAGAAAAAATTCACTAGAGAGTGTTTAACTATCACCTGGGTCGACGTGAAATTTAATCAAGAGGAGTTCGAAAATCTCGGTAATGATACACGGAGACCAAAAGTTTGAAGTTATATAAGAAAACCAACGGCACTAAATTGGCATTCAAAATTTGGTAAAGAAAACAAATAAAAGAAAGGTAAGGCAACAACATCATATTGCACCAAGCAAACCGGTGCCAACTTGTGATAAAGGAGACAGAAGAAATTGAATCAATCTTCAAAATCACGAAAAGTTCAGTTGCGAAGAAAGCTTCAATTAAACGAAACTAAGACCCACCAAACAAAGACAAAAAAACCAAAAGGAGAGAAAAACTTCGGATCTGAATCTCTCAATCGAAAAACAAGAAGAGAAGACCACAAGAGACAGTAAAATAAGAAAGAACTATTACCAGAAACACTAAAATTATCTGTAGAATGAACTCTATAGGAACAATCTTTGAACAGCAAGACAACGGCTGGTGAGTGATCGAATTTATTTATACGTTTATTTAATATAATTATATATACCAAAGTTGGAAACTTTTTGCAGATTACGGTGACGTTTTTCAGGGATTGAGCAATTACAGCATGACACGTCACGCGTCTCGTACTCCTTGTTTACGTTCACTTTCGGGGCAGAGTTTTCTCTACCTAGGACACACGTTGAGCTTGGATGAAGCAGCCAATAGGATAAAACTACCATGTCTAAGATCACGATAACCTCCAGTTATGAGTCAAAATGCACCATATTTGTTTATTGCTATGATAAATGATTTTACATAAACAGAATTTAGAATTCCTTTGCTTTTAGGGAAGCGCTTTAACTCCTTTCAATTAAAGAATAAGCTGCTTTTTTTTTTTTTATTTGAAGGTGTTGGTTATGTTAAGAACTTAAGATTAAGAAGTAATTGGTGGTTTCTAGAAAAAAAATAGAAGTAGTTTTATCCAAATAATCCGACTATTCGCACCTACCACATTCACCATAATGTCAGTATCTGCCGCGTCAGATCCAAGCCTTCGGGTCTGACTTGGACGAACATCAACTTACATACAAAAAGCATGAAGATAATTGTTCACCCTTGTTAACGTCAAGGTCAAAAGTTGTTTCATAATTTAATAACAGGAGTTAGGAATCTTAATACCTAATTCTCAAGTCCAGATCTTCTGTTCAATATTACTCTATTTTATTTTATTTTATAAAATTTTCATCATTTATTTTACAAGACTTACGCGGAATTCATGTGAGATCTACATAAATAAATGGTTGAAATTTATTAAATACAATAAAACACCGTAATATTATACAGAAGATCTGAACTTTTAATTCTCTACTTGGAAGAATTTTAACCCCTGATTTTTAAACTTAAACCTCAGTCGGTCCCCAACCATAGCCAGCGGCCATTTATGATTTAGAGTTTTCTAGGGAGTGGTCCCTCTTTATTGAATTCTCTTAATATTTTTCATTTAAAATAGGTTATTTTAGCTCCTAAGTAATGTAACGTGAACAAAACTTTGGATGAACAAGATCTCCTACATTCTATAGTTCATTCCGCTAGAAACACAATTACTAGCTCACCATCTTGACTTGAATTGCACCTCAGTTTTGTTGGATAATTGACGGATTAATTAGAGGAAGGAATGCTCCATTGTAATGATTAAAGGGGCATTCGGAGTGCTCTCTAATGATGCCACAGTCTTTAATTATAGAGGGGTAATTCAGGACAAGTCAAATGGATTTATCCTAGAATTCCTAGGTCTGCCTTGTTTAGTCAAAAGTTGGTTTTAGATAGCTTGCATTTCAATACAAAATCTTGACATTACATTAATGGCTAAGTATTGTAGTTTTGCTCTCCTATATACTATTCTATTCTTCATTAAGACATCTAATTAAAAAAATTTATTCAGTATTTGTTAATTTATATTCAAAACCCTAAAAAGACAAAAAAGGTGCTTTATATTAAACTGACAAAGCTATTTTTTGAAATGAGTGGTCATTATTTATTTTTAAAGAAGTTTATTGTTCTGAGATGAGTTTTGTGCTCTTTACCAATACATTCATTCACTATTCAATATAATAGCCACCTTCAAAACATGTAACTAATTTATCTTGATTTAGCTAGTTGTTGGTCTCTAATGGCATTCAAAAAGGAGGTAAATCGAGTGTTGATGAATTTAATAAAAAAATGTGTAACTTAAGTATACAACTTGATCAAATCTAAAAAGAATGATGGCATGAAATAACAATGTAGTAAGTTTTAATCAAACAAACAAATATAGGGTAAATAGTGTAGATGAAAGAAATTATAAATCAATTTTATAGTAGTTCAAAAAATAATCCTTACCTACATCTACTCCTTAAATCTCTCTTGAGATTCTATTAAATTCTTTTTTAGGCTAGGTAAAGAAAATTTTTCTTACCACAATCTTTGTATGTCCTTGATAAAGAATACTCTTTATACAATCTTCCTTAAAATGAAAAGCAGTTACAATCTTTCTTGAGTCAATCAAATACAAGAAGTTGAATATTTCTTACTCGCTCACTTCAATGCTCAAAGGCTTGTGGATACTTTTCAATTAATGTATGAATGCTAGAGAATGTTTTAGAATTATTTCAAATGTGCTCTTGTAATAACCAAACGTTAAAAATATTGTTAGAAACAAGAACTACTCATTATAACAGTTAATAACAGTGACATTTATTGATTATTCTGACACATTGATGTATCAATTAATATTAATATAAACTCACGGTACATCAAATTTCTACCTTTTAGATTATATTAGTCGACCACTCAAAGATTACATATTGGTTAACTAATGTATCAATCAATAAACTAATAAACTCAAAGTACATCAAGACAATTTTTCAAGCCATATTGATCAACCACATAGGTATATTGGTTGTCAATATACCTATAAACCATATATTAGTCGACCACTGATCTGGATTGATCAACTAGTGTACCTAAAAACATGTTTCCAAAGATTTTCAAGTCATTCAAATTATTAAACACGCTCTCTTAATAAAAATTTGACTCGAACACTTCTCAAAAGATTCCCCAAATAAAATTTTTTAAAGATAAAAAAGGTTTTCTTTGAAATCAAGATCTTAATTGCTCTCGACAATTGAAAAGATTTGTGTATTAAGACCCTAAAGCATTAAAGTAATTAATAAGGAAACATAAAAAATTATATTTACTTTTATAGACATGTTCTGCCTTGATCTTTCTTAGTATTGTCTTTATCCATGAAGTGAATGGATTTGAAGTTTATTAACTTCTCTTTGTAGTCTTCGTAAAATTTCTCTTAACTTTATTACTGCATAACTTGAATATCTTTCATATTGCTTTGTTCTAAAGTATAAAAAAATAAATAATTAATAATTATTATGTTTGTTATCATCAAAAGATGGATTAGAACCTCCTTTGGTTCAATAATATCGTACTTTGATAATAACAAAACATATTGTAATATTAAAATAATAATGAAGACCATTTAAACACACAATTTCCTTCTATATAAAAGTAATATTTAACTTCCCCTTAACTTATGCATACCAAGTATTAAAACTTATAAGGAGATATGCATATCTAAAAAAGTATATCTAGATATTGGTTTTTTTTATCAATATTAAGAATAAATACAATGTCAAGCATATCTAACAAAATATCATAGAAATTAACCACTTCTTTATATATATCTTATGTCACTAACTCTCTCCCCTTCTGGATGCATAAAAAAGAGATCAACTATCTTAAGGATGAAGGCAAGAATGAATTAATAATGAACAATTCCTCAAATAGATGCATCACGATATCTCAAAAATAATCATCTTCACCTAAAATTGAAGTAAGCTAAGATTGAAGAGTAACAAACTGAGATATAAAGCTATAGGGTGGTCTTGAGGTTATGGCCTCATCATCTATATCCAAGTATAACTCAAGACAGACTTATCATTACCAATATTATATGTGGGAGCTCATCATTAGGTTGTTGGTACTGTATCTATTATTTCTAATATGGGTTATTTATTTGTTAATCAATTGGTAATCAATGTTGTTAAGAGTAATAGAATAAAAAATAGTTAAAAACTCATCTTTAGTAAATGGGATGTTGAAATGCTAGAAGATGAGACTATAGATAAGGGGGCATAAGGAATGGTTTGGTTCTTTTGGTATTATTGAAATGGATCATATTATTCATAATAAAACAATAAAAATGCATATTCTACCCAGTGTAAAAGTAGAAAACAACTAATGATCATCATGGCATAGAAAAGTGAAATGTACACCAAAATAGCCAAAATCATATTTGACAAAAAGATGGTAGAAACAAAGAATCACTTTTAGGCCATAAACATCTTTGAGCTTTCTAATGACTTATTCCTATCATTAGATCAAAGATAGTTTTAAATCTTTTTGGCATATAATGAGAGCTAACATGATATTTTGTAAGAAAAACATTATAGGAGTAATCCTTAAGATATGGTAATACCAAGAATATTGTGAATAAGGTTACTAGTTAAAGTGAATTTCCACACGTTAAATTTTGGAAAAGATTTAGGATTAATCACAAATTATGTAAGGGAAAAATTTTTAATAAAGTAGCCTAAAATTCATCAACTCACTCTACGTGACTTAGTAAGCAAAGGTTCCTACCCCTGATCAATAAAGTATCAAACAAGACCATAATATTTGAATTAGTCTAAGTAAGAACGGGAAATAACATAGTTTACGTATAAGTCACATGAACCATAAACAAAACACTAAAGAGAGTGAATGTTAAAGTACTCATCCTTATAATTAGGTGGAAGTGAAGGTAGAAGAGGAGTAGGGGATCTCTCATAAGTCCTCTAAGTTTTAACTAGGTTCTAGAGGTTCTTACATCTAATAGAACTCTTAAAATTACAAAAATGACAAGATAAGAGACCAATAGACTTTATAGACGTTAAAGAAGAATTGTCCTGACTCTTAAACATGTGAATAAGAAGCAAAAGAAACTAAAGGGCTTTTAGAAAAGGAGATCCACGAAAGCTCTATGATGAATATAAGAGTAAGGGTACTAATATTTAATGGAGAACCTATGAGAAAAGTTACTACATTAAATTTTCAAATTACCAACTACATCAAATCCAAAAAAATAGTAAATCTCATTAAATTTTCACTTTACGTATGATTGCTAAAAAGGGTAAAATTTCATGAACTATGTAAAGTTAACTAAGAAGTTAAAATTGATTAAGTTCAAATGAAATTGATCAAAATTGATAAACTTGATCATGAAAGAGTTATTTAAGCCTTCAATATTATAAAATAGTTACTACCAAGGTTCATTTGAAAACAAAATCAAAAAATTGAAAAATTTCCTAATTTTGTTATTATACCTAAGTCAAAAGTTTCAATTTATAGCACTAGTCAACAAGTTTAGACAAAATTAAATGTTGGAATATTTCAAATATGCTTATAATTGCATTAATCAACCATCAATTTAACCAAAATGATAATTTTTTTTTGAATAATTTCAAAAACTTCTAAAATATAATAGCAAAAAAGCCTAAATATCAAATTCAATAAAAATTAAGGATGAACATGTGCAATTGGCAATCAAATAAGCTTAATTAAACTTTTAGTTTCACCAAAGAGACATCAATTTAAAAAATTAACTAAGAAATTTCAAGGAATAAAAAATTTTTAATTATGAAACCTTAAGATGTTAAATTTTCCAATTTGATGCACTAAAAGTGGCTTTTCATGAAATCAATGGAAATTGATCAATAATTTTAAGAAAAAAATTATAAATTCAAAATTGTAATTTCAAAAGGCATTAGGATTTATCCCACTATAAAATGGATTAACCAAAGTTGAGTGTTAATGGAATTCAATTCCACCAGTGTAGAAGAATCCATTATAGCTTTATATGTAACTTAACACTAATCAAAGAGAGGAGCTACCGAAAAGAGAAAATGACCTTGTAAAAGAGAGCTTCAAGAATGCCAACTGAATTATAATGATATGTCAGAAGGTAGAGTGATAATAGAGAGAACAAGTTAAAATAGAGAGATTAAAGGATGATAATTAAGAGCGCGATGACATTTATTGGTTCTTAGAGAAAATGAGAGACGGTTTTGATGGTAGCAACGACAAAGACGAATAATTCTATATTTTACATATTATTTAAGGTTAAATTACTTTGTATTTGACACTTTTATAGCATGTTTTATATCAATTTTACATTATTTTCCTATGTTGAGTTCTTTATCTTGTATGTAATGAGTTTGATATGAAAACATAGAGTTGAGTGCAACTTAATTCAAAGTTTTCCAATCAAGGAGATTCTAAAGTCATCTGTTAATTCTTTGCTTGACTGTCTGAGGACCTTCTCCCAATTGTCTGGCCTGGAACTAAACCCCACTAAGAGCCACTTTTTCTTATCCCCTGAGTCACAGAACTTGACTCCTCAAATTGAACTGATGTCTGGGCTAAAGAGAGGTAGTCTTCTTATCAAATATTTGGGGGTTCCTCTCATTACTGGAAGGTTGTCCCGAAGGGATTGCAGTCCCCTTTTGGGAAAAAATCGAAGCAAGGATCAACAAGTGGACTAATAAAAGCCTTTCCTATGTTGGTAGGCTTCAGTTGATCATCTCGGTGCTTTCTTCCTTTCAAGTCTATTGGTCTTCCATGTTCATTCTACCTTCTTCCATCCTAAAGGAGATAAAGCCCAAACTTAGGAACTTTCTTTGGTCAAGGAAGGGATCCTCTCATTCTAATACTGAGGTCAAATGGTCTGACATATGTAGATCTAAAAAGGAAGGAGGCCTTGGGATTAAACACTTACCTATATGGAATACTATGCTACTTGGAAATAGGTTTTGGATTTTGTTTCATTACCCTGAAGCTCTTTGGGTAAAGTGGGTACAGTCTATAATCCTTAAGAGGGGGAATTTTTGGAGTATCCAACCTAATAGCAATAGTTCCTGGAGTTGGAGGAATATTTTAGCAGTGAGGGACAAATTAGGGAACCAATTCAGATTTAGGATAGGAAATAGAGCTTCTACTTACTTCTGACAGGACCCCTAGCACCCGAGAGGAATTCTCCAGTATTTCTCTACTCCAAGGGCCATTAATGGATCTGATCTGAAAATGATAGCTATAGTTTCAAAGGTGATCAGGAATAACATGTGGAGCTGGCAAGAGTTAATAGTTGATACATTGGGCTTCCTGGGACCTATCCATAATCAACTGATTAGCTCTCAACAAGATAGTTTGGAGTGGTTAGCTGGTTCAGTGAACCGACATTCCTGCACTAATTCTTCAGCTTATTTCTATTTAAGACCCCCCTTACAAATAACCCCTTGGCATACCCTGGTTTGGTTCAAAAAGAACAGCCCAAGATGTTCTTTCATCCTTTGGTTGGCCTTTTGTGGCAAATTACAAACTAGAGACAGACTGCCTTTCTTCCATTCTCCAAATCATTGCTCCTTATGTCTTAATGCCAATGAAACAGTTGATCATCTTTTCTTTAACTGCCTTTTCTCCAAATCAGTATGGACTTACTGCCTCTCTTACTTCCATCTCAACCTTCCACCACAACTCAACCTCCACACAATCCCTTTTTGGCTAAACCATCCCCAAAATCTCAGAACTATAAATACCAATGTACTCCCAATTATCCTTTCAATTGTAGTATACTATCTGTGGAAAGAAAGAAATGCCCGAACTTTTAAAGATGAAGCTATGGAGGTGGATGGATTGAAAGCCAAAGTGATCACCCTAGTACAGGAGCAACTCAAAGCAAACACCGAGGGAAGGCAAAGGTAGGAGAGTTTTTAAATCACTAACATCTTTTATGCAGCTTTCTGTTTCAGGTCAAAGCAAGGCAATTTTGGGGAATGAAGGTCGCAGTTGCTCACCCCACTGAAGGAGAGCACAGCAAAACATCACCTCTTCGAATTTTATCAACAGTCGCAGTTAGTAAAACCTCAATGGAAGGGTATTAGCACAAACAACAAGATCTAAATGCATCAGAAGGAGTAGATGCAATTTAGTGGCCATGGATTAGGTAGAGAGATCCGGATGGAGAAGTAGCATCCAAACCACCAAAAAAAACAGCAAAGAAGACAAGGCCTAGTCTCCCACACCCAAGGATAGTTATGGTTAAAGAATACATCACACATTAAGAAGGTGGAAAGGACAGCTATCCGAAGCTTTTAACACCTTCCACTGCAGAGATATGCGATAGCTTCTGGTCTCATTGTGGATCTTCTCTTGATAGCACCAGGAAGGTGTCCACTGAGAATTGCAGAAATAGTTGGAAACCAAGGGGATACAAGCTACATGGTGACCTCCATCGGCTCTAATGGTGGGTGTCAACTGAGGCACATAGGAGTCCGACTAAGGTAATGGTCTTATAGGGGTGTGGATTGATTCAATCGCTAACTGAGGTTGGGTATGACGTTGAATTCCTGAAAGAAGGTTCTGTCATGACAAATGAGATTGAAGTTATGGATAGGCTTGTTATTGTGTTGTCTAGATTGTAGGAATTTAGTAGGGCTCTTGTTGATTTTATGTTAGTTATTTTCGGATTTGGACAAGAGATTGTAATTTGTACAATCTCAAGATGTACATAACTTCTTATTATTTATATATACCTTCTGAATTGCCAAAAAAAAACTTCATTCCTTTTGAAATAAGACTTTTCAAGATCTTAATCCTTCGATAATTAGACTTTTTAAAAATTATACTGACCCTTGGATAAAACACAAGTTGAGTAATGGTGAAAGCTGAGTCATTCCTAACATTTTACAGGCCCTGGGTAAAGTAAAAAGAAGAGCTAAATAAATCTGCAATATGCAATTGTATAAACTTGAAAAGCATATTTTTATTATTAAAATTTAATATCTATACATAAGTGACTTAATTTATAAGTTTACATACTTAACAAAATACTAAATGATCATAACATCAGTTAATAATATCTTACAATTTTCAGCAGTAATAAATTACTAAAAATAGTATTAGTAACAACAAAATGACAGTAGTAGTAATCAAACAACAATATCAGATTACAAAACACCAATAAAATTGCACTAACAAGCACACAGATAATCATGATTTATGAAAACAATTTCTCGGTACATTTTTAGATACAAAATCATTAATAATATTATTAAGATCAATATTGTCAATATATCCTTCTTGATACATAAAATAGCTAAACTATTCAACCTTTCTTGTGACATTGATGACCTCAAGTAGGTTTTCAGTAATTTTCATTGTGATTTGAAAAACTTCTCTCAGTTGATGCTTTAGTGACAAGTATAATCAATAGAATTCGATAAACAATTGAAACATTGTATAACAATATAAACTTGACAAAAGGTTATATTAGATAGGAGATATGCCCTTAACCTAGCTCGAATTGATATTTCAATATTTTTAAACTGACAAAAATGATATTATTTTTAAAAATATTCACACTGTGTAAATTTAACTCGAGTTGAATTGAATCTAACATACTATGCCATCCCTAATCGAATTAATTACTCCAAAAAAAGTAATGGAAATATGCAAAAAGAAGGGTCTTTATTGTAAATTTCTTGTGACAAGTTTTTTATTTGAATCTTATCAACTTATTAGTCGAAAATTTTTAAATATAGAAAGAAAACAGGGGCAAGAATTCTCTAGATAGTAAAATAATTAACGTATTTATGTTAGTTAACATTTACGAATTATTTCATAATAGTCTTGATAATTAAATTGTATAATTCTCATAATCAAAAGGTGAAGTTTAGTTAAAAATTTTAAATATCTTATCAATTAATTTAATTCTCCTATGTCTTAATTTTCTAATGGCATAAATTTCATAAAATTTGGTTAATTATATTGGGAGTTATACCCCAAAAACTACAGGTTATTCGAAAGCAAGGACAACAACCATAACTTAAATTTAAAACAAAATTCAAAACTCTTAGAGACAGAATCAGATTTCAGTTCCTTCATGAAAGTTTTAACTCTATGTCTCTATTTTAATCTCCAATTAAAATTATCCAATTTGGAGGTCTAAAGGATAAGATATGGCCAAATTATAGAAATCTGTTCAGTGGAACCTATCCATTCAGCGAGGTACACATCCTAAATTAACTAACTTCGGTCTTATCATGCAAGAGCAACACAAAAATACATCCAATTTAACCAAAAACATCCCATTTACTTATGAAATACTTCTTTTATCAATTCTCCTCACATCACAGTCATAAATCCAAGCATATATTTCAAAATTTTCTATACATATTTCACGTC
>JANIHZ010000210.1:28594885-28613970 GCA_027478365.1 Erythroxylum rufum | reverse complement strand
CCACAGTTTTAAGAATGACAAAAATTTTTGCCTTCGTCCTCTGAGCACGAAACAAAAATTTAAATTTCTATTCTCGATAAGTAAATACATCAAAGGATAAAATTTTTTGTCCTCGTTATTCATCCTCACGTCCGAAATCGCTAAACAAACAGTATGTAATCGACATCCATGCTCCTTTCTTAAAATTCCTAGAAAAGTAAAAAAGCCAAAAAAGTGGCAAATTATATAAAACAGCACCTGTGATATACTTGATTATTCATCTTAGCTCCTGTGTTTTTAATTCGTTCACCTTAGCTCCTGTGTTTTTTAAACTCATTCAAGATACCTCAATTAGCTATTTTTGGACAAATTTATCCTTAGATTATTGAAATATATTTTTTTAATCTCTTGAATCTAAGGGTAAATTTGTCCAAAAATAGCTAATTTGGGTATCTTGAATAAGAATAAAAAATACAAGGATTAAGGTGAATGAATTAAAAATACAAAGACTAATATGAATAATCAAGTATATCACAGGAGTTCTTTTATAGGATTTGTCAAAAAAAAAAAAAAAGTTCCTATGAAATTTCTGGATCCAACGAGAAACTGATACTTTGGCTTTGGAGTCAAGCGCGAAATGCAAAATGCAAAATGCCAAAAAAAAAGACGAAATGCTTTAACAACCGTCAGTTTTCTCGAATAAACGGCTGCGATATAACAAACAGAACATTCTGGAACACTAAACCCAAGTCTCTGTATAAAAATGGACTCTCTCCCTTCGCTCCTCAGTCTACATTCTGGACACGGCAGTAAAGAAACGCCAACTTTCTTAAAGTTCTCTGCATCTGTTCTTAGATCAAATGGCTAAAGGTGAAGGACCAGCTATCGGGATCGATCTTGGCACAACATATTCGTGCGTTGGAGTGTGGCAACATGACAGAGTTGAGATCATTGCAAACGATCAAGGTAACCGCACGACGCCGTCATATGTTGCTTTTACCGATACCGAGCGTCTCATCGGAGATGCGGCCAAGAATCAGGTCGCCATGAACCCCATTAACACTGTCTTTGGTAAGTTTTTGCGAAAATATATTTTTATTTGTTTTCCTGATCAGATGATTCTTTATCGTTTTACCCTTCCAATTTCGAATGGTGCCTCTAGATCTGAATAGTGTCTTGAGTCTGTTAGTTTTGGTTGTGTAAACAAACTTTCAAATTGCCCCTTTTTAGATCTTTAATGTAGTATTAGCTATTGTTAGCTGATGTTCTTTCTGAATCTGGGTTGATTGTTCCTGCGGGAGAACGTTACAGAGAAAGTACTGATATTAAATTTTTATTCTAACAAATCTGAAGTTACTTTTCGCTAGTTTTGGAGTTACAAGATGTAAAGGCAGGTAGCCAGAAGTAGATCTCAATGTTAAATTTTTGTAACTTTTCGTTTTGGAGAAGATATGTTTTGATATCAGTTATTAGAGTGAGGCTGCCTAAGAAAAGGCGAGTTCTGTTCTATAGAATTACTCCACATGATTATGATTTGAGGCTGTTGGTTTTGTTTGATAATTTGCGATTTGTCTTTTATTTACAGATGCGAAGCGGTTGATTGGTAGGAGATATTCTGATCCTTCTGTCCAAAGCGATATCAAGCTCTGGCCATTCAAGTTAATTGCCGGTCCTGGTGATAAGCCCATGATCGTGGTCAACTACAAGGGTGAAGACAAACAATTTGCTGCTGAGGAAATCTCTTCAATGGTACTTATTAAGATGCGTGAGATTGCTGAGGCTTATCTTGGCACAACTGTGAAGAATGCTGTTGTAACCGTTCCTGCCTACTTTAATGACTCTCAGCGTCAAGCAACCAAGGACGCTGGTGTTATTGCTGGCCTAAATGTTATGCGTATTATAAATGAGCCCACTGCTGCTGCTATTGCTTATGGCCTTGACAAGAAAGCATCCACTGTTGGTGAGAAGAATGTGTTGATTTTTGATTTGGGTGGCGGCACCTTTGATGTGTCTCTCCTTACCATTGAAGAGGGTATTTTTGAAGTGAAGGCAACAGCGGGAGATACTCACCTTGGAGGTGAGGACTTTGATAATCGTATGGTGAATCACTTTGTCCAAGAATTTAAGAGGAAAAACAAGAAAGATATCAGTGGAAATCCTAGAGCTCTTAGGAGGTTGAGGACTGCTTGTGAGAGGGCTAAGAGGACTCTGTCATCCACAGCTCAGACCACAATAGAGATCGATTCTTTGTATGAGGGTATTGATTTCTATTCAACTATCACTCGTGCTAGATTTGAGGAGCTGAACATGGACTTGTTTAGGAAATGTATGGAACCTGTGGAGAAATGTTTGAGGGACGCTAAGATGGATAAGAGCAGTGTTCATGATGTTGTTCTTGTTGGTGGCTCAACGAGGATTCCCAAGGTTCAGCAACTATTGCAAGACTTCTTCAACGGCAAAGAGCTTTGCAAGAGCATCAATCCAGATGAAGCTGTTGCATATGGGGCTGCTGTTCAGGCTGCTATCTTGAGTGGGGAGGGGAATGAGAAGGTGCAGGATTTACTACTTCTGGATGTTACCCCTCTGTCTCTTGGATTAGAAACTGCAGGAGGTGTTATGACTGTTTTGATCCCAAGAAACACCACCATTCCCACAAAGAAGGAGCAGGTGTTCTCCACATACTCGGACAACCAGCCTGGTGTCTTGATTCAGGTTTATGAGGGTGAGAGAGCAAGAACTAAGGACAACAACTTGTTAGGCAAATTTGAGCTCTCTGGCATTCCTCCTGCCCCTAGAGGTGTTCCTCAGATTACTGTGTGCTTTGACATTGATGCAAATGGTATATTGAATGTGTCAGCTGAGGACAAGACTACCGGCCAGAAGAACAAGATTACAATCACAAACGACAAGGGTAGGCTGTCAAAGGAAGAAATTGAGAAGATGGTGCAAGAGGCTGAGAAGTACAAGGCTGAGGACGAGGAACACAAGAAGAAGGTTGAAGCTAAGAATGCCTTGGAAAATTATGCCTACAACATGAGGAATACTGTTAAGGATGAGAAGATCAGTTCAAAGCTTTCTTCAGAAGACAAGAAGAAGATTGAGGATGCTATTGATGGGGCCATACAGTGGCTCGATGGCAACCAACTTGCTGAGGCAGATGAATTCGAGGACAAAATGAAGGAGTTGGAGAGCATCTGCAATCCCATAATTGCAAAGATGTACCAGGGTTCTGGCGCAGACAGTGGTATGGATGAGGATGCTCCTTCAGCTGGTGCCAGTGGTGCAGGCCCAAAGATTGAGGAAGTTGATTAAGCAAATCTCTCTTCATGCTTTTATGTTATGATTGATGATATTAGTGTTATCAAGAAGACCTTGATTGATAGAACCTGCTGATACTTGTTTACCGTCTGCTATATGCAATTTCGTCTCCCCCGTGCTTGTTTTTATAACCATTTATCTTCACTTGAATCTCATGTGAGCGTACTTAACGGTTGTTGGCGCTGTAAAGGCATAATTAACCTTCCTTCACCACAGCCCCGCAATGGATGTTAAAATGAATAGACTCGTGAATTACGATACTCAAATCAGGTTACGAACTAAGCCCATGCACCTACTTAGATTTGCGGCTTTGGTATCACGTTTGAAATTTTTTGAGGTATTACTTAGAAATAGAATAGGCTTGTGTGTCAGAGAGAACATCCAACTCCGTAATAATAATAAAAGAAAAGAATTAGTGGATATCAGGACGTGTAAATTCCGGTAAGCACATAAGCATTATCTAAATATCACAAGTGAACAGCCGATGTACTACTGAAGCAAACAGCTTCCAGACTTCAGAACCTCTGTGGGAAATTTTGTAAGAATATATAAAATATTGAATTTTACAAGTTTCCTGCCACGAGCACCTACTGTGCAAAAATTATATCAACAAGGCTTAAAAGAGCAAATGTAACAAGCAGAGAGAAACTGAAATATGCCCGGGTAAATAAATGCTTAAAACAAGCAGCAGCCAAGCAGCAGCACCGGCGATCGACAAAGATTTTTATATCTTATCCTCCTTTTTCGCCTTAGGAATGAAGCGCCGCATTTTCATTGTGGCAAAGATAACCACCACTGTCACCAACAGATCCAAAAAAGAATTGCAAATACTTCTGTGTAGATGGAAAAAGCCCTGTAATCTGGAAAAGAAAAAAAATACAGATTTCATCCGTAGATTTCTGCTTTGGAATGAGGTTAATAAGCAATGAAGCACCAATCACTCCCAAACATCCTAAATCTTCAAACTAGTGTCTCTTTCAGATCAACGAAAGCTCGTTCACTCCACGGTGAGGGGCGAAGGCACACATGAACTTCATGTTCTTCTGGTCCTACACGATGCTTTGGTACAATGATCTCAAGCATTGTTCCTGTCTCGTCTCGATAAGCTTCCAGTTTAGCATCTTCTGGTATCCGGTTTGGGAGAGGAATTTCTCTAACAAATTCCCCAGGAGGGCAGTGCTCTGGTGTTGGATCGGTTAGCTTAAATTTTCTATCATGTCTCTTAATAAATGGCATGCAGGCTGTACTTACACAAGATATCTTCACAACTCCACGTGTGTTAGTATTTCTCCAAGTTACTTTCACCCTTTGAAGATCAGCAAACGGCAGGCTTATGATAATTAGGAAGGCTTCGTCATCTTCATATATTGTTTTTGCAGCTGTAACAGGTCCATATACATTCTTCATTACCCCAGTGAACTCATTTAACCATGCTGGCTCAACTTGATGAATATTCATATCAACTCTTTCACAATACGAAGAGATATTTGGCAAGCATTCATCATCATTTCCACTGGGAGAATAATCCTTCTTCCGTTTGTTGGAGCCAGGTGAAAGGTCGACGCTCTCGCCATTGTTATGGTCAGATGGCTGAGTGGAGAGATTCAGACCAGTACCATTAAGTGACTTTCTTGGCTGGGAACTTCCATTACTCTTCATCATGAATTGGGAGCGCTCAAGCTCAAATTCTGTGTTTGGAAGGTTTCTCCAAGAACCAAAATCACCTGCTTCAAGAGGAATGGTGAAATTAATGTCTCTTCCAGTAAGCTCCGCCCATTTTTTCTTCTCTTCGTCATCAAGATTCACTAGATTGGGCGATCGGACAATTTCTATACCATGAACGCACTGAGGATTAGACAGACCCCGATAATACTTCCTCTGCATCCTATGAGACCGGACAAAGCCTTTATCAACACTAAATGGAAAAGGGCGCTCCCCTTGTCGGGAGTGTCCATTCATATAACTCCTTAGTTGCATCTTACCCAAGGCATTCTCAGGCCTTTCCTTGAAAACCCACATGTAAATGTTCTCCATGTCATGTTGGACCAAGAAGGCATCAAGCTGCAAATCTGATTTGTCATATCCAGTGACACCGTTGCTGTCCCTTGTTATCTTGCATTTAGATTTCTCATTCAGAACAGGCTTGAAGTAGAAGTTAAAGAAGAACCAGGCACCCCAAACACTATCAAGTCGCTTTGAACATTTTTTAGCAACTTTTGGGACATTAACAACTGTTTCAGACTCATAACATTGAGGCCCTAGACCAGCATCAAAAATCTCACATGGATCATTCCATGCCAGTGGAGGAGGTGGACTAGGCTCGGATGATAGAGGAAGGTTGATATCAGGTGGCCGAGATAGAATGACTGAACGAGTCATTTCCCTCTCTAATTCATCATGCATGAGGGCACCTGAATCCATTGACAAAAGTGTAGATGGATGATAATTTTCAATTGATAAGGTTGTCAACAGTGCCTCCCCCATGATTGTTTTCTTTCTCTCTTCACTTATGTTAGTAATGGAGCTCTGGTTTGCAATCCTACCACTGTTGGAAGAAACCAATTGGCATTTTCACTAACAAAATAAAGGCTCCAAGAATATTCAAAAGAGCTTCAATCAATCCACAAACCCAAATAAGCAACTCATAAACATCTTCATGGTTCAAGAAACCATAACTTCCAACCACAACAGCTTGGCAACAATGATGAAACGCATTCACAAGAAAGCAAATAGTGACATCGATATCATCACTCTATCAAAGACCTGAAATTAAGCGATGCAAAATTAGAACCATTTTCATATATCAGCGACTTCAAATAAGAAATCCAAAATTTAACGCCCCAAGAGAAAGGAACAATCTTGGCCTCAAGGCTTTATCACCGACAAAACCCATAAAATGGAAAGATTCAGAGAAAGTGACCTTGAATTTTCTTGTTAGACCCTTCGATAATGTTAAAAGCAATGATAGGATCATCAAATACACAAGGCCTAATATTAGTCATAAAGTATGGTGTAGTTGAAGCTTCAAATTTTAAATGAACCCAAATCAATAAGGGTTGTCAAGGGTGAAAATCCCAATTCTGTTACATCCTTGCCCTTTCCCTCAGCAACCAAGCGCTGCAGAAGCTGAAAAGGAAAGATAAAGAAAAGAAAAAGGTCGACAAGCCCTAAGAATCTATAGAATTCTCCGATAGCAGCAGATAAAAAGCGCATATTCAAAGCGATCAAAATCCAACCCTAACCCTAAAAAACCAAATTAAAAAAAATAAAAGTTGATAAATATTCGACAATTACCTGAAAAAAGAGCCTCCAAATCCCACCCCAAACAGAGACTTCAGCTTCGATCCCCATTTAAGAGATAGAGAGAGAGAGAAGGAGGGAGCAACGGAGTGAACGCAGCGAGACGGAGTTAAATTAAAGGGGTGGGGTGGGTACAAGTTAACTGTTAACTCAAGGCCGCCGCTTGTCAATAGACATCGTTAAATAACGGTGACGGAGTCGGGGTCAACAGAGGCGTCCCTTTGGGTACATATAGATAAAGGTCTCCATTGCAACCAATTTCTGGAATTTGAGATCAAATGTAAACCAAAGGAAAGGAGAAGAAAGCATCCACCAAAAGTAAAAAGCAAGCCATTTTGCAGAATTATGGATGTTTTGTAATTAAAAAAATCATAAACTTTATAGTTGACGAAACTAATCAAGTCCAAGTACAATACGGGTTGTATTTATTGACTTACAACATTTTTACAAGCTTACTTGATGTTGTTTAGTGGATAGCTAACGTTAAAAATGGAGTCCGACGATTCTGCTGTCGGGTGTACTTGTTCAATTAAAAACGAGTAAAGTGATAATTAATTTATTCAGCATAATGTAAAAAAAAATTGTGGTTATATAACCAACAATCTCAGGCTTTTAAATATATTGGAGGTGAGGTGAGAAGTGAATTTGAGAAAGGGGATCACTAAACCAGAAAGAGACGGAAAGCCTGACAACGCCTTATCCCTACAATTTCCGCGTAACGATTGGACCCCACTTAGACTAAGATGCAAACAAATGAAACAACTACAGCGAATCCAGAAAGTGAGCTCATTCTTGCAACAGTACCGCGTCTCCAACTATCGGAAAAGATAGGTGTTAGACCCTTAAGTTTAGACTGTGGGATTGTGTAAGTGTTGACGAGTTTTGGGCAATGCTTAGCATGTAGGTCGACACGAGAAAGACGTGTTGATAAGAGAACAAGGCGAAGTTTTGCGAGTTGGCGAGAGATGCGGGAAGTGGTGGCAAAGATCTCAAAAGTAAGTGAGATTCGATACGTGTGGGCACACGTAGGTGCGCATTGACGAAAATCTTCGACGAGACGAGATTCGGATACGAGGTTACGCGGAGTTGGCGAACTAAGTCATACAAGACGCAAGGATGTGGGAAGGCACGATCGTGACAAGACGCATAAGCACTTAACTTTGCGAGAGGCAGGTCAAAGATATGAAAGGTTTTATACTAACTTAGATTGTGACTTGTACTTAATTATAGAGTGACGAGACTACACTATGAGTGAACTTGATAATAGAAGATGGAATTGTAAGTGCTTCGAAAAGGAAGTACTTGTATTTTTTATTAACATTTTGTTGAGAGTTAATGAAAGATTAGCTTCGACTATATATCTCTTGTTGCTTTCTTTACTCTGTTATACGCTTGTGTTATTTTGTGTGAGAGAAACACTTTAAACACTTGTGTGCACGTGAGGTGTTTGAGGGCTAACGGATTTGTTCGACAATATTCATGTGAGAAGGTTGAATCTTGCTTAAGTAGACCGAAGCAGAATTGTCGTGCGAAGATGAGCGTGACATATGGTAAAAATTTAAGTCCCTTTGTGACAACAGGGGCGAGCATCTATATTATGACATTTTATATAAGATGTAGATACTCATTTTTCTTCAGGAAAATAGTAATTTGGGACACTAGCTAGTAGTGGTTGGCTATTGTGATTCTTTTAAACGCAACTTTGAGTTCTTTGTTTATGTACGTTATCAATTACAGTGATACAGGTATTGTACCAAAAAGTAGCATGATTTTTAACTAGTTTGTACCAGTTTTTGGTACTAGAAAGTACCAGCCAATACCAAATGGTACCGGTTGGTATCGAAATATTAATCACTTATTGGATTTAAATGAAACTTTTTGAATTTTTGAAGGATTAAATTGAAAATTTATCTACTCGAGCCCACCTTACCTACGCCTCTTTCTTAAACTCTCTCTTAGACACTGGCTCTCACTCACCCTCCTCTCTCAATCCATCCGTCAGTTGTTTTTGACACATCTGCCTGCCATCGCTCACCAGCCATCTTTTAGACCTCCACCCGTCCCAGGCTCCTTGTCGTCATCTTCTTCAGGACCTTTAACATGTATTGCATCCACCCTACTGCCTCTCACTCACTCTCAACACGCAGCTACTTGTCACTGATCATCAGCCACCATCACAACACCCCACACCATCGCAACAACTCACACGTCTCACCGTCACCACAAAGGTGCAGACACACTACACCTACATTGCAGACCCATTGTATTATATAGTCCTATTAATCATCGCATCCCATGCCCACATTCACAATCACATGACTCATATAGTTAAATAACCGTCTAAACTCGAGCAGTCCAAGTTTCCAACATCTAGTAGCCTTACAATCCATAAAAGTAAAGTATGTTAGTTGGGAGACTCAAGGGACTCGATTAAGGTTACTAGATTAGAAAGGGCTTTTCAAATATATGGATATTGAATTGTGTATTTGTGTTGTGCATTGAATGTATAATTGTGTATGTTGAAATATTAATTCTTAGTGACTTATGTTGAATGAAATTGAAGTGTGTAGTATACGTTGAGTTGATTTGAGTTAGAATGTTAATTAAAATTGGTGAATGAAAGATTTCCAAATTAAAGTTGAGAATTAAGATTTCAGTAACAATGTTAATTAAAATTGGTGAAGAAGATAAAATAATGATAATAATGCTTGGTTGTTTGAATGTTTTACATTGTGTATTTTATGCACAAAATGAGTTATATATTATGAAAAAGTATTTGCCAACTTGTCACAAAATGTGTTTTTATACATATTACAAATTAAATTGTATGATTAACAAAATGGATTAGTTTATGCTTGAATTATATGATTACATAAAATAGGGTTATAGACTTATAATTGTAAGTTATGGTTAAATTATGTAATCACATAGAATGAGTTAAAAACTTATTGTTGTGAATTTATGATTGAATTATGTAATCACACAAAATAGGTTATAGTTATGAGTGTATATCTGTATGGTTGAATTATACAATCATACAAAATAAGTTATATAAGATATATGTGTTTTTTGTTAGTTTTAAGTTGAACAATATAAATCTTGTGATAGTACTTGACAATGAAATTAAGTGGGAAGAACATGTCATTTCGATATGAAGTTATTAATTTTAAAAAATGATTTTATTTATTTTAAAAATAAATGAAGAAAAGTTCAAGTATTCCTAACAATTCAACCACTTTAAGTTTATTAGGCTCATGATAGATTGGTTCCTATAGTGAAAAATCATACTATTTGGTTGCATTGCAACAAACATTTAAAAGGTGGGAGAATTACCAAATTAAAGAAGCATTTGGCTAGGACTAAAGGTGATGTGGAACCTTATAAAAAAGTGAGTCATGATGTAGAATGACAAATGAAGACTTTGTTTGAAAAGTATCAACACGAGAAAGATACAAGACAAAGACTGAACTATGAAATTGGTAGTAGAATCTCATTTTCTACTGGTCAGGATAATATTGGGGATGTTGAAGGTGGTTGCACTTGATGTGAAGAAGAGAAGAAGACACATGTTTAACTTTTTGGCACCAGGAACAACTTTTTGGAGCTCAACATTCATTCCATAGTGTCTTACAATCTAAAGAAGCGGCTTATAATGTGGATATGATAATGGTTGGATGGTGGTATGATTTAAGTATAACATTCGGTCTTATTATTATCAGCCTATATTAGATGTTATTGCCTCTTACAATTCAGGATATAAAGCTCCTTTAATTGATGCTTGTAAAGGTAAACTTTTGAGTAATTCTATTTATGATATAAACATTTATTTGGATAAAACAAGAATGACATAGGTAACTTATGGGTGTTCAATCATGTGTGATTGTTGAATAAAAGACAAAAGCCTTTTATAGTTTATTTTTCGAAGGGGACTATGCTTTTAAATCTATTAATGCATCTAGCTTTGTTAGAAATGTTGATACTATATTTCAGATATTTGATGAAGTTGTAATTGATATTTGATGAAGTTGTAATTGAAGTTGGCTTAGAAAACATTATTTAGTTCATTACTGGCAATGATTATGCTTACAAAGTAGTTGACAAAAGATTACAGACCAATTATAATTCTTTTTATTGGACTCTTTATATTGCATATTGCATTGAAATGATGTTAAAAGAATATGAGATATTAGATATGATGAAACTATGAAGAAAGCAAAAAAGGTGACAAAGTTTATTTATAATCGTTCATGGATCCTAAATTTAATGAGAAATGAGAAATGAGAAATGATTTCATCAATGGTACGAATTTATGCCTATTAAAAGATTTGTAACTAATTTTCTTATATTAGAAATAATCTCTCTACCAGTTAGGAGTCAGACTGCATAGTTATAAACCTCCCCAGGCCCTGCGATCAGCTAGACTTTCACTGGGTTGTTTTTGTTCTTGTCATTTTAGTGTTTTGTTTTGATGAAGAAGAAGTTAGGTAAATGTATAAAAATGATAAGTGAGTTGTATCTTTGTATTCTAAATCTAATGCTAGATCAGAGGTTTAAAAGATTATATTTGAAGATCATGGATTTTGGTTCGAATATTTAGGATCTCATAGACTAAAGTGTGGAGATTCTTAAACAAAGTTGTGGTGTTTGATAGAAAATAAGTTCACTAAACTAACCCTATACGAGATATCTATTTGAAACATTACTTGTATGTCTATGGAAATTCTCATTGTGATAATTGTATAAGTGAGCCTTTGACTTGAGGTCTCTAAAGTTATTTTGTATAGGGATTGCTATATTTTTATACTACTTATAACCTATTCTAATCATAGGTAGTTTAGTCGGTAGTCATTGGAGGTAACATGAACTATATGAAGGTAATTAAGTGATCAAGATATGATTGATCACCCTAAAATAATTAAAGAGAATGCTTTATTGTTCTCGATTAGTATCTATTCAAGAAATTCTTGGTCAAGGTATAATAACATTTTGTAAATAGTTTACAAATAGTAGACATTAATTTATTCTCTATGTCTAATTGGAATATTGTATGATGAACAAATTGAATTATATAAAAAAAAATCATACAGGAAAAGGTTAGTTAAAACTACTTTGACATTCCTAAATATTTAGGTAATAATGATGTATTGCTAGATATCAGTCTTGATATATAAATATAAAATTTTTAATTAGAGAATTAAATAAAAATTAAAAGTGTTTAATTTATCTAATCTTAAGTATGATTTAAGTTATAATTTGTATCCACTGTCAACATATTTATGAACCTATTGAGTTTTACTTAAAGATCACGTTAAAAAGAAAAAAGATATTTTAATCAAGTTATACTTGACTATACAGTTTGAGAAACTTTATGATTAAATATGAGATATTAAATAAATAAGGATTAATATAAGATACTTGATCTTATTTGATCATAATTAGTATTTGTTTAGAATTTTTGTAATTTTAATTAAAGTTTACTTGAAGTTAGAATTTAATTTCAATTAATTTACTAAAATATCCAAAACTATTATAAATAGGCTTAAACTCTAATGAAGCTAGAATTCTTACTTGACTCTTTCTGTAAGAGTTTTGTTCTATGAATATCGTTAGAGGCCGAACATATGTACGACTCTAATGATTGAGATGGAGCAATTTTAGAAACGATACTAGGGATACGATAATAAAATGATCAAGTTTTGAAATAAGGTATGAATTAAGATTCAAGTTTAATTATGATTTATTTATTAATTATTTTATAGAATTAAATTGATCTTGATTTTTGAGAAACTAAAATACAAAAAAGTTTCGTAATTATTCTATTTCGGTCTAGAACAAATCCCATCTTGATTTCCTAACAGTAGTATTAGAGCTGACTTTAATTTTATAGTTTAATTATAATATTTGATTATTATTGATTATAATTTTAGAATTGAATAGCCAAAAATATGAAAAGATTATATTAAAAACCAAAAAATCTGAACAGTTCATATTAGAAATCTTTAAACCCTATAATTTAATTTAGAATTGAATTGAATTTGTTTAAATTGATAAACAATATATCAATAAGTTTTATTGAGCATCAAATATTTGTAAATATTTGTAAACCTAAAAAGTCAAGAAAATCAAATATGGAAAATTTTCTTCGACGAACCTAAATCTCAAGCAAACCACAAATGTATTGCAGATTTCTTAGCTCTGATGGGTAGCAGTGTGTGCTGTGCTCTGGGGATTGTATTGCCTGCTTTGTTTCATTTCATAGCGTTTAAACAAGACCGGGGGAGGGGTTTCGTTTTGGATATTGCTATTATAGCTTTTGGGTTCACTGTTGCAGCCTTGGAACCTGGATTTCCTTGTTGGAGATACTTGCTGCCAAGTCTTCCTAAGAAGATGAAGGTACTTGCTTCCTTTGATCGTGTAAAGTAAGTATTTGGGATGCGCATTGTCTGTCTGGTACTTCTCGTTTTGTGATCTTTTGCTATATCCCCTATCATTTCGTAGTAGCACAATTGTACCGTGTAGAGGAAAGTAATTAAGATGTATCCAATAATAAGAGGGGCTTGTGCATAGATTCGTAGCATTTCGTTGATGGGTTTTTGTTACATTTCAACCCACAATTGCAATGCTATGATTCTGAACACTCTGATTCGAGTTTTGGTGTAGTCATGTGATGTATTGCAATGCTATGATTCTGAATACTATGATTCGAGTTTTGGTGTAGTCGTGTATTTTCATATGTAATTGGGACTGGTAACTAATATCCTTATATTACTAGTGTACTAAGATCTGCCCTTTGTACTAATATCCTTATATTACTAGAAAATTTTCGGGTCCAGTTTGCATGATCATTATGATAAGGAAAATGGAGTAATTTGGCCAAACTTTCTTCTAGAAAATTGTTCTCCTATGTCTTTCTAATGACACCAAGATCATACAATTTGGTTAAGTATTCCGAAAGTTATGCTCAAAATACTTTGGACTAAGTACGGTCGAAATTTTGGCTAGTGCATGATCGTACACTCAAAGTTGTACAACTCATATCTCTTAATTCCAATATCCAAAAATTACAAACTTTATACCAATTGAAATCTAAGAGAATATAATACAAATTTTGTGAAGACAACTTTGTCTGATTCGGCCTACATCAATACAGTTTATTCGATAACAACAAGATATGATTTCTGTCACAGGTAATGCTGTAGCCTAAGCCAAAACTAAACTTCAAGGTAAATTTCAAGACCCTTAATGGCGGAATTCAAATTCAATTTCTTCTTATAAAATTGTAGTCCTATATCTCTAGTTTCATCTAAAACAAAATCCATTTAATTTGAATATTCACAAATCAAGCTATGGCCCAAATATAAATGCATGTTCAGTAAAAACACTCCATATAACATACTCTAACACACTACATTGCCAAAATTCTATCATTTTAAGTTGATCATTCTGTCATACCTTAACTTTCAATTCAGTATTCTCTATACACAATTCACAATTTTATGATTGATTTCCAAAAATAGAACTTATTTCCATACTTTTCTATATCACATTTTTCTATAATTTTGTCTACTTCACTAATCTTCATTTAACTCCAATTATCACAATCCTTCATCACACTTTCTAACATTTTCTATTTCATTTTTCACCTTCATTCTCACTTCAATTTTGGCTCAACTTGATCACAAACAAATCAAAATCCATGAATAAACACAGACATCAAAAACAGAACATCATCCACACATATTCATCATTTTCTGCTGCATTTTTTTATTTTTCTGTTGCACTTAATAATCAACTTCTAGTCTAATTTTGAAACTCTTAAAGACAGAATTTGAATTTGATGTCTTATAAAAATGTAGCCATATGTCTCTAACTTAATCCAAATTAAAAATCATCTCATTTGGATAACTACAGAACAAGTTATGGCTAAAATACAGATATATGTTTAGTGAAAACACTCCATCTAGCTTATTCCAACGCACTTCATCACCATTTAGTCTCTCAATCCTCCCTTAGAACAACTCATAAATACCATTAATGCATTAAAATAGAACATACATCTATTTATTACATCAACATTACACATATCTCAACTCCTCTATCATGATCATTAAACACTGAACTGTAATCATATATGCTTCATTTAGCAAAACCATGAAGATTAATAATAATACACTTACTTGTTTTGGCTCCAAAGTTGAAGACCACGTAACATTAACTCCCAAACATCCTAAGTTCATCTTCATTTATGAAGGAGAGATTAGGTTTTTCTTGTGACAAGATGAAGAGATAATAAGGGTCTTAAGGAAAGAAATGAAGGAGTTGGCATAAAATCACAAATCATGAGGGTTGGTGAGTGTCGTGATTTGAGAGAAGAGAAGAATAAGAAGATGAGAACATTTGGCCAAAGTAATAAAATGAAAGACCAATTAAAAGACGGTCTTTCAAAAGTAAAAAAAAAAGTGGGTTTCATTTGCCACTTGTCCAATTTCTAAGGCTTTAAACTAGGTTCTCTTATTCAACTAGTCCAATCAATTCCAATTCCTACTCCAATTGTCTCCCAATTTTCAATGACACTTGTTAATAAATCACAAAGTCATTTATCAATAATTTCTGCTATCATTTGACATTTATTTCTACTGCCATTTATCGATTATCTTGCTACTTGGCATTTTTCTAGTCCAAAAATAACTAAAAATTTTATAAATTTCCTAAATTTCACAAAAAATATAATCCAACAATTTATACTATCCAATAAGTTTTCAACATATAAAAACCACAATTCTCAATAAAATCACATTTATAAATCAAATATACCTGAAAAATGTCAATGAATGCATATACAATCATTTTAATATGTAAAAATTCAATATTTAAGTGTATGTGTATGCCAGATTGTGCATGAACATGAAATGCACTTTCTAACTTCTCACTAAACTCATATATACACTATTTGGGCCTTAACATGGGTAGTGGGATGTTACAATTACACTTAAAGCTATTAGTAAGAACTTAAGATCATTAAAATTTTTTTGGAGTAATACAATGGATACCCTTATAGTAGCAATGAAAAAGCTTAGCAACCATCAAACTGTCTCTCTACTAAGGCTGAGGATGCTTAACTCATTTTGGAGGAAAAGAATGCTTTAGAAGACTACACCAATGCATTTAACATCCATAATTCCTTTTTATAAAAAAAGATTAAGGATCAAATGGTTAAAGGAGGGGGATAAGAATTTTCGATTCTTTTATAGCTTAATCATTAGTAGGAAACACTAATAGAATATTATGTATTAAAAAACAAAGAAGGTTGGTAAGTGTAAACAAGACAAACTCTATGATCTTACTTTCGAATATTTCATTAACACACTAAGGACTTCTAAAGGCCCTAGTGATATAAAGTACTGCTTACAATGTTTCACTTAAAATGGAACTTCTAAATAGCAAGCATCCTCATTCATTGTTCTATTCCAAAGATATAAGGTAAAGGAAGCTCTTTTTAGTTTAGGGTTAATAAAGCCCTAAGCTCTAATAATTTCAATGCATGTTTCTTTTAAAAATCATGGAACTTAATAAGAGATAAGGTCACCAAATTAATGATGGAGCTCTTTTCATCAATTAAGCATTTTAAAGAGATTAATAGGACTTTCATCTCCCTTATTCTTTAAAATCCCAACCATTATATGCTTCTATATTTCAGACCTATTTCTTACTATAATTTCATCTATATATTCATTTATAAGATGATTTCTTCATGACTTAAAGTCTATCTTGCCATCTCTAACAAATCCTTGCTAAGGTTCTTTTAATAATAGAAGAAGTACTGGTGGCGGTATTCTTATTACTCAAGAATTGTTCAAGAATTATCATAGAGATAGTATGATTGAAAGATGTGCTCTCAAATTTGACTTTATTCAAGCTTTTGATTAAGTGGAATGGAGCTTTCTATTTGAAATTCTCATTGCTTATGGATTTCCCCTTAAGTTCATTGGGTAGATTTGCCAGTATATCACCACAGCTTGTTTAAATAGTCTCATTAGTAAGGAACCACAATCATCAAGATGGCTAGGGGATCCCCTATCCCCTTATATTTTAAACTCATGTATGAGAGCTCTCTTAAGAATGATTAGAAGAACAAAATTACTAACTCTAAGCAATTTCAATACAACTTTATATGTATAAAAGTTCAGCTTTTTAATCTCTCTTTTGTAGATGACATCTTATTGTTGTATAGAGTCAAGCTAGACTCCATTGAGCGCACACTAAAGCCTCTTAACAAATTCCAATATCCATCTTAGTGCTCTTCATAAATGAAAAGAAAAGCAGCATCACTATATCTAAAAGACTTGAATTGTTGTAGCATCATTGTCTCTGCAAGCCTTAAATTGTTTGGTGATGAAGTCACTAAATTTTCTGGCTTCAAAAGTTTGCATCATTCTTTTAAATACTTATGAATCACCATTTGACTTCTAGAATAAATTACCTAATTTCCAAACTCACTTTGATTCCATAACAAAAAAGTTAGTTGGTGTAATAAATTCCTATCATTTTTAAGGTAGATCATAGTTATCCAAATCAGTTCTCTCAAGCTTACAAGTGTTTTGGTGCAATAAGCTATTTTTCTCAAGTAAAAATACTAAAGATATTAAAATATTACTAAATAACTTCCTCTAGAGTGGTCCTTAAAGGAAAAGATTAAGTGGTTAGAAATAAGTTTGCATAAAACTCAAAAGGGATTAGGATTGAAAGTTTTTTTTTCTTAGAACTTAAAGGGGATTAGGATTGAAGTTACCCTGATTATGAACAAAGTACTTCTAGTAAAAAAATAATAGATGCCATTTACGGGCAAAGGGTCACCATAGGTTAGGTGGTTACACGTCCATGTCTTAAAAGAGTCTCCAAATGGGAGCTCTTAATCCTAACATCTCTTAATCCCTTTAATATATGCTTAATTTAAGAAGTAAGCTTATTGAACATATCAAATTCATTATAGGTAATGGAACAAACACTTGTCTTTGGTATGATAAATGGCATCCACTAGGTCCTTTATATATGCTTGCTATGAATGCTAATATAATAAATAGATTCCTTGCTAATTTTAGGGTTCATTTACTCATTAATGCTTGCTTATTGTCAAGGCCCCACAATCAAGCATCAAACTGCTCCATTATTACTAATAATATGCCTTTATATTAATATGATCCAAGTAACCAAGATGGGGTTATTTAGGCCAATCATATCTATGGGGACTTTAATAATAGATCCTTTTAAGAGATATTCATTTAGGATAAGCTTATAGTTTGATGGAACAAACTTGCTTGGTGTAACTTCAATTAATTAAAGCCTCCTTCATCATATGTTCTTCAATTAAACAACATATATGCACTAAAGAAAAAATTTTGTATGCCTCATTCAATGATTAGACCTACTTACTTTGCAATAGACAACCTAAAATTTTTTATCATTTGTTATTTAATTGTTTCTTTATAGAAAACATTTGGTTTTCCATACTACAAATTTGTGGGAGTAGTTGTATTTGCAATTAATGGTAGCATATCATAGATTGGGCATCATAACTTAAGTTTATGAGCAAGCATGAGACCAAGTTGTTTATAATCATTTTCAACTACCTTATATACTTTACATGGAAGGAAAGAAACAATAAGCTCTACTTTAATAGTCCTATAAACCCCGGATCCTTCAAGAGGAACATGCTTCAATGGATTAGGGAGGTCCTTAAACTCAAGAATTCCTCTATACTCCTTAATCTATCTTTAGCCCTTTCATGGAATCTTTTATCTTTAGAATATTGGTTCCAATCTTCCCTTGTGTAGAGGCAATGCAAAGTTCCTAAAGTAAACTATTATGTTTTAGATGAATATCAAGCTTGTCTATATGTCTAAACGAGTCTCTAATGTAAGCTTATTCTAAATGCCTTTCACTTCTTCAAGTGTGTAGAACCTAGGTAGCTATAGACAATAGATAGTGAGATGCACTGTGCAAGGCTTTTAGAAACTGCATCCCTTTTTGGACCTAACTTTACCCTCGAAGGTTCATTTAATATATTCTTTGCTTTTAAAAGAAATTCTTCATTAAAGCTCTTATTTAGTTATATCACTAATCATTTTAATAATTTTTAATCTAACGTAAACTTTACAATGCAACATTTTAAGGTTTTTCTTCTCCCATCTTATAACATACTTGTCAACAATTTTATGCACATCTCTTTTTTGTTTTATACAAGAAATGTATAAAAACATAATATTTCTTTTCACTTGAATTGCTTGCAATTATACATGATCTTATTAAAGTGATTTTTAAGGGTAAGTTATTTCAAATATTCTAACTTTTAAACAATTTATCAAATCTATCTTAACTTTTATTTTGTAATATTATATATTATATCTTTTGAATATATATATTTATAAATCTCACTATAACATTGTTAATAATCTAACTTAAAAAAGCTCAAGTATACATATTTTATCGTT
>JANIHZ010000210.1:28540302-28557014 GCA_027478365.1 Erythroxylum rufum | reverse complement strand
GGTGGTAGAACGCCAGAATGTCAAGAAGATGAAGAACTTTCGGAGAAAAGGAAGAACTTTCGAAGGTTGAAGAAGAATAGTTTCTTTACGTAAACAAGTGACGCAAATTTTAAACATTAAAAATAGCTTCCCGAAAAAGCTGTTATTTGGACTTTTCTGAAAAGCTTCAAATCTTGGCTTTTCAAAAAGCTCTATTATGACTTTAAAAAAAACTGTTTCTATTCTAAAAGTACTTTTAAATTTTTTAGCCAAACAACCATTTTTTTCTTAAAATGACTTCTGCGATGTGAAAAAGTACTTTTGGGACTTCTAAAAGTCGAACCAAACAGGGACTTACTGGTTGTGTCATCAACCATAAAATAGGAACTATAATCTTTGTCGACGTGTTTGTTTTATTTCACAAGCTCAAATTAACTTTTTTTTTTTCTTATATTCTATTTTTCTTCTCTGCTATAAATCTGTTGCTATTATATAGTACTAGCACTAGCTTTCCTTTTTGCAGAGGAGGGTAAATTGATTTTGTGTTGGCTCGTATTATGAGGTTGATGTATTTATTTATTTATTTTACTTTATATTGGCTACGTCGCTTCTTTTTCTTCAGTATATATGTGATTAAAGTTGAAGAATGCCATAAATTCTGTACGTGGTTAGGCATACTAAGTGCTTTGGTCAATTCTTGTTGCAAGCATATTTCTTTCTAACTCATTTAGATCTAGTTCACTTTTTTTTTTTTCCTGGCTTTGTTAGGTGGGATGGTTGAGTCATTCACCTTTGATATGCTAATCAAGTTAAAACCAATAAAGACAAAAATTTATTCAAAAATAGAGAGAAGGATTCAAACCATTGATAGGAGAAGAGGTTATCTAGGTGAACGTCTTCTTTCACGAATGAGGAAGGAGAAGTGGAGCTAGACCAATAGAAAGGAGAGGCTAGTCCACGAGTATCAATTCACTACATCAAGAATAGGCATGGACTTGATTGGGGATGTATATTGCCATTATGTGTTGATAATAAATATCACCTTTTTTTTTGTTTTAGATCTTTTAAATCATTCCTATAGGAGCAGTGGTTATCTAAACACTTTTTGTTGTATATATTACAAAGTGTAGAAAAAATAGATCTTTTGTAACAGTCTTAAAGAGGAACATAATGTTATACACAAATTTTTTTTATTTTCTTTTATGGAGGATTCTATATGCATAAGAGGAACATAGTGTTTTTAAATTACTTACTCAACTTAGAAAGAAGACCCACGTCACTCAACATTAGTGATGTGTTTAAGATATAATAGATTGATATATATATATATAATCTCAACTTAAATAGAAGATTCATATTACTTTTTTTTTTTTTGTAGCATTATAAGTCAAAAAATGGATGCAAGCTTAAGGACCATGTTGGATCAAGAAATTCTTTACTTTTATGGGTTAATGGGTGTCATAAAGACTTCATGGATAAAGATAAATTCTAGAGTACACTCTGTCTCTTTGTTGGATACGGGGTGACCTATTTCTTAGTCATTTAGGTTTTTAATCTTGACAATTTTGTTAATTATTTTCATTACTCATTTAATTTCAACTTCAAGATGATAAGTGTTAATTACACTACATTTCTAGAATGATTTATAGAGCATTTAGCTTGTGTTCTAATGATGTATATGGGATTTAGTACTTAATTTAGTTTATACTTTATTTACTAGCCTTTTCTAGCTCTCTAATGAAGAAATAATACATTTGTACAAGTTTGCGTTGATTTCGAATTTAGAGGAAGAAATTAGAACATGGCACCACTAGAGGACCTATATGAGGCTATGTTGAGGTGTGTTCTGGAATAAGGGACTTACATGGAAGTATATAGCAAGTGTGTTATGGAATAGAGTGACTAATAAGGAGTATGTAAAACTTGGGTTCAAGTCATGTTTAAGGTTGTTCCATTTTATTTGTTTCTATTTTTTGGCCAGGGCAATGCAAGAGCATATTGGGATAATATGAAACTATATTAGACTCATGTTGATGTTTATTTTATGAAAAAAATAAGTTTAAAAGAATGTAAAGTAATATGGGACCAATACGAGATTGTATTTAACCCCTGCTCTATAAAAAATCTCAGGTTATTTATAAAATAAAGGGAGTAAAAAGAAAAGAGAAAAGGGAGAAAAATCTGGAAAAACCAAAAATCAAACCCAAGGCTAAGGATTCTCAAAGAGCATATCAAGGGGAAGCAATCTTAAAGGAAAGCAAGATTCCGTCATGGTTAATCAAGAAGGATCAAGATTCAAAAACCATGACTCATTTTTATCTCTTATTTCTTTATTTTTCTTTGTCGGTTTTCTTTGTTTTATTATAAACTAAATTGAAATATAGACTTTGATGTGATGAAGCCTAGAATTATATTTTGTTTGATTTTTGGTTTAACGAATATCTAGTTTTCTTAAGATTATCCATATTTTTATAATTGATTGAATCGAAAGAGTGAAAATGGAATATTCAATTATTTGATTCATGTATCAAGATTCGAGAGATAAGATGAGTGATTAGAATATAACATGGATACAAAGGGTTAAGTGTGAGCTATTCGAGAATAAATAGTAAGATCTTTCTAACTTATGATAAAACCTATCAAGAGAGTTCACAGAGCAAATTAATGCAATATAAAGTTGTCTTGATTTGTAAGGGATTTCAATTGGTAATCTTAAAATGGGAATTATATGTCTCGAGAGAGAATATAATTATAACTTAAGAATTCTTACTGGTCCAAGAAACTAGAATTGTTCCTTAAATCAAGGTGAAGTCAAGCAATAGTAAAATTCTAGGAAGATTTTACAACTAAGTTTATTATAAATATTAATCACCCCTATTATCTATTGCCTTGAATGATTAACTTTTATTTATTATTTATGTTTTTTTATTTTCATTTATTCCATCACTCATTTATTTAGATTAGATAATAGAAAGATGGTTGACACTTGTAATCACGATCCTTGTGAGATTGATCTATATTTGCTAGTGCTAGCTACAATTATATTATGCACTTAACGTAAAACATAATCACAAAATTGTCTATTTTTTTAGTAGGTTGGTCTCCTAATATATGAAAGAGTTTTAAGCATCATTCTTAGTTTGTTGAAGAAGATAAACAAATTAGAAGCAAAAAAATTATTGAAGATAAAAATAAAAGTTGGGATATTGTATTATGTATAATTATAAAAAATTGCTATGAATGGTTGTAGAAGTAAAAAGATTGGTTTGTATTTAATCGATTAGTATTATTTTTAATTATGAAATTAAAGATATTATATTGGTTTTGGATGAATACGACTTGCACTATTAGAGAAAAATATGAATTTTAATATATAAATAGGACTATGAAATCATTTAAATGGACAATTTTTTATGATTTTAATGTGAATTTTTTATATATGTCTCAATAAAAACTTGGTATATTTGATACACCTCACAAAAAAAAATTTAATAATAAAAAAGCATGCAAAAGCACCTAGAAGAAATTTGATTGATGATGCAATTATAATAAACTATTATAAACACTAGTAAAGGTTGCAACTTTTCACTCAAGTCAAATTTGTCTTTTATAATCACTAGTTGAGAAGCATTATGGTGAACAATAAGTTTGGAAAAAGATATCAACATTAAGATTATTGTAGGATTTAACTTGTATCCACTATGGGAGCTAGATTATGTTCATAATGAAACGAGATGTTATACAAGGGATCGATGTTAGTTATAGTAAAAATTAAGCATAAAGTTGCTATACGAGAAGCAACCCATAATAGTAACAACCAAATACAAATGTAAATGAAACATTTGTGTACAACAAAGAGATAGAGGTAGTAATTGCTAATTAAAACCTATTACAAAAGCAACATATTCTTGTATATAAAACTAACTAACTAAAGTTGCAAAAGTTAATGTTGTTAGCAGTATCCTAAATGTTATAAGATTTTACAATATCAATAGTCAACGTTGTTTGCATTTTAATTTAGTGACTCTCTATAGTACTCCCTAATATCTTTGATCTTGTCCTCATCCTTGCATTTGTTGATTCTAATAAAAATAGCAACAAATCATCAAAAGGTAACTCAATTGTTAAAATTAATTTAAAGTTCGAAAGTCTTTGCAATTTCCCAATACATGTAACCTTCATTAAGTTATAGCTCGTCTTGTAACTGGTGGTGGAGATTCCTCACCTTACAAAATCTCTTATTTATGGAATGGTCTTCTTGTTTTATTTAACTTTGACTTTAATGGTCAACTCGATGGATTAATAGTAGGTCTACTTACTTAAACATCACATATAATCTATATTTGAAAAAAAATGAAAAATGCATTCAAGGCATATAATTGAGAGATAAACAAATTTTATTAAATTTAATGTATTTATATACACTCAAGTTTACAAGCTTATCAATTATAACTTGTTATGTGTTACATTGAGTATGTGATTTTATTGTGTCCTTGTTGGAAGCATATTTGATGAGTTATTTTTATTATTCTCCTTGATAACTTATTGCCTAGGGTGGAATTCTCTCAATTTTTCTTTGTTCTATTCTTGTATGGATTTATAGATGTAGTAATGGTGGTTTGTGTTCAATTTTAGACCAAAATTTATCTCCTTAAATTGGCTTCATCTTATATTGATAAGCTTGTAGATATTTATCCTTTATAGACCAATGTGAAACATATTTTCAAGTTGTTCATTGGTATACTTGATGGCAGCAAGGGCATATGAACATGAAGTTTTTAAAACATCCCAACTCTTGGAATTACATATCTGATCTCTTAAGTTTATAATATACTAACTCTTTTGCGTATTACTTCAGAACACTAGCACTATTATTCTCAAGTCCCACTAGTACCTAACTCCTTATTACTCTCAATTTCCTCTTTATTTTTGGAACAATGTTATCTTTCCATTTACTTCCCATGTTTCTATTTTTAACCAATCTTTTCATCACATGCATTCTAATTTCTTCAAGCATTGTGATAAAGTTCTTTGTTCAAAATTCAATAATACTTCTATTAAATGTTTCATAAAGATTATTATCTACAGTATCTCACTTTAATGAAGTGTTAACATATGCTTTGTGTCATTTTCCCTTTAGAATTCTTAGTAAATTCTTTTGAGCATCTTCTAAATCCTCTTATAACTCCTTTAAATATAAAACAAGTTAGGCTCGTTAGATTACTTAAAATATTGTTAGAATAGTCTTTCGAATTTGAGTCCTTTTTGATCCCTCTTTCTCTAGTTAGCAAACATATGTCAAGCATAAAAACCTTAATTCAGTCCTTAGGATCTACTTTTAAAGTGCCTCCACTAAAACTTATGCAACACTCAGTTAATAAGAATTAATAAATAACTAATTTGAGCAAATATACTTTATAAAAGTAAATAAAGTTTAGATTAAACCTTTTTTATTAGAAATCACAATCTATCTACCTCCATCTTTTAGATCCATGTCTTTCTTCAATAACTCTATAAATGAACTCTAAATGTTATTGTTTTAGTATAAATTACAACATATGTCATATGGAACATATGATTATTGTCATCTCTTCCTATTATTGTCAATATCTCAGAATTTACAATACCTTTAAGAAAGCAACCATATAGTTCTATCAACTTGATATAACTAACTAAGAACCCTTTATTGTAATATTCAAAAAACATATACATTCTATCAAATGATGACAAAAAAATCATCTCTAAATGATGGCCTTTTAACAACCAATTCAATATTGATGTAATGATTTGACCTCATAAGTTCTTCCTTGTAATTTCACAGCTTTTCATATTTTGCTCTAACACCTCCTTGTGTTTTCTCAATCACAAACTTCCTAGCCCTCTAACATATATTGTATCCAAAATCAAATCTTACATATTTATTTTTATAATTATGTTAGCTTGAGATCAATTAGTCCTGGGAGGTTATTATAGTAATTCTTAAAAATAGTTATTAGGAAACTATTTAAATCTATAAAGTTGTTTAAAATGTATCATTTATAGTACCTACTCATACATTTAGCTCTCATAAATTGTTAGGTGTTCCTAAGAAAAATAAACTCTCTTATTTTAGCAATAACAAGCTTGTGAAGTCCTTCACTGAATTGGTTAGAATTGTTAAATAACATATTAAGCTCAATCTCAATCTTTTTCTTATAAAGGTTGAATCTAAATGGTTTTGATTTATGTCTTAATCCCTTATTAACATTTGAACCACCTTGTTCTTTAAAATTGCAATTATCATTTAACTTAAAGTAATATTATATTTTCATTCTTATACATCATCTTCATTATCTACTACTTTTTCTTATAACATTTTCCTTTTTTTGTTATATGTGACATACATTACTTATGATTCTTTTTCTTCAGTTGTCTCCTTTTAAAGGAAACATTTAATACATGGACACTTCTAACTCTTCATCATCCAAACTCAAATTAAGCACCTCTTTAATCCTTACATCAATAGATATATTCTCTTTTTGCTCAACTAAATTACCATTACTATCACTTACACCTACAACTTCTTGCTTAATTGCATATTCATTCATAGACTGTATAATAGTAAACTAAGTGACATTGAAAAGGACATCATATGCAATCCCATTAACAAGCTCAACGTCACCGATATCATCAAAATATTCACCACCAACTTTAGTATCTATGTATTTTTCTAAATGTGGCAAATTAGAACCATAATCAACATATATCTCTATTACCTTATTTTATGCAATAAGCTTACATATCTCCATCACATAAGCATCGTTCTTTCTCATATATTCCATATCTTCCCTTTAGAAAAACTTTTCATCATAAACATAGTTAATTTCTCATACCAATCAACCATCTTCTTTTATCTACATACCAAAATAAATGGTACATTAAGCATAAAGGCATTGAATAGAACACAATCACTCTATTAATGAGGTAAGTGATTGTTGTGCATTAGTATGTGTATTTCTAAGTATTTGGCATATGTTTCTTACATGATAAGTTAGTATTATTGTGTTTTAGGACTTGTTTTGTGTGTTTCTATTTAGTTTAATCTTCATGGTTGTTCTTTTATGTTTGGTATTGGTTTAGGGAAGGAGCTGATCATTTTGGTATAGGAATTGAGGGTGGAAATCTTTATGATTAAGACAGGCACCAAGAGAAGAGAAGAGAATGGGAGCTGCTGAAGAACAAGAACGTACGACCGTAGGACATGGCATGTTTGTCTTTATTTTAGTTATTTTTTTAATTTGATTGAAACGATTTCTTAAACAAAGAACAACCTGAATTAAGTGGTGCCTAAGCACAATCCTCGTGCAATCGATATCCACTTTCAACTACAAGTACGAGTCATATACTTGTAGTTTTGAGTGTAAGACAACAAGTTTTTGGCACCGTCGCTGGGGATTGATTGTTTAGCATCTTGTTTAGTTTGGGTTACTTTGATTTAAGATTTTTTGATACTTTTCCTTATGTC
This sequence comes from Erythroxylum rufum, assembly GCA_027478365.1. Taxonomy (NCBI): domain Eukaryota; kingdom Viridiplantae; phylum Streptophyta; class Magnoliopsida; order Malpighiales; family Erythroxylaceae; genus Erythroxylum; species Erythroxylum rufum. Next base: position 28,549,531 of record JANIHZ010000210.1, on the reverse strand, counting down.
TTTGCAAGTGCATGAATGTAAGGAACACGTGAAGGAATACTGAATTTCGCGACGAAGAGTTAGTAGATATCACAAGGCATGAACAATAATTGAGAAGAGCGAAGCACTAAGACATTATACAAAGAAATATGGCAGAAGAAGGAGAACAACGAGGGGTTGAAAGGACATTGATGGACTTTATGAGACTAGGATTCAATCCTCAAGGAGTTGCGAGGCCAACGATTCAAGCTAACAATTTAGAGATCAAGTCGACACTCCTCAACATTCTTCAGAGTAATGTGCAGTTTTATGGGTTGTCTAATGATCCTAATGCCCATCTTGCCAATTGTTTTGCAGATATGCGACACTTTCCAATTTAATGGCATGTTTGACGATGCCGTGAGAACATAAAATGCCAGCAAACTCAAACTTCTAACAACTACAACAGACTTCATCATTTGATGAATCATAAGTGACCATATTAGAGTAGCTCTTCCCTATAAAAGTGATTTCATATTTTGTAACTATACCATCTTTACCGCAAAGATAAAACTAGAATCTTAAGAATGATTCCATTGATCTTGAAAACATTTAAACACTTTTAGTATGTAGACAATAGCTGCATGCTTTAAATTTAGAACAGGTGCTGACAATGTTGGAGTGCTTATATTACTTTTAAAATCAGCTTTTGACTGATCAAATCGATGATCATCAATAAGCCTCTGGAAGTGATTAAAAAATTGTAAAAAGTTATGCTAATAACTCACGTACTTTTTTATAATGCTATTCATGCCCTCACTTCCTTAGGTGGTGGTCATATCTGCACAAAACATTTAGTGTCCATTAACCAAAGCCCATTTTTCCTTTATATGAAACATACGTTTCAACTAATCATTATCTTGAAGTTTATATTTTTGCAGCATCTTATTCCATACATTGGAAAAATCTTCTTTTTCTTCAAAGTCATATATGCATGAGCTGAAATCCCGTGAAAAATCTTTAAACTAAGAAAAAACACCACTCAAATGGATTGCGGCATTTTCATAAATGTGTCAAATACAAAGTCAATGATGAACTTCAGGCTATCTTGAAATTAATGCCTTTGTTATCGCCGCATCCTGATCAGTAAGAATAGTTATAGGTTTTTTCTCAAACATGGCTTTAGCAAATGTGTCGAACAACCACTCAAATGTAAGATCAGTCTTATCGTATAATAATGCAACACCAAAAACTGTTGTTTGCTTATGATGGTTCATACCTACAAATAAAATAAGTGGATGACCCTCACCAATTTTCTTGTAAGTAGTATCGAAGCAGACAACATCACCAAAGTCTAAGTAATCATTCCTCATCTTTACGCCTGACCAAAATATATTAGTTATCAAATCATCTTCATCCACTTGAATGGCATAAAAGAAATTAGGATCTTCAAATTGCATTTTATACAAATATTCTAACATGCCACCTGTATCTCTTGTTCTTTTAGATCTTAAATAATTCTTGTAATCCTCCGAAATAAAACCAAGATTATTTCTCTCACCTGCTTGTCTCACTATAAGATTATGGGATGCTTTTGGTGGAATTCTCACATCATTAGCCATTTGAATTTGCATTATTGCAGTTGAAGATATATTTCTCTGACTTCTATGCAAATGTGTTTTGTCAGGACTTAAAAGTTAGTGATTGTGATCCTCGACAAATTGAATCACTTGAAATTTTCAAGTTTTCACACTATTAACTTTCATTCTTACCTCATAATCAAATCTTATTTCTGAACATGGAGCTCCTACATGCACATCTCTTTTATCAAGCATCCTTTTACCTTCACCCCTACAACAAAAAAGCCTGCAAATCAATTTACCAGATTTATCTTTATGACTTTTGCTTCTTCTTATTCTAAAGCCGACATGTTTGGCATAAATTAAACTTGATAAGCTTCTTCTTCCGTCTCAAACTCCATGGCAATTTTCGGTATTAACTCTCTTGAAATAAATGAGTGGACTTTGTTCGAATTCTCCACCAAATCAGTTGAATTTATATTACTTCTCTCATTGTCAATGGCAATATCATTCTTATGCTACTGCTTCTCAATTTCATATTCTAATCGACAGTATGGAGTAGATCTACCTTCTATTTCTACACCTGTCAAATTCATAAATGAAGTATCATTATTGCTTTGTTTTTAGATAAAATTATTAACACAACCAAAAAGGAGTGTTCACAAAATATTGGGAGGTATTTTAATTTGCTCTACATACCTTATTTAATTCCTGTAACAAAAAAAGTGATTGGATAATGAAAGATTTCATGTTGTGCAGTTATATGTTCTCATATTCTCTCATCACACACCTGAAAACATTCGTAAATTCTTCCAAGTAAATTAATAATATACTTTAGAAGGTCTTAACTAGAAGTTAAAATTATCACCAGTAAACTTGGAATGAAATGTTTATATTTCAAATTAACAATCTAACAGTATATATTAATTATCACTCACATAGATGTATAAACAAAAACTATAAACATAAACAAAAGAAGTTAGAAACAAATGATGTCCATGCATGAAAAGAATCAAAAAATCTTCAAAACTTACCTTTAAGGAAAGTATAAAGACTATCTTCAGTTGAAGAACCACCAGGGCAAGCACTAAAGTAGCTTATATCTTTCCACATTAAATTTAATAATAAAAGTAAATTAACAAAATGATTTCTTCCAAGATGCAAATGGATCAGCAATAGAGTCATATTATAAAGACTTCAAAAGAGGTAGACATCAAAAGGGGCATTAACGAAAAGTTGGTTTCGGGTCTACTGAGTCATTCCCTCAAGAATTGCTTAGAGATAGAGATACAGAGAGAGTGGATGATAATAAAAAACAAGTAAGAAAATCTATAAATGAAAAAACAAACAAAACTTACATGAGAAAATGCTTGAAATTCATCAAAATATTATCTTTTTTCCCCTGTCATTGGTGTCATCTTCTACTTCTTTACTCCACCAAATATGACAAAAAAGTTAATTTACTTTGTGAGAAGGGAAAAAAACTTTAAAAGACATGTAAATTGGACAACAAACAAGAGCAGAAAGAAACAATTTAGATGAGCGAAAAATCTTAGTTAAAGATTGCTTTGGAAATGACACACAACAGTCATTTGGTATTTTTATGAATAACACAATTATCTTTTACAGTCATATCATTATGATACTCTTGTACTATTTATAATGAATATATTAATATTGTATTTTTGTAATTTGCTATTAATACAATAATGATTTAAATTTTCATTTTAATTGGTTAATGCAGAAATAAATAAATAAACAAAAATTTACCGCTAATATCCACTCTTTTTTACATTTATTTCTTAATTTCAATTATTATATTTGATGCTAACATTACATTATACTAATAATTATATTAATTAATTTAAAATGCAATTTTGATTGATTGACACAACAATCGTTTTATTTTGACAAAATTTGGGAGTTGGTATTTTCCACAAAAGTGTAGTTGTTCTTTCACACCTTGGTGACATGTTTTGTTTGGTAGAAGAGGAAAAATATAGGTTAATGAAGGCAAAATTTATCACACCATCTTTAAAAGATTAAGGAGATGCCCGTATAAAAGATATACATCCCTCATCTGCCCGTTTAACCCTTTCAATTTGTCATATCCTAGTTCTTCTCCTTCAACATATTAATTTCAAAACACATTAAATTTAGGCGAAGAAAAGTCGCAGCCGTGACTTAGCTTGCACGGTTGTGCAAGCGCAAAAAATTACAGTCCGGAAGAATGAAGAATGAAGAATGAAATTTGATACACGTTTATATAAAGCAAGTTTGTGGAGACAATAAATGATATTGAAATGCAAAAGAAAAAAGCTACACTATATTATGAAATCAAGAGATTACAATTACTTGCAAAGTAAACATCCACGTCACTAGAATAATCTTACTTAGGTTGTTATATCCTCCAAAATTCTAGGAATATTTTTCTCATTTACAACGTTGAGAATATCTATAAATTTATAATATCAACTTTTTTAAATCATTATTACATGCTTCATTGTCATTCATGATTCATCGTCATCCCTAATTTTGAGATAAAATTACAGAAGGCAATATCAGAGAATGTATTCATCACTCATTTTGTTTAGCTCAATAATGTAATCATCCAAAAATGTTGCATAATTTGATGTGGTTGAGATTAGAAAATCTAGACATTACAAGGTGTAGAAAGGTGGCGAAGAGAAAAGAGATGGTGAGAGGATTGCTTCTTTAGTGTTGAAAAGAAAATGACAAAGGACGTCGGTCGGGGTTGACTTGGCTCATATGCCACTAATTTTGGAAGAGTAACATAGTGCTTAAAATTTAAGAAAAAACGATGATATATTTCAATTAGACAGAGTAATATTAGACAAAAGATCTGTACTCCTCTACATCTCACGTTCATAATTTACGCAACACCCTCGAACAAGACTTAGCATCTGATATGAGAGTATGAAACGTTTACAGAGATCTAATTTGCTCAAAATACACATCCATCTTAATTTGCAATTTGCACTCAGACGTAGTAAATTATACTTGAGTCGCACAAGTAGAGAACACAAGCAACAGTCGACAATCTGGCACGGCAGATTCATGATGGCATTTGAAAAATCAAAGAAAGAAAATTGTGTCAGTTTCCTCCCAAGGCAGCAACATTTGTCAACCCCAGTTCAACGATAAGGGGATTAAGGCCAGGTTCTCCCAATAGACTGAATGCAGTGTATCCATAATATGAATGGTACAGATCAGGTAGATCACCTGGGAATTTACTGAAACCGCCATACTAGTGCAAGAACAATTACAAGAATGAAGTCAGGATTCAATAAAATCCTAATAATTTCTGGAGAGCCAAAAAATATGTCAAGAAAGCAACACAATACAATTCCCATAACAGACTAAAGCACAACCACAACCGCACTTTAGCCTCATGTTTCTCTTTTGGTTCCGTTTCTATTAGTTGTTGTAGAGAAACTAACCTATAGCTTTGATCTATGGGAGTTCTTCAATAATTTTAAAGGTTGAATATATCATTACTTCAATAAATCAACACCTACTAAATTCATTTAAGTAGTCACATATCAACCACATGCAAGGTGGATGGGAGAAGCATTAGCACCTGAGATTGACAAGTTAACAAAAATCCACGTAATGCTTTGCCATCAATTAGTTCGTGACCTCCTAAGATCCTTAAAACTGCACCAACCCTGTAGAGATGCATCACCATTAGCAGTCGCATTGAGAAAAACTTCAAACTATTGAATAAAATGTCCTCAAGATACTCTTGCACTTACCAAAATGCATAACATGTGTCACTAGGCTTGTTTGGTCTACCTTGAAATCCTCCATCAGCTGCTTGCCTCTGAGGCAGATTAGATTTTAGTTAAATTAACAACTGCACCAAGGAAAACCTATAGTAATGAAGTATACAAGCTCAGAAAGCAACTAGCAACTGGCAACTAATAATTTGAAACACTCTTTAGATATCAAAGATCCATGCATGTTTCTTTTCTGAATTCTTAAATCCATGGTTTTCTGGTCCGGTGTTTCAAGCGTTTATAAAATCTGCAGATGTAGCAGAACAAAGAATAATATCAACCTGCAAGCACCATTCCAACAACAATGGAATGTCTAGAATGCAAGATAATCTGCTTTTAGACAGAAGATCATCTTCAATAAATCCCATTAAACGAAGAGATGCAACAGCACAGAATGTTCCACCACCTGTCAACTAAAATGAACATCATACGTAAATAACATTGAAATAATCAAGCTAGTAGAAAGAACTAATATGAGTAATAAAGAATGAAAGCACTCTTAAGGGGAATAGATTGTATGTATGCCCCAATTATGACATTACCCTCTATACAAGTTAGAGCACATGCTAGGTGTCACACATTGGCTTTTCAACTCACCATGAGATTCAGAACCAGGAACCATCCCAAAGCCACCATCATAGGACTGTAAAAGACCAATATATAATTAAATAGAACTCTTCATAGAACAATTGATTCGTTGGAAGAGAACATGAAGTGAATCCAGAAATAATTTAAGAGAGCAAAAGGGAAAATAAGGGGGCTAAATGGAAATAATTTAAGATTGAACCAGAAAGAAACCGTAACCTGGCATTTCAAGATGTAATTCTTTGCTTTCTCCTTGTCAATGCCACTCCAATCCTCCAACATAAAACAGATGGCCACTGAGAAGAAATAGCTTTAAGAATGTTACATCAGTTTTAAACATCAAAAGTTCCATCACAAATTAGATTCTCACCAGCACAGTATATGAATCGAAGATCAGTCTCTGCTCCAATATGAACAGGCAAAAAACTGCAAAATTGAAGTAAAAGATCACAATAGATTCACGGCATAGCATCAACCCAAAGGTATTGAAGTTTTCGTCTGATCTGATCCATATGTTATACTAGCTTATACAACTTTTTTCACTAGCACTAGTTAAACATGTTATGACAATATCAAAAGTATACACTTGGCTGAAAGAGAGAAAAGAGATTAAAGGTAAAAGATAGTATGTCGATACATAAAAAAGGCTGATTACATAGTTGGAGACCTTAAAGCATACCTTCCATCAGGCTGCTGAAGGTTTCTCATTGACATCAATATCGATTTGGAGTCCAAATTTGACAGATTATAGCCAATAGTCTGTAGTATAGCTATCGCACAATAAGTGCTAGCCAAATGACTATGGTTATGAATCAGAACCTAAGCCAGATCAAACAGGACTAGTTATGGTTACAGTTACCGAAGAACTTAAAGCAGTTTCCTTTATTACAAAAGGAAAATGATAAAATGTAGGTACAAGCAGAAAACCATAGAACAGTTCAATTCCACAATACCCCATCATTGTTTGGGGGAAATTGAGAAGATCTGGAACCATTAAAACCATAGAATTGACCTGCATGTAGTTAACAGTTGGTTTTTAATCCTTTATTATCGGTAATTAAAGACAATACATATAAATGTGAAGCACAGCAACACTAATAGTCCGCATGGAAACTATGCAAGAGAAACATATAATGCTAAAATTGCAAACAATCAAATCAGACAATAACCACAGGCAATTAAGTTTATACCATTGCTTAATTCATCTTTATCCGCAGGACGAGCCTGGAACGATAGAACCCAATTAGCAACAGCATCCTTGTCAACCTATAAAACAAAAACCATCAAGACTGCATCACTTCGTAACTCAAGAATCAGTAAATTTAAGCATAGAGTAAAAAATTTATCACTGGCTACAGCAATAGATTCCGTCTAGATCCACGTAAAAGGTTCAAAATTCCAAACTTCCTTATCAAGAAATGCGTTTAAGTGAAATAAGTTAACTGAATCGTCGAATTGCAGTCATCTAAATGATTATTACATACTTGAAACAGTGCCAGTTTGCATTCGGAAATCAAATTCCAATATCTTCTCAGTAACGAAACGGAAGGGGTAAGCGACGGAGAGAGTTAAACAAATCTATGAAGAAAGGACTTACGCAATCAATAGCGCCGAGAATGTCTAGGCCGGAGATGGCAAAGTAGGCAAGTGTGAGACGATTGATCTCCTGTGTTTGGTAATGATACGGCAACATCTGATACATCATCTGCAAGAATGTTACGTGTTGATCTCTATCAAACGTGGTGGACGGAGACTGCAAAGGATAGAGATCGTCGTCTTCTGATGATGCATAGTCGAACTCCAGCGAAGTTTTAGATCCAGCCATGAGTTGAACAGAGCAAGTAGAAGTAGTTTAGAGAGATGAGGTTTGAAGATGAATGACTTGGGTGACTTTCTAACTAGGAAAATTTGGTGCTAAGCTGGTTGAAGAAAGCCCATACCCCATAGGCATGCTTGTTTCAATTATGGTGAGGCCTAAACAGATCCATCGTCAGCCACTGGACTCTATATCTTTACAGAACCCAATTACCGTTGTGGTCTTTGGAAGATGAGTGGCCCAAATGTCTAACATCTTTTCTGTGGTAGAGATAATAAATTTACATCCTTTCAGTTATCACTTCAAATAATAATTATAAGATGTAACGTTCAAAATAAATTTATGATACAGAATTAGACAGACAGTTAGAATAAGAAACAATGGACCAAGCGAGGCTTACCTTGGTGGATGCAGACGTAATAAATATAGGGAAAGGAAATGTTCCAAATTCTCACTCCATTATAAATGGAGGAATGTCCAAGTTTTTACTCCATTATAAATGTAAAAGCTGGAGGAAAAGGAAAGGATGTTCATTTCTGCCTGGAACCAATATAATGTAATGTTCGCTAAGAGGACACGTATAATATATGTCACACACACATAATGTTCACCCAATCCATCACTTGGGTCAGACACAATGTAAGATCTGCATTGACAAGTCAAATTAGTTTGCTTTGATGTGAAATTCATCCTTATCCGTCGCAAATCTCATTCATAAAAATGGATTCGGCATCGAGTTTCAATTTTATGATCGTTTGGTCGAGCTTTTATTAATAAAATTTTTGTTAATAGATCTTTTTTTAGAAGAGTTCTTTTTAAATCAGTTGATTGTTTAGCTGTTAATTAAAAAATATTTTTTAAGAAAACTTCATACAGTAAATTATTGGGTAACATAAAAATAAAAAATATTTTTATTAAGCGCAGACTCACAGAGACATGTCGTCTGCGTAATAACGCAGACGTTGTTGTTACGCAGACAAAGGTCTGCATATGACGAAGGTTTGCGTAATGAATGCATACGCAGACGTCAACGTCTGCGTACAAACCCAGCATTAAATATGAAAAGAAGATCTAACTTGTGAGTATCGTAGGTGAGTGATTAGAGAAGATGGTCAGTGAGTTGGTGAGGAACATAAGAAAGAGAATAAACGAAAGAAACGTTAAAGAGAAGAAAACCAAAGAGTTGAGAATTGTTATTTACAGAAGTGACATAAATTGTCTACCCAAAAAAGCTAAAATTTGGAGCTTTTATGAAAAGTTCTAAATTTTAGCTTTTAAAAAAGCTATATTTTGACTTTTAAAAAAATTATTTCTACTATAAAAATACTTTTAAAATTTTCAGTCAAACACTTAAAACTTTTAAAAGTCAAACCAAATAAGCACTTAAAAGTGCAAAATTTTAGGTGAAGATCGTTCCCGATGGTAGAGATTCTTAGTATTTTAATCACTCCAAAACATTTTAACGAGCATTCTCATCATTAACTCGAGAC
>JANIHZ010000210.1:28501015-28511051 GCA_027478365.1 Erythroxylum rufum | reverse complement strand
AGCCTATGTAGCACATTGGTCTGATCCAATGCTTCCCACAACAAGTCCGTTAGTCATGGTCCATTCATCAGAGCGTGGCTAAGTCCTTTGTCCGTCAAGTCCTAACCTGGGTCGAGTCAATCTCCACAAGGTCCGAGACTCTACCAAAATTCGTACCAAGTCCGATCCCACTCGCCTACGTCTGCCTTAGTGTTTTCGCATGCCTCCCTCATGCGTGAATCTAGCTAACCTCCCCCCCAAGGCCTCTCATGAAGGTAGCTGAGAAGTGATCCGGAACTTAGGGGTCTAAAAACCACCCCCACCAGATGGATTCGACGCCCTCGTCGAATTAGTCTGAAGGTAGGCATTCACCTGATCCTCGAATTGCCACAAGGTCGTATCTTTCTCCCACGTAGCTTCCGCGACAGGTTTTCCTTTCCACTAAATTAGGAACTCGATCAGTCGGTTCTTTTTGTGTTGACCCATTGTCCGGTGATCTAGGATCTTCTCCACTTGATCCTCGAGCTGTTTTCTCACAACCGCTGGTGCTCGCTTCACCTGACTCCTATTCAGATCTGATGCATCCCCATAGTAAGGCTTGAGAAAACTAACATGAAAAGTAGGGCGTACCTTTAACCGCTCGGGCAAATTTAATCAATATGCCACATTCCCCACTTTATGTAGCACTTGAAACGGTCCATCGTACTTTGGCACCAGTATGAACTTGCTTGCTCGAGATCTTCTTCCAAATTTGCGAGGTTAGTTTCAACAACACTTTGTCTCCCGCGTCAAACTCTAATGGTCTCCTCCGAAGATCCGCTTGCTTCTTCATCCGTCGAGAGGCTTTACGAAGGTTGTCCCTCGCCTCATCCAATAGTTCTTGCTTCTCCATCGCAAACTTATGCGCCATGGGACACTTACCACTTGTCCGTTGTTGAGCAATCTCTAATGGTGTAAGAGGCTATTGTCCCAACACAATCTCAAAAGGACTTTTCTCCGTAGCCGAAGATCTGTGCAAGTTATAGCAAAACTATGCAGTATCAAGTAAACTTAACCAATTGCGTTGACTTACACTTACATAATGCCTCAAGTACTCCTCCAACAAACCGTTGATTCGTTCAGTTTGGCCATCCGTCTGTGGGTGATTTGCCGTTGAAAACTTCAAATCACAACCCATCTGATTAAAAAGGGACATCCAGAATCAGCCCGTAAATCTGGCGTCTCGGTCGCTCACAATATTCGCTGGTACTCCGAAATACTTGACCACGTTCTTGTAGAACAATTCGGCAGCAACATCAGAGGGACAAGTCGCAGGAGTTGGCACGAAGATCGCATACTTGGAGAATCTGTCAACCACCACCATGACTGATGTCATGTTGTCCACTTTTGGAAACCCACTAATAAAATCCATTGAAACTGACATCCACGGTCTCTCGGGGATGGATAAGGGTTGTAGCAAACCGACTTCCTTCTTTCTCTCCGGTTTATCCAACTGACACACAAGACATGTCTTGACGTAACATTCCACGTCATTCTTCATCTTCGGCCAAAAGTAAGAACGAGACAGGAGCGCTATCATCCGTTGGACTCCTGGGTGACCAGCCCACTGTGAGTCGTGCGTCTCCTTCAACAATTATTTCTGCAATCCACCAAAGCTCGGCACGTAAACTTGACTACTCTTAGTCATCAACAACCCATCATCATCGAGCTAAAACCTGTGAACGACACCTTGTGAGATTAACTTATAGTACATTGTGTCTAGTAGAACAACTACCTTGATTTGCTCCAACAGGTTAGACTCCACCCGCGTGACCGAATAAAGGGCCACAAATACCTCCTTCCTACTAAAGGCATCTGCCACGTTGTTGTGCCTCCCCGGTTTGTGCTCCCATACGAAGTCATATTCGGCAAGAAACTCCTGCCACTGGGCTTGTTTTGCGGATGACTTCTTTTGGGTCCTGAAAAATGTGTTAGCAACATTATCCGTTCGAACAACGAACCTGGTTCCCAGCAAATATACTCGCCATGTCTCAAGGCAATGCACCACTGCGAGCATCTCCTTCTCATGCGTCGAGTAACGCTGCTCAGCACCATTGAGCTTTCGGCTCTCAAATGCCACCGGATGACCCTCCTGTACAAGTACTCCACCAATAGCTTTATCCGAAGCATCAGTATGTACCTCAAACGGAAGATCGAACACGGGCAGCTTCAGCACAGGTTCGGTTGAGATAGCAGCTTTAAGTTTCTCGAATGCCTCCTCACATGCATCCGACCAACACCACTCTTGCTTTTTCTTCAACAAGTCCGTTAGTGGCGCCGCTTTCTTTGAGTATCCCACTATGAACCGCCTATAGTAGTTCGCCAGGCCGAGAAAACTCCGTAATTCTCGTACTGTCGTGGGAGCCTTCCACTCAACTATCGCTTTCACTTTCCTCGGATCCATTCTGACCTGACCCTTGCTCACCACGTGACCCAAGAATCTGATCTCCAACTGAGCAAACTCACACTTCTCCATCTTTACATAGAGCTTGTGCTGCTTCAATCTCTCGAACACTCGCCTCAAGTGTTCCACATGTTCAGCCATGTTAGTGCTATACACCACGATGTCGTCTAAGTAGACCACAACGAACTCATCCAGAAAGTCGTACAACACATCATTCATAAGGTTGCAAAATGTCGCAGGGGCATTAGTTAATCCAAACGGCATAACTAAAAATTCGTAGGATCCATACCGAGTTACACACGTTGTCTTTTGCTCATCACCCTCAGCTATCTACACTTGCCAATACCCACTCCGAAGATCTAACTTAGTGAACACCTAAGCCCTTGATAACCTGTCCATCAAATCTTGAATCAAAGGTACCGAATACTTGTTTTTGATCGTTACCTTGTTCAATGCTCGATGGTCCACACACATCCGAAGTGTACCATATTGCTTCTTCTGAAACAATACCGGGGCATCTTACGGGGCTTTAGATGGTTGGATGAACCCTGCTTCCAACAACTCACCAAGTTGTTTTCGAAGTTCTGCCAATTCCATCGAGGACATCCTATATGGGGCACGTGCAGGTGGGATCACTCCAGGAACCAACTCGATCCTGTTATCTACGTCACGATGAGGGGGAAGAGTTTTGGGCAACTCCTTTGACATCACCTCCCAAAACTCCCTCAACAAACTTGCGACCACACCAGGGACTTCCACCACGTGGTCTTTGCTGATTTCTCACATAGCAGCAAAATAGGTCTCCATGCCTTTCTTCAACCCTTTCTCGATGCTTATGGCTGAAACATGTCTCACTGAAGTTATAACATCCGTCGTTCCACCACCAAACCTAAAACAATTCACGTAGAAGGAATTTTGATTGTTCATTAACATCATATCTCCCAAACTCAGATACAACACCACCTTTGCTGCTCTGAGGAAATCAACCCCCAATATCATCTCGAAATCTCCAATGGTATGATAATGAAGTTCATCTTGGCACGCCAACTTCCAATGCTGATTAGAACATTATAAGCAATTCCTACAACTACTTGTGCCTTCCATGCAGGAGTTTTAATCTTCACTGGGGCCTTACATACCCTTATGCCCAACTTCCGAACCATCTTTTCCGCTAGGAAACTATGGGTTACACCTGTATCTACCATTGCATTCATGTCTTTCTCCCCAACCTGTACACCCATATACATTATTCTATCAAAAGGAATTGACTCGCTACTAACTGCATTAAGCAAGGTGATCAGATTTAGTGCCGCATCTTTCGAAGATTCACTTTCTTCTTTGACAATTAGGGCATGCAACTTCTCCTTTTTTGGGCACTCTCTGTTAAAGTATGGATCACCACACAAGTAACAAGCAACCTTGCCATTCTTTGATGATGTCTTCCCATTCTTAGAGCCACCATTATATTTGCCCTTACCCTTGAAATCCCCCTTCTTGGAGTCTTTCTTCTTCTTCCTCTTGGTCTTCTCCTATTGGGCGTGGCCTTTGCCCTTAGAAGATTTTGAGGAGCTTGCCTTAGATTCTTTCACCATTCGAAAATCCACCAAGGCATCACTGGCCACAATTGCATCAACCATGTCCTTCACGTTTTGCCTTTGTAACTCCATTTGAACCCACGGTTGTAACCCGGATAAAAAATTGAAGAGCTCGTCCTCGTCTGATATATTCTTAATATCCAGCATTAGAGAACTAAATGATTTTGCATAGTCTCTTACCGATCCATCCTACTTGAGCTTCTTCAAGGCATCTCTCGCGAGCCAAGAAGTATTCATAGGAAGAAATTAATCCTTGAGCTCCTTTTTCATTTGCACCCACATTTCCATGGGAGTTTTACCTGCACTGATCTCCGTAGCGGTTCTCGTCCTCCACCAGAGCTTGGCATCCCATCCACGTACATGGTCGTCATATTGACCTTCTCAGTATCGGATACCCTAGCAGTCGCAAAGTACTGCTCCATATCCCACAAGAAATTCTCCAACACCTTAGCGTCCCGCACTCCTTCGAACACCCATGGTTCATGTACCTTCACAGATGAAAGTTGTATTATGGAGCTTTCACCCCGATCGACATCTAGCGTTGCAACAACACGCCTTAGCACAGTGATCTCGAACTGGACCTCCTCTTGTGCCTTCAACAAATACTCCATATGTTGTTGCAATTGTGAGATGTGACCTCTTTCTCCCCTTGAGGAATTCCTAGTCACTCATTCTGTCAAGTTGCTTACTGCCATCCCGAAGTTTGGCTCTAATACCAGTTGATGCAAAAGTCACCTTGGGACTCAAACTTTTACCGAAGTTGATCGCCAACACCCTTTGCACAACAATCTCACTTAGTTCTGCTTAAGCAAGACTTCAACCTTCCACAAACCTAAAAGTGTTTACCTCGCACACTTGAAGAAACAATGCTATGAAAGCAAAATGAAAACAAAGGAAACAAGAGAGATACGGTAAAATCAACCTTTATATTACTTTCCCTCATAAGAATACGTGAAATGCTCTCTCTGACTAAATGAGGAGAGAAAAGCTCAAATAAGCTATATATAGACACTCTAACTTGGAAACTAAGTTACATTCAGAATCTCACTTAAATTAAACTGCCTAAGATCGTGTTAAGATCACGTCTATCTCTATCAGATTATATCACATGGTTCAATTGGATGACACCCCCATCCAAATAGGACTTTAACTGATAAGATAGAATCTATAAGTTAACAGAAAGATATAGTTTATATTCAGATAGGAAACTAGCATCCTTATCCTCAAAGATCTCCAGTATCTTCAGACGTTGAGTCCCACTATAACTCTAACTCCTAGTTGTCACCACATCATCAAAGATCTCCCCACAATCTCTATCCGTTGATGATGCAGTGTGATCTTACCAAAGCTCACATAACACATTGGCCTGATCAGAGTATGGGCCAACTATTTAGTACATCAAGTCCTTAGCCTGGGTCGAGTCAATCTCCACAAGGCCTGAGACTCTACCAAAATTCGCACCAAGTTCGATCTCACTCACCTATATTTGCCTTAGTGTTTTTGCATACCGCCCTCATGCGTGTAATCCAGCTAACCTTCTTCCTAAGGCACATCGTGAAGGTCACTGAGAATTGCTCCGAAATTTAGGGGTCTAACACATACTTCTTAAAGTAGATAGAATTTAAAAGATAAATCTACTGATGGTTTGTCATAAAAAAAGCTTACTCAACAAAAGAACTGGTCCTCCCTTCCCTATCAAGGCTATAGAACTGGCAGGAGGAACAAGTCCATGACTTGCCTCAATCTCTATTAATGGTAAATCAAGTGCAAGTGATCCTAGACCCAAAGCTATTATTAGTGAGAATTACACACCAAACCATACAAGCCCACCTAATAAGTAGCCCTTATAGGTTGATGATGGTCTTGTAGCTATAGTACTCACCTAATATCCCCAAACAATTCAATGTCAGTAAAAAAGAAACAAAAAAAGGTGCATGAATAAGAGAAAAGGAATGTAGTTAGTTATTAATAGCAATAAGTAGATGAATTATGCTAAGCTTACATTGTCAACAAAAATTATGCCGAAGTCGCCAACAACATATAATCCTAAAATCAACATTGTTAGGTTAGACCCTTTGTAATTTTTGCTAATAGGACCACAATATTGTCCTTTATAAGAGATTGGCTCCAAACATATTCTTGATTTATTTGCTACCTCCTTTAGGTGATTGTATATAAAGTTGGGACTTCCAAGCTTAACACTTGTTGCGTGAACTAGGTATAAGAAGATAACTAACACCATATGTACTAAAATATAAATTGGTTATACAAATAAGCAAAAGTATGTTAGTCAAAAAATTTAGTAACATCATTGACTTCCCCAAGAAAAAGATTCAAATGAAAAATACAATTACCTATAGCATAATTTATATAACTTGCTAAGAATGTTGCTTTTAGAAAACTAGCTAGAGTATAAACTATCACTTTAAGTGGTATCAGAAAGTTAGCAGCATAGAAGTTGACTCCAGTAAGTGCATTCATGACCACTGAACCACCAAAAAGCAACATCACCGTCATAATAGACCAATAGATCTATATATAGAGAAGTATATGATTCTTTAGAACCTAGAACCAATGTGTTAACTATAATCTGTTTGAACATAACTGCACAGAAGAAACTATTCTCAATGCAAATACTTATTTTATTTGAAATGGATCATGAGATGAATGCAAGGATCTAAAGGGATATGTACCCAATCTAAACCATATGTATATAATTTAAAGTTCTTGAGCATATGCAGTCATTACATAGGTCATCTGGTCAATTGAAAACATACAAAGGCTTATAAACAAAGGTTATATTTGACAATGATTGGAAATTAGCACAGTATAGATGAAGTTCCACAAATTCACAACATGATGATAATTTATCAAATAAGATAGAAAGTGTGGGAGCTTAAAATTTTTTACCAAACGTTGCATGAGAGATTTGAAAAAACCAGATGCACAAATTCATAATAAAGAGTCACATATATGGGCTCATTTTGAGCACATTATTGGCTCTAAGGACTATATCCAAAGAAGAAATAATTTAAAGAAAAATTTTACCGAGGCAACCCTTGGTCAGACGGCTCGGGGAATAAACAAGATTGGAGTGTAAATTCTAGGTATTTTGGCCGAGATACATAAGCCATTTCTCTCTACGGGCATAAAATCTCAAGGCTTGCTTTTTAGGAATCTTACACCTCTAATCTCTCCCCATTTTATTGACCTTAAATAGGATCTATGATCCAAGTCTTTCTAATACACAGAGAATACTTGTCTTTCTGTATTACCATGAATACATTATTCAAGAATCAAGCTTTCAAGAGAGGGAGAACTTAGAGAAAATCCACATAATGAAAAACAATATATTTTTCATTGATCAAGCTCTCAAACAAGGTCTCCAACAAGGTCTGATTACAATGATAGAGGAGCCTTGCTTTTATAAACTAAGAAAGGGAATAGGACAAACAACTTTAGGGAAAAGAATCCCTAGATACAATCATTCACACAACTTTAAAAAAGAAAATGGTAAAAAGTGGGAAACACATAGGTCCCAAATATTCTTAAGGGATAAGAAAGAATCTTTAAAGAGGGTGGAAAGATAAGGTGGTCCCCAAAGATTCTTTTACAAACATAACGACACTTTAGAAAAGACACATAATTATAAAGACGACTAATATAAGGGTCCCACAGTGAGGAGTGGAACTCTAGTTATTACTTATGTCGAATCAGTTCTTGCCACGACTAGAGATTGGACAGAGAGGCTTCATAACTTAAGTTGTCAATGTCATAATGAGCTTTGTAGGTTCTTTGTCTTTTGTTAGGGCTAGCATCATCTATTTGGAGTCTTTGTAGGAATTGGTTAAGCTCTTCTTCATTAGGGATGAAAATATCATCATTAGGATCTTGTGCATCTTGGATGAAGGAGGCCAGAGGTTGTGAAAGTCTTGCAATATCAAAGGTTTTTTGGACTTGTATCGTATCATCAAATTCATAATATATTGGGTTGTTTGAGCTTGGTATGTCTACTTTTCACACTTTATGTTTATTAGGAATAAATTCTCCTAGGTAAGGTCCAAGAGAAGTAGAGATAACAAGTGTATGCTGAGGAAAATGGTTGATGTCCTTAAGAGAACTTTGAAGAGAGTTAAGGACATTTTCCTTATAGTTTGGCCAATATAATGACATATGATGGAAAAAGACTTTGTTGTCAGAATAGATTGCTCCAGTATGTGCCGTGAGATATAAGCGATGGATAATAAAGAAACACTATCCAAATTATTTCTTTAAAGACACTTCCTATAATCAATGTTGTTCAATGACTATGTTGTTTTCTCTATTGTTCCAGTGGTTGATACCACTCAAGGAAAGTATATAATAGGGAACTTTCATTATCTCGGTTACAAATATATCAGTAGACCTATAGAGGAGGTAAGGTGACAACATATGCATAAAGGACAGAGAGTGCCCAGAGATACCATAATGCATTTTCACAAAGTAGACCATTAAGCAAGAACACATTAAGGTATGGTTCTCTGAGGTTAAACAAAGAGGAGCGGCAAGGTGTGTTGGTCTAGCTGAGGAAGAGGTGTAGGTAATAAAATAGGCTTAATCAAGAAAGAGATGCAACTTCTGTCATATTAGTGGGTGCACTACCAATTGGAGGAAAAGATTTCTTTGTTTTGGCAGTAATAGGCATGTCAGCCATGGAAAGGAAGAGAGGGATATGGTTTAAGCTAGTGATCAAATTGAGAGGAAGAGATAGGAAATCAGCTAGGATGTTACCTTTGGTAAGTGGAATAGTGAATTTATAGCGTGAAATTTTTTTGGTGAGAGTAGCATTCCAATGGTGTAGAATGCGCTGGCCTTTGTCAGGAATCTTCAAGGTTGGTGGATGTTGACAGGCTTGCTTAAAATGTTGAATGGCTTTAGTTTTCTCTTTTCCCCATAATAGTGGATTCTTCTATAACAACTTTGATAGGGACGATGTAATCAACCACGTGAGGGATGAAATCTTAGATATAATTAACAACTCCGAGGAATTGTTGTATCTGTTTGATTGTGAGATTATCATTTAAAAAATGCAGTAGTTCACTGGCAATATATGGTCCAGGATGATACAATCCATTGTGTAATTGTATACCCAAAGCCTCTATTTGGGTTTTCCCAATATGTCTCTTCTTTATTGAGAGCATAGTCCTATGTTGCTTCGTGAGATCCATGAAGGTTTGGAGTAAAGCCTGATGTTCTTTATGGGTCTTAGAGTATAGCAAGATGTCATTAATGTAGATTAAAGCACTATAGAGAATGGGCTCAAAGATCTTCGTCATGGCCTGTTGAAATAGTAAAGGGGCAACCTTAAGTCCAAACAGCATAACAGTCCATTAGCATTGGGTGTTCGGAATATAAAAGGTTGTTTTGTACCTATCTTGATGGTCAATTCCAAGTTGTCAAAATCCTACTTTAAGATCAAAATTTAATAATATAGTATCTTCCTTTAGAAATAGAGTTGGACCCCGTTTTCGGAGCCCAACTCTTAAACAAAGTTCATCAACTCAACTCATACCATTCATACACAATTCATATTTCAAATCCATACATGATTCATCATCCCTTAACATCATCCGTACATAATTCATAATTACTTAACATCAAAGAATAGAGTTTTACAAGCTTTAAAGGCATTCCAAGCCACAATTACAACAATAATCCAGAATCTCAAAAAGACAAAGGTTACATGAACTAACAATCCTTGGAAAGTAACTAATCCTTGTAATTTACAGAAATAACATAAATTCCAATATATGCAAATTTCAAAGTAATGTCGTTATACTTTTGATCTCTCGATCTCTTCCTCATTACCTGGATAGGGGAAGAAAGGGGGGTGAGCTTGGAAGCTTGTGGGAACAGGTTTATAATCGAGAAACAAGCAAAAACCCTTTTTAAAACTCATTTTTGTTGAACCCTTTCATAACCATAGTAATTCGGTATTTAAAAATCATAAAACGCTTATTTCATGCAATTCTCAAATTTG
>JANIHZ010000210.1:28458643-28472373 GCA_027478365.1 Erythroxylum rufum | reverse complement strand
CATAAATGTCCTCTTTTGAATCAAGAGAGAAAATGATTTCAATTATTTGATAAATGTTGCATTCATTGCTTTTGATTAGAGAAATTGCTACAAATGTTGCATTCATTGCTTTTGATTTGAGAAATAGCTTCAATTGTTGCATTCATTGGTTTTGAATGATTTAAGAAATTGCGATGTGAATTTTGGTTGATGAATTGTGAAATGATGATGGAAATGTGTTTGAAACACTACATGCTTATGAAAAATTAGTTTTTAAAATGTGCCATTGGGTAATCCGTTTCAAGTTATGAAATGCATGATTATGTGGGTTTGTGGTGGTCCCCTAAGTAAGTCAGGTGTACTTGTCTAAAGGCTTCTCTCGCCTGCCCGCTAGTGGCATGGAGCTCCTTCATGGACTCCTCTAAGTTCACGGACCGCTATGCGGAAATGTGTAGTACGTTCTGTTTTTGGATCCACCCAAACCATTCCGATGTGCTTATGTGTATTTGTGATAAATTTGATTTATTTGTTATGTTTGATGTTATGATTTACTTAATAAGTTGCGAATTTGGAAAATATAAGTTGCATGGTTTTCAAGGTGATTTTTGTTATAGAATTGAATAATTCAATGGTTTTTGCTTGTTTCTCGGATTATAAGAATGTTACCCACGAGCGTTAAGCTCACCCCCTTTCATTCCCATCTCCAGGTGATGAAAAAGAGATCAAATGAAAGAAAGTCAAGGCAATTATTTGATTATGCATTTTTTGTATCTTAAGTTAGATTGATGTAAAAATGAGACTTTCGATATATGTTGAGAATTATGAGATTATGTATCTTTGGTTGTATTTTGGAATTGATATTGATGATGTAATGTGGCTTGGAAATGCCATTGAAGTTTGTAAAACTCTTAATTTATGATGTAAATCAAATAAGGATTTGTGTATGGTTTTCAAATGCAAATTTGTGCATGGTTGAGTTGGAATTAGATGTATTTGAAGAAGTCATCCACTTGAGTTGATGAACTTTGAATATGAGCTATTGTTATATATATAAATGAGATAATATGGAAAGGAAAGATAGGAATATTATGAAGCATGAGATGTTATTGAATATGAAGGGTCATATGGATTGAGGATGAGGGTTGAAGAATTCCAATTGGTAGTTGAATGGTTATGTTCATGATAATCCAAGTTTGTATAGTGCAAAATTCCAAAGTTTTTCATAAGGGAAAATTGTATGTTCCTTACCAAGGGAAAACTGTATTGATTTAGATTGAATTAGCCAAAGTTACCTTCATGAAAGTTGTAGTTCGTCTTTATAGCTTTCTAACAATATAAAGTACGTAATTTTTTGATATCGTAGTTGTAAGTTATGATCATTACAAGTTAGGATGTCGTAGGGGACAAAATTCCCGAACCATTAGAGTTTATGAAGTGATATCGGACTCCAAAAAGTTGATTTTGGTAAGATATGAGTAAAGGGGATGTTAGGATGGGTTTAGGACCCTTTGCAGGAGTCTTGGAGGGTGAAAATTTTGTGTCACCCGAAGGTTACACGGCTTGCCAGTGTGAAATCACACTGGCCGTGTGTTTTTGGGCGCAGGGACACTATACACCCGAAGGTTACACCGCCTGACCCTGTTAGATCACACGGTCTGTGTGTTTTGACCCAGAAAACGACACAATTTCAATTTTTGTTCTTCATGAAAGTTGTATCCTTAGATGTCTAATTTCTAACTGTTCAAAAATGAAGTCAATCCGACACCTATAAGGAGAGTTATGACGTTTGTTCCAAAGCATGTTCAATAGGAATGTGGATATGAACATGTTGGATTCGTTTGGCCATAAGTCCTTCGTCCGACCTCCGATTGAGGTGATTCTTAAGGCGTTAGATTTCTAACGAATTTTTATACCTTAACATAAAAATTGGATTCCATTGGTGTTTAATTCAGAAAGTTTTGTGGGAAAGAAGTAAGGGGTCAGTTGAATGAGCATGATTAGGGTTTGAGCATACTTTGAGTTTTTAAGCATATCTTGAGCTATAGAGCTCCGAATGAGGTGATTCTTGTTTCTAAATAAACTAGAGACTAAGAGCTACCATTTTGAAGAAGTCAATTGTGATTATGGTGATTCCATTGTGTGGGCTCGACTTTGTGACTTGAGATGTTATGAGAACGATGTGGAGCCAATGATGGCTTACGAGGGTTAAATGAATTAACCCTACAAGGTTAAGGCGATTTCTTGGATACACACATGTTTTATGATTCTTAAGAGTGTTTAAAATTTGGAAATAAGTAGTAATGAAGAAGATCGCGTTTCATGATTTCGCAGGAGTTGGATTCCGGACTCAAACGGTGTCCAACAGATTTAGTGATGATTTTATATGTGTAGCTAAAAAAATTTAGTGAAGAATATTTTTTTTTTAATTTAACTTCCCCATTACCAATTTAATATTTAATTATAATTATTAAAAACAATTTTAGTTCATGTTATTGTTTTTAACATTGTCTTAATTATAATTTATTCACATTTGGTAATTACTATTAGTGACATATTGTTTAAATAATAATAAATCAAAATAAAATAAAAATGTTTCATAATTAAAAATGAAATGCATTTAATACAAAAACATGTGATTAAATGTTAATTACAAAACTTAAGAAAATAATTTATTAACAAACTAAGACTCCTCATCGTCACTGCTACTTATATACTGTGACCCCAAGTATTTGTTTGACCATCTTTTTTAGCTTGGTCAACTCTTTTTCAGTATGGTCTAGTTTTTTCTCATTACGTTGTAATTTTTCTCGAGATGTAATTTAAATATTATTACTTAGTATTACATAAATAAATAAACTATAAAATTAAAATTTTTATACTTACATAATTTTTTTGTGCCTCATCAAACATCCAGCCTTCACCTTCCTTATAGTGTTTTAGCTTATAGAGTTTGATCTCTGGTCCGTAAAGTTTAGTTTGGCTCTCTTATATGAATTAAACAAATTGGAACACATTAGATTATATTGTATTAATTGTTAGAATAATAACTTCTAAACATTACACTTGATCACACTCTGGTCCATGAAGTTTAGCTTGGCTCTCTTATATGAATAAAAGAAATTGGAACACATTAGATTATATTGTATTAACTAATAGAATAATAACTTCTAAACATTACACTGACAAATTTTTGTTATACGAAAACAAATGATTTTGAGCCAATGTTGTGAGGAGTTTTTATTTTTACTCTATTAACTTGGCTTTCTCACACTTTTCCTAAATAAAGAGAAGAGATTGTCATTAAATGCAAAAAAAATAATGGAAGGAAATATGAAGCGAAAGAAGACAAACCTTAACCTTTGCAGAGGATTAATAATCAGACATTTCACTCCAATTTTCTGGAATCACCCATTCTGGAACATGTTTCTTTGCTACCTCATGCAAAAGAAAAGAGTTACAGTATTTATGAAGTCAATAACGATGATCCTTTGCCCTTTGTTTCAACAGTGAACTGACACAACTTGAAACTTTAAGGTCCTGGATATCGACGATATTGAGCTTTATCTGTGAACAACACGTATAAGTTAACTTACTCTTTAAATAAGTACAACCATAATGCATATAATAAAATGAATTTTAAAATTACTGAAACTTTTCCAAAGCATTTTGTAGCAAGTTGTCTTCCTTCAATTGCTTGGCATACTAAAGGCAAGGTAATTCATTCTTGACAATGACTCCCAACTCACTGGACAATTTTGCTGATTGGATCTTGTCAATAGGACAATGTTACGTGGGGTTAATATACACAGACAACTTATTGTTCATTGCAACATTCATGTGTTGCAACTCAGATCCTTTATTGATACCTCTACCTCTTTTTCTTATGTCAGTATTAGAACCTGACAACAAAATAATAATGATAAGAAAAAAAACATTAAACATGTAAATATATATTTGAGCGTAACTATAAATATAAGTGGCTAATAATAATAGACCTGAAGATCCCTCAGTTAGATGTAGATTGTTGCTAACTGCCTTCATTGGGGGATGAAATCAGTGGTTGTTGATCGATAGGATCAGATTGATTTAGTTGTTATGGGGGAGGAACATCTTTGATAGTTACCACACTTTTTTCCTTGTTTCTACCAGGTCCCATTATATTGAATATCTATAAATGAAATATCAACATAACGCATAATCTTTACTCAAACATCAACAGCCCACATGAATATAATTCAAGCATAAGTCAAAACTAAACATTCAGCATAAACATAAATAAAACACCAACATTCCCATAAACATAAATAAAACATCAATAATACGCATTCATTCATCCTAAATAAACATAAGTTAAACATCAACAACTTAAGTCAAATATGCACATAACATTTCAAACAATATAAACAATTTATTTACATTCAATCATCATTATCAAGATTTTGAAATCACCATCATTAATTACATTATCATTGGATTCTTCATCACTAATATATTCGACCAAAGAATCATCTTTGTCATTTAATTCATCCTGAATATAGTCTTCATCTATTTGTACGCTAAAATTGTCTTGGACTTCACCTAGTTGTACTATGTTAGGATCAACATCTCTCCTATAGAATGATGATATATCTACATCTTCTATTTGAATGGCTTCATTATGAACCCCAATCCAATCTTTTGATAAACTTCAACTACATTCTCATTGAATTGACCATTATCCCTTTCACAAAAATCAAAGACACTTTAGTGTTGAAACGTTTGAACAACCTTTCAAATGCTACCTAATACAGTATCGTTGAGGTAGAAAACTTGCTTCACTTGACTTGCAAAGACAAAAGGATCATTATCATACCATGTCTTACTAACATTGATGCATGTAATATTCCCGTTCACTTTCATATTCGTAAGATTAAACCATTTTCACTTAAATAGAACAACATTCTTATCCTTGATGTAGTGCAACTCTATTATTTAAGAGATGACATTGTAAAAGTCAATAAAATCATCGTCATGACATCCATTAACAACATCCCCACAAATTTGGCTTCTAGGTCGATTATCTCGATCTTATATGTGAAATCTCACCCTCTTAACAATGTAACCTGTATATTTTTTCCCACAAATATGAGGCCCACATGCCAAATTATATAATGTTATTGTTGCTTCTTGCATGTTATGGTTATGTAACCATATCATCTATATGACAAAATAAAATTAGAAGTTATTCTGACATATAAATTTTCATATGTTCATAATATGTAATCAATATGTAACTTACTTGATTTCTAAACCATGATACAAACTTCAGCTTATGTCTTTCTTCAACATTAATAATCCCTTTATTGCAAATGGAATCTTTTTGCTCTCTATTTAAAAAAGAAAATGGCAGTAAGGAAATGAGATTCAATGAAAAATTATAATATGATTGTTTGAATGAAAAGGAATATACGTACTCTATATATATATTGAGTTTCTCACAATTGTTTAAAATATACCAATGGACAATTTGGAATTCATCTTTAGTTAACTCTATATATTTACCCAGACCAAGTGGCCTTACTTTTTAGGAGAAAATTGTCAACCCACCTTCTTCATCAAAATTGAAGTTACGTTCTAGTCTATTAAATCTTGTCTCCATATCACTTAAGTATATTGCATAAAATGTCAAACAATCATTTGCTATATAGCCTCTGCAATAGAACCTTTAAGCCGAGCTTTATTACATACATAATTCTTAAAAGAACATAAAAACCTGAAAAAATATAAAATATTAGGATTTGTTAATAACAATAACTTTGAACAAAGTAAAAGTTAATATGAATTACCTTTCAATCAGGAACATCCATCGAAATTGAACCGTTCCATAGAGTTTTGCTTCATATGGTAAGTGAATTGCCAAATGAACCATAACATCAAAAAACGATGGGGGAATACTAGTTCAAGCTTATTAGAATCAAAGCTATATCTTTTTTCATTTTGTCAAGCTCTTCATCTTACAACATAATTGCTTAAAAAACTCTCCCAATTGACCTAAAGTTACAGACATATCCTTTGGCAATTACCCATGTATTCTAACAGGAAGTAATCGTTGCAAAAGTATATGACAATCATGACTTTTCAACCTTGATACTTTTCCCTCTTTAACATTCATACAACGACCTATATTTGATGCATACCCATCAAGAAACTTCACTGATTGGAGAAATTGATAGAAATATTGTTTCTCCCTTTTTGACATGTTGTAACAAGCAGGGGGAATAATGTATGACCCATCATCTCTTCTTTTCAAATGAAAGTCTTTTCTAATATTCATATCTTCCAAGTCAAGTCTAGTTTTAATTATGTATTTCGATTTCCCATCAATTCCCATCACAATTCCTAAAATATTCTCACAAATATTTTTCTCAATATACATCACATCAAGGTTATGCCTTACTAGTAATTGCTTCCAATATGCCAAATTGAAAAATATGCTTTTTAATCCAATTGAGTTCAACATCATTTCTCTCTCACTTTCTATTACTTGGGCATTTGCCAGGTGTAAAGTCACCTAAATGTGATAGCTGGTAAAAAAATCATCACTAGACAACTGCAACGGATCTTTACCCAATTCTACTTTGCCATTAAACAATTTACTTCTTTGCCATTTACGTGAAATAGATCAAATGTAATCCCAACCAATAAACAACCAGACTCTGTCACTCTGCACAGGCCACACAAGCTAGAAAAGAGAAGATGTGGAAAGAGGTTTTTGAATTTTGAGGGATGGATAGGATAGTCAAGTAGATAAGCTTAAGGTCTTTCCTCTTTCTATTTTTATAGGTATAATTGATCTAATTCATCTGTACCTAGAAATATGCTAAAAAACAAATTCAATACTAACCAGCCTATATAATATATTTTACTTCATAGCCTCATTGAATAAGTTTGATAGTTACACACAGGACAAGCCATATACCCTTTAATGCTCCACCCAGACAAATTCCCATAAGCTAGGAAATCATTTATAATCCACAAAATAGCAGCATGCATTCTAAATGTTTCACCTTGAACAACATCAAAATTTTGTAATCCAACCTCTAATTGATCGTTTAAGTTATCAATTAATGGTTATATGTAGATATCGGTATCCTTACCAGGAGCAGTAGGTCCTGGAATAAGTAAAGACAATAACATAAAAGGCTCATTTATACACTTCCATAGAGGTAAATTGTATAGCACTACAATTATTAACCACATGCTGTACGAAGTATTATAAAGTACTTATATTACTGAAAGGATTAAATCCATCTAAGGCCAATCCAAGTCAAACATTACAATAATCCTATGCAAACTGTGGAAACCTTCTATCAAATTCTTTCCATGTCATTGAGTATATTAGATGATGTATAATGTTATCATCAATGTGTTTCTCTTTATGCCACCTCATATCCATGGCTTTTATTTTTACATAAAAAGTCTTTGTAGTCGTGGTCTAATAGGAAATTATCGGAGGATTTTATTCAGTATCTTTTTCCCTCTCCCATCGTCCACTTGCGACCTTGATGTACCACAAATTGGACACTCTTGAACATCTTTACTTTCCTTCCAAAATAGAATATAGTTATACTTACATGCATTAATTAAAATATATCCTAATCTAAGGTCCCTTAACAATTACTTTGCATCATAGTAAGATTTCGGCAATTTGTGTCCAAACGGTAATGCATCGTTTAGTAAGTCAATTAACATGTCAAAAGACTTGTTAGTCCATTTATTATAGACCTTCAAATGCAACAACTTGACAACAAAAGATAGCTGTGAGAAATTTGAGCACCCTGGATATAATTCTTCTTGAGCAACATTCAATAACTTCCCAAAATTATCTTCAGTAATACTACCATTTATGTTAGGCATACTTGTTTCATTTGTAATCTCTATATAATCCTCATAATCTTCTAACATCTTGTCAATCCCATCATCACAATCATCTACATCATTAATGTTACTATCATCATAACTTGTACCACCACTTATACTATAACTTGCTTCCTTAACGTCCATCATGATAAAGCCATAGACTATAGAATTTTTATTTTCCTCAGATTAGCAAGTGATTATATACCATATCTTGACTTTGAAAGTTGACATTTAAGCAATCGATGGAAGGACAACAAACACGACATTCATCACCCATTTGATGTTGTATAAATTGCATAAAATTTTTAACTCCTTCTATACATTTAGTACGCTATTTTCGATGAGACATCTAACTTTTATCCATGTAGCTATACAATAAAAAGTTAATAACCGAATTAAATGCAATCCTTGTTCAATTGTTACGTAGCAATAAAAGTTACTACTAATTAGAGTCTTTCGGATTGAAGTTCATTGAAAATGTTCGAAAGCAAAGAAGCAAGTACGTGGTATTGTTTATACCTGTGAATCGAGAAAGCAAGTTCTCGCTGTCACTCCTAGGCTAGTGGAATTTTTCACCTATAAGCCTCATTGGAGCTATATCAACAGTTTTCAGCCTATATACCATCCTACGGGTTTATTATGCCTCAATATTTCAAACAATACTCGAATTACATGAAATCCTCATTTAATTGTTAATTGAAAATAAAAGTTACTACTAATTAGAGTCTTTCATATTAAAGTTTGTTGACAAAGATCGAAAGAAAAAAAAACAATAAGGTACATGGTGTTGTTTATACCTGTAAATCAAGAAAGCAAGTTCTCGTTATCGCTCCTAGGTTCATGGATTTTTCACCTGTAAGCCTCATTGGAGATGCATCACCAGTTTCCAGCCTATATACCGCCCCTAAAGGTTTATTATGCCTCAATGTTTCAAACAATACCTGAATTAAATGCAGTCCTCATTCAATTGTTATGTGACAATAAAAGTTACTACTAATTTTAGTCTTTTAGTTTGAAGTTTGTTGACAAAGATTGAAAGAAAAGAAATAGTAAGGTACATTGCATTGTTTATACCTGTGAACCAAGAAAACAAGTTCTCACTGTTGCTTCTAGGCTCTTTGAATTTTTCACCTATAAGCCTCATTGGAGCTGCATCACCAATTTCTAGCCTATATACTGTAACACCCCACTACCATAGAGTATATACCAGAATGTCCTGAGGACATTCCAGTATATAACCTATAATAATGGCATGTTAGAGCAGTGATATTCTCTTATAAGGCATCATAAAGAAAGACACAATAATTAAAAATCCAAAATTCCTCATTTCATTTCATAAAAACCGAATATACATTGTAGCCTTACAAAATCATCCAAATATGTACATTATCTAGACTAATTATAGAACATGCTACATACATGAGGAATTATACAAAAATTTCTAACTAAATCCTTCAGTCTCAGTTGACCAACTTTTGAGCCATTTCTTCTATCCAAAAGTACAAAAACTATGCTTCTTGTAGAGTCTCTCTAACTTTAGTGTTCTCTCTCGATCCTGAAATGTCAACGTTGTAATTTTGGTGAGTTTTACGAACTCAGTGAGGTAACCATCCTCGATGGTTCACTCAAATCATATAACATATCACATCATATATTCACATAAATCGCATCTTTTCATTTATCATATAGCATCGCATATCACTTACTCTACATATCACATTCTCATTTAAATACAAGTCAACAATACATTTCAATCATTCAAACACACATATTAAATATATATGCAATGCTTATGAGACTCATTTTCGATTATTACGTTGTTGTGATCGAGTGCCTATAACTGTCCCATATCCAATGTGGATACTAGGCTCATTATTATCTGTCCTTTATCTATTGGGGATACAGGGCTCATTATACATAGCGAGTCTTTGGCTCTTAATCACATTCTAAGCTTTAAGCTCATTTTCAATGGAAACTCAGGTTACAACTGCCATTATCTATTCATGCATCCATGTAATGAAATGCATCACATTCACATTCATATTTATCTTCAGAATTTGGTCCAGCATTCAACATATATGTTGAGAATCATTTATTTTGTCAAATTCACATACAAGGAACACTTCCAATATGTCATTCATGCATCAAACGCCTCAGACATCTGGAATCAACACAATCAAATTCATAATATAATTCAATACACAATTTAAAACAAACAATTTTTCAACTGGGACCATTTAGGTTACTCACAGTTTGCTCCAGAAAGCTATGGCCTCGAAGTCCCAACAATATCTGGATGTTGTCACTCAATAAGCTCTTCTAAATCATACAATACATACACATTTGTACACATCACAACTTTGCATAGTTACAAGTATTCATTTATGCATATATATGTATATGGATTATGTACAATGCATGCTCAGTGACAATCTTGGGTGCATTTCCTTAATCCTCGTCTCATAACTAATTTAACATGACCTTTAAATCATTCCTTAATACCTAATACACTTTCCTTACTTTAATCGCTCAATTCATCATCAACTAGGCTCATTCAAGATCACATTCAAGCCTAAATACCTCATAGGAAAACATTAATAAGTCAATAATTTATATATACATACATGATTTTGGGACCTACTTAAAATAGCCATACATACTTTGTTTTTCATTCGATATTTTATGCGTGTGACCCTTAGGTTCTTGATTATTTTGGGCACTTGAATTAACTCTTAATTCAAGCAAATCGTGAAGGGTTTCATTATGCCAATTTATCGGAATATAAGTGGATTAACACATGAACTCTTCGATAGTTAATTATCCGACCTATGAACCTTTCCATAGTCAATTACCATGCAATTCATCCATTCACTATTCTATACCCTACTTGGTTCGAGGTATGGGCTATGTGTCAACTCCCACTAGACTGACTATGTCACATCTAGTCCAAGTGTTGTTAGTTCTTGTCCTAGGGATCTCATTACTCTATGTGTCATCAAAGACTCTCTTCATGCCACATATTTTCTCTGGTCAAAGACTCCCGAGTAATGACCTCGTCAAGAGGCCGTGGATATCATCTCCTTCTATCAGGAGTGGTGAATCCTTTATTAGCTACCATATTACCTTCGAATACCAATAGTTGTACCCAATCACCATCCTATGAGCGACCTCGTCTTGAGGCAATAAGGAATGATGCCAAAGTATAGGATTAGTGTCCAAGATATCCTTGAGTACCTCAAGTCTAAGGATATTTGCACCATTGCTATAATGAGATTAATCATTGACATTTCATAGATCATCCATATGATAATCTCATAGTGGGTCATCCGATGTACTTATTACTCTTAGTAAGCATCCACATGTTAACTCTAAACATCTCATGTTTATTGTTTGTGAGATCTACTGTTTGATCAAATCAAGGAGTATAACATGTGCTAGTCTATCCGGATTAATAATGTCCTATCTTATTAATCTTATGACTAAGGATAATTTAGATACTAACATAACTACACATGATAGGAATCTCATTATCATGGTCTCATCATGATTTCCTTCATGCTATGTTTTGTATCATGGACTTCATTAATTCGATTTAAGATCGACATCAATTCATAAATAAACAAACATCAAATTAATGAAAAATTGCCTTTCGCTTTATTAATCAAAATAAAGTTTGTACAAAAATGATAAAGATGATTGCCTTTAGAGCACTACTCTAACAATTCTCATATTCCTTTTTCATCATTATAGGTGCATAAAATGGCTCACAAATTTAAGAAAAAAGAATGTAAGGAATTTTCATACTTGTTTTATATTTTTGAGATACTACTGCAACTAGTGTGTATACACATCAATCAACTAAATCTCTATCGAACAGTACAGAAGAGGAACATAAAAATGATGTTGATGAAGATTACTCGTATAATGAAAAAGAAGATCAAGATATAAGTTCTCCATCTAAAAGAAAGAAATCCCCTAAGAATAAGAAAGCAAAGAAGACACATTATAACATTGTAAAAGAGGTCTTGCTTACACTTGGTGAACAATCAAAAAAGAATAATGATTTACTTAAGAAAAAACTGAGTAAAACATCATCCATTGCAGAGAATAGATCTCAGGAGTCTAACTTAATAATGGAATGTCTAAATTCCTTTGACGAATTGATTGTTGACAGTGTGCAATATAGAAAAGTTGTGAAAACTTTACATGATTCTTCACTTTATAAGGATATTTTTATAAAGATGACAGATACAAGGGAGCTGAATTGGATTATGTCACTTTAGTTATATTTTCATGTTATTGCAAATCGAATTCTTATTAATTTGACACTTTTATATGAAGCATTATTCCATAGTTTGAACATTTTAAGTTTGTGCTTTGTATGAATATTTGGCTTAATGTTAAGTCTATCTTTTGTATGAATATTTTGTCTATATTTGAGTAAACCTTTTGATTGAATGTTTTATTAATTATTTAATGTTAGCATTGTAGATATATGGATTTCTTATCAAATTTCGAATCAGATTATGATGATAAACGGAAGAAGATAATCATTATTTCTGTAATTAGGAGAGAGAACAAATATTTTCATTTACAAAAGCAACCATGTAGAACTTCTGCTATACCAGGTCATGATTGGATATTAGAACTTTTGAATAGAAATCTTACAAGGAGTTATGAAAACTTAAGAATGAGAAAGATAATCTTCTTGAGCTTATATGACGAGTTTAAGAGTTTTGGAGGCTTAAAGACAGCAAGTCATTTGACTGTGGAAGAACAAGTAGCAATTTTCTTGATGACTATAGGGCATAGTGATAAAACTAGAGTCAATGCAGACCGCTTTCAACATTTGACCTAGACAATTTTGAAATACTTTCGTAAAGCCTTATATGTAGTTAATCGTCTTGCAAAAAGAGTCATTACTTCACCATCTTTTACTAATACACTTCCTATGATTCAACATAATTCAAAATTCTTTTCATATTTGACAATTGTGCTGAAAGTAAAGAAAAATTAGGGAAAGTGAAAATGAAGATGCAAGTTCTCAAATGGAGTATAATATCACTCCAACATAACTTCGAGATATGTCTTGGAAGCAAGATGAAATAGCTATACAAATGTGGAGTGATTATATTATTTCTAATTGATTTATGTTTTTTTAAATGACAATACTATTACGTTTTCAAGAATTATAATATGATGAACATCTTTATTGATTAGAATGACTTAATATAATTTACTAATTTATCGAATTTTATTATATACAATTACTGTGTAATTTTTAATTATATTTAATTTGCATATATTTTAATTTTAGCCATAACGATAATTAATTAATTAAAAAATATAATGCATTATATTAAAATTATTAACACAAGAGTATAATTATAAAAATAGAAACATGATAATAACACCAAATATGTTTTTATTTTTAGTTTTTTATTACAAATCTCAATCAAACAGTTTTTTTTCCAGTTTTTATATTACGAATTTCAACTAAACAGTTTTTTATTTTTTAAAAAAATCAAAAAATACAAAAAAATTAAAGGTGGAACCAAACGACGTAAGGATCGATTTCTTTAAATAATAACGTGAATTGTCTGTTTAAATAACGTAAACTTCTAAGCCCCTATTTGGTTCAGCTTTTGGAAACTTCAAAAGCACTTTTTTCCACAGCAAAGGTTGTTTTCAGAAGAAAAAAAAGGGTGTTTAGCTGCAAACTTCAAAAGCACTTTTCAAGTAGAAATATGTTGAGACCCGATTTCGAATCCCAACCTTGATCCGAAAACGATTCATAGCTTAACTAATATCGCTTCATTTTTTTTCAATTACACAACATTCCGAGTAGATTC
>JANIHZ010000210.1:28391386-28401403 GCA_027478365.1 Erythroxylum rufum | reverse complement strand
ATAAATATTTTAATTTTATTCCTATTTTAAAAAGTTTAATAAATATTTTAAAATTTATTTCTTAAGACCTGGCTTTCTCACTTTGAGTGAATGAACAGTACAAACTTTCCAAAATAAGCAAACTCCATTGCTCTAATCTACACCTGTTTCTGCCACCTTTTGCCATTACTGATCAATCTTCTTCTTCATTACACCACCCAAAGATCACTCCTTTATGCTATCAGTACTCATATGTTTTCTAGTAAGTAGACAATGAAAACTAGGTTCTTCTTCTTCTTCTTCTTCCTGACGTACTCTTGATCTTTCACAAGCTATTTGCTAGCCCTTTTGAGTCAGTTTTGTTTGTTTTGAGTAAGGGTAGTTCTTATAAATATTCTTTAATTTCGCCATCATTTTTTTGCTAGGACGTCTGATACGCTCATTTCTTATCATGTACAACATGTGCTTAAAGACTCATTCAAAAGAAGGCCATGTCTAGGCTGTTGCAAATCTTCTGCTGAATTTATGCTGATTTGTTATTTTCTTTAAGTTATTTCCAGTGTAGTTGTTATTCAGTTCCTTATTTTGTGGGGATGATTAGACAAATAAGTCGTATTCAATTTTCATTCAATGTAATGCTATAAATAGCAGTTGTTATAATTAATAAAGGTATGAGCAGACAAATATAATCTTCTTTCATAACTTCCAACTCCTCTGTCGTTCTCATT
This sequence comes from Erythroxylum rufum, assembly GCA_027478365.1. Classification (NCBI taxonomy): domain Eukaryota; kingdom Viridiplantae; phylum Streptophyta; class Magnoliopsida; order Malpighiales; family Erythroxylaceae; genus Erythroxylum; species Erythroxylum rufum. The sequence continues at coordinate 28,400,696 of JANIHZ010000210.1, read as the reverse complement.
CTTGCTTCTACTCTGTTTTCTTCTTGTTCTCAATTACTTTATTCAAAAATTCTCTTATCAGGTGGTATCAGAGCCAAGTTCTCTAGATGGAGACCCGCGGTAAATCCAGCACAGAGTTTCGTAATGACGTCAACAATGCTCTAGCATGACACGAATCCAACTTCGACTAAATCCATATTACCATGCAAACCATCCTTACTGAAATACAATCCATGAAAACCACACAAGAATCCCCACATTTCCAGTTACAATCCCTCACTGCTTCCCAAGGTGAGACCAACCCTTTTGCTTCTTTTGAACCCAACACATCAAAACGACAGCCCCAAACACCATAAACACCTAGATAAACCCTATCATAAAACAAAATCCCTCAGGTTCCAGTAATTCCACAAACACTAACCCATCCCGGATAACCATCACCTTAAATTTAACTTTCCAAAGTTTGATGGAAATGATCCGCAGGTTGGATATACAACGCGGAACAATATTTTGCACTTAAAGAAGTAGTAGAAGACCAACGTGTACAGATTGCCTCCTTTCACTTGGAAGCAATTGCCCTACAATGGCATCGCTGGCTTAATAAATTCAAAGGTCCAATGACATGGGAAGAGATTACGAAAGCAGTTCTTCAACGGTTTGGACCCACCAACTATGAAGACCCTTCCGAAGCCTTAACTAGACTAAAGCAAACAACCACCGTAGTAGCATACCAAGAAGAATTCGAAAAATTATCTTATAGGGTTGATGACTTACCTGAGAATTTTCTTGTAGGTTGCTGATAGCCTTTTAATACTTCACAAAAAAATGAAATTGGTCGCCCGTTTTGTGAGAGAATGGCTCCAATACCTAATCCACAAGCATCACACTCAACAGAAAAAGATTGTGAGAAATCTGGTAATTGTAGAATTGGGGGTGTGGAAAGAGCCTGCTTGAGGGAAGTGAACGCCCCTTCTGTTTCAGAATTCCAATGAAACCTGCCCTTGGTCAGAAGTTGGGTGAGTGGGGCAGCAATTTGACCGAATTTGTTGATGAATATTTGGTAATACCCTGCTAAGCCAAAGAAGCCTCTAACTTGTTTAGTAGTAATTGGCGTAGGCCATTCCAATATAACTTGAATTTTCTTTTGATCAACAGCTACACCCAATTCTGAAATACAATCCATGAAAACCACACAAGAATCCCAACATCTCCAATTACAATCCCTCACTGCTTCCCAACGTGAGACCAACCCTTTTGCTTCTTTTGAACCCAACATATCAAAACGACAGCCCCAAACACCCCAAACACCTAGACAAACCCATATCATAAAACAAAATACCTCAGGTTCTAGTCATTTCACAAATACCAACCCCCACCCGGATAACCATCACCTTAAACTTAACTTTCCAAATTTTGATGGAAATGATCCGCAAGGCTAAATATATAAGGCAGAACAATATTTTGCATTTAAAGAAGTAGCAGAAGACCAATGTGTACAAATTGCCTCCTTTCACTTGGAAGAAATTGCCCAATGGCATCGTTGGCTTAATAAATTCAAAGATCCAATGACATGGGAAGAGTTTACGAAAGTGGTTCTTCAACGGTTCGGACCCACCGACTATGAAGACCCTTTCGAAGCCTTAACTAGACTAAAGCAAAAAACTACCGTAGCAGCATACCAAGAAGAATTCGAAAAATTATCTCATAGGGTTGATGACTTACCTGAGAATTTTCTTGTAGGTTGCTTTGTTACAGGCTTAAAGGATGAAGTAAGGCTAGATCTCAAAATTAAACAACCCAGAACCTTAGCTACTGCTATTGGGGTTGCTCGACCAATTGAGGAATGAAACAACCTTCAGAAGAAGACACTTCTAGCCGCTAAAACCAGCTGGCCAGCAAAGGCAAATACCACTGCTGGAGTACTCGGACCAATTCCTACAACCAAAAACAGTGCTGTCGAAACCACCCCAGTCCACAAAATCTCCACATAAGAAGCAAAACAGCGACGAGACAAGGGGTTATGCTATTATTGTGACGAGAAATTCATTCCAGGATATCGATGTCGTCGTCCCCAATTATTCATGATAGAAGATGTGGGAGAAGAAGACATGGATTTGGATGAAGATTCACCCAATGAAAAGTCCAACAACACAGCACCTGAAATTTCTTTTCATGCAATAGTGGGAGTGGAACACCCTCAGACCTTGCGACTTCGTGGGAAAATAAGAGGACAGGAAGTAGCCATTCTAGTAGATGGTGGGAGTACCCACAACTTCATTGATGAACCTTGGCAAAGAAACTCAGATTACAGGTGAAAACAAACCAAGCTTTTCATATTATTGTTGCTAATAAGGAGCAAGTTGAATGTCCAGGAAAATGCAAGGCTATTACTTTTGATATACAAGGATTTCATTCCTTGGCCGACTTTTATGTCTTGCCCATAGCAGCTTGTTCAGTTGTACTTGGAGTCCATTGGATATCAACATTGGGACCAGTTGAAATTGACTACAAGCACCTCACTATGACCATTAATGCTGATGGAAAAAAGATTGTATTCCAAGGGATGAAGCAAGGAGATATTATGGCATTAAAAAAGAAGGAAAACAACATTAATACTGGAATATTTTTTCAAATCACACTGGCCCAAACAGAAAAGTAGCTCACACGTCCAAATCACCCACCTGAACTTACCACACTGTTAGCCGAATTTCAAGATATCTTTGACACTCCCACATCCCTGGCACCTTACCGATCACATGATCATAAAATTCCACTCTTACCACAATCTGGTCCCATCAATGTTCGCCCTTATAGGTATCCTTATTACCAAAAATCACAAATAGAAATTATGGTACAGAAACTATTACAGTCAAGCTTAATTCGTCCCAGTAGAAGCCCATTTTCATCACCTGTTTTGCTCATCAAGAAAGCAGATGGAAGTTAGAGATTTTGTGTTGACTATCGGGCTTTAAACAACATCACCATTAAAGATAAATTCCCAATACCTATTATTGATGAGTTACTGGATGAACTGTATGGCTCAAATTTTTTTTCTAAATTAGATTTACGTGCGGGGTACCATCAAATAAGAGTTTCTGAAGCAGATATTGCCAAAACTGCTTTTTAGACACATGAAGGACACTACGAGTTCTTAGTCATGCCCTTTGGGCTCATAAATGCCCCCGCTACATTCCAAAGCTTGATAAATGAACTTTTTCAACCATATTTACGTAAGTTCATATTAGTATTTTTTGATGATATCTTGATTTACAGTAAGACATGGCAGGAACATTTGTCTTACCTCCGCACTGTTCTGAAGTTACTCCGAGGCAACCATTTGCATGCCAAAGCAACCAAATGTCATTTTGGGGATACTCAGGTGGAATACTTGGGACATATAATCTTAGAATTGGGTGTAGCTGTTGATCCAAAGAAAATTCAAGCTATATTGGAATGGCCTACGCCAACTACTACTAAACAAGTTAGAGGCTTCTTTGGCTTAGCAGGGTATTACTGAAAATTCATCAGCAAATTCGATCAAATTGCTGCCCCACTAACCTAACTTCTCACCAAGGACGGGTTTCACTAGAATTTTGAAACAGAAGGGGCGTGCACTTCCCTCAAGTAGGCTCTTTCCACACCCCCAATTCTACAATTACTAGATTTCTCACGATCTTTTTCTGTTGAGTGTGATGCTTGTGGAATAGGTATTGGAGCCATTCTCTCACAAAACGAATGACCAATTTCATTTTTTAGTGAAACATTGAAAGACTCATCTCTTCTTCTATCAACATATGAGAAGGAAATGTTGGCAATCATGAAGACCATATTGAAGTGGCGGCCTTATTTGCTAGGAAAATCGTTTGTAGTTAAAACCAATCAAAGGAGCCTAAAGTATCTTATAGAGCAACGAGTTACCACCCCTGCTCAAGCATGTTGGCTCCCAAAATTAATGGGATATGATTACATTATTGAATACAAAAAGGGAAAGGAAAATACTGGAGCAAATTCTTTGAGTAGGCGTGATTGTGGGGAATCGTTTTTTATGGCATTAACTCTACCTATAGTTGGTTGGTGGGAACGTTTTAAAAAAAAGTTAATGGGGATTCTTTTTATTCCAATCTACAAAATAGGAATCAAAGTCAATCTTAGCTATTTTTGAGGGATGGTGTGTGGTTCAAAAAAGGAAAGGTATTTTTGAGATCTAATTCAACTTTAATTCCTGCCATTTTACAAGAAGCTCATTCCTCAGTTTTAGGTGGACATTTCGGTTATAATAAGATTCATAGCCGTGTGAAGCAATCTTTTTTATGGCCTGGATTTAGAAAAAAGGTCAAGCAATTTTTACAGGAGTGTTCCACCTACCAAAGGTTCAAAACTAATACTATGGCTCCAGGATTTATTTAAGACTTCTGTTTTTGGTCGATATTGTCCCTTCTGGATGACTCTACCGTCTAGGACACATTTTGGTTGTGGTAAGTCAGAGTCAGTGGTCGAAATAAGGGAAAAAATAGGGGAGACCTTAGTAGGACTTCCAGATGATTTACGTAGGAGCCTAACATGGAACACATTGTGGATTTTTGATCTAGGAGGTAATTCCAATTGATAAGCAACAGGCCCAATTTTTAAGTGATCTTGAATGGTCCAAAGAATTGAGGAGACAATTTCATATAAGAACGATTTGCCATAGAACTTTGACAGTAAGGTTGTAATTTCAAATATACAAAATCACCAACCTAAAAAATGACGTCGCGATGCCCCTGATTTGCACGGATCTTCATTCGGTGTCAAGCGAGCAGTAGATTGCATCACAATTCAGCCAAAATTCTGGTTTGGTCCTGTAGATAGCTATCAACAGCCTGAACTTTTGAAGTCCCTGGAATGTATGAAATAAGAGAAGGGGGTGGTCTCCCATAGACAGCTTCAAAAGGAGTGATATTGGTAATAGAGTGACCGCTTGTATTATAGCTGTATTCTGCCCATGGTATCCATTTAGCCTAAGAGTGAGGTTGATCTCCTGCAAAGCACCACAGGTACTGCTCCGAGGGGCGATTAGTCACCTCCGTTTGCCCATCCGTCTGAGGGTGATAACTAGAACTCATATTTAAAGTTGTACCATGGAGTTTAAATAAAGCTCTCCAAAAAATACTCATGAACACCCAATCCCTGTCACTTACAATCGATTGTGGAAACTCATGCAATCGAACCACATTAGAAAATTTTTTTAGCGATATCTGTTGCAGAAAAAGGATGTTTGATTGGAATAAAATGGCTATACTTGGAAAACCAATCAACAATAACAATAATTGTGGTATATCCCCGTGATAGTTGTAACCCTTCAATGAAATCTATGGAGATATCTGTCCAGATGGTTGTTGGAATGGGCAGAGGTTGCAAGAGCCCTCCTAAATTCATAGCATTAGTTTTGAACCTTTGGTAGGTGGAACACTCCTGCATTGAACCTTTGGTAGGTGGAACACTCCTGCAAAAATTGCTTGACCTTTTTTCTCATTCCAGGCTATAAAAAAGATTACTTCACATGGCTAAGACTCTTATTATAACCAAAATGTCCACCTAAAACTGAGGAATGGGCTTCCTGTAAAATGGAAGGAATTAAAGTTGAATTAGAACTCAAAAATACCTTTCCTTTTTTGAACCACACGCCATCCCTCAAAAGTAGCTGAGAGTTACTTTGATTCCTATTTTGTAGATTGGAATAAAAAGAATCCTCATTAACTTCTTTTTTTAAACGTTCCCACCGACCAGCTATAGGTTGAGTTAATGCCATAAAAAATGATTCCCCACAATCATGCCTACTTAAAGAATCTGCTCCAGTATTTTCCTTTCCTTTCTTATATTTAATAATGTAATCATATCTCATTAATTTTGGAAGCCAACGTGCTTGGGCAGGGGTGGTAACTCGTTGCTCCATGAGATACTTTAGACTCCTTTGATCGGTTTTAACTAAAAACGATTTTCTTAGCAAATAAAGCCGCCACTTCCATATGGCCTTCACAATTGCCAACATTTTCTTCTCATATGTTGATAGAAGAAGAGATGAGCCTTTTAATGCTCCACTAAAAATGAAATTGGTCATTCGTTTTGTTAGAGAATGACTCAAACACTTGTTCCACAAGCATGACACTCAACAGAAAAAGATTCTGAGAAATCTAGTAATTGTAGAATTGGGGGTGTGAAAAGAGACTGCTTGAGGGAAGTGAACGCCCCTTCTGTTTTAGAATTCCAGTGAAACCCGTCCTTTGGTGAGAAGTTGGGTGAGTGGGGCAGCAATTTGACCGAATTTGCTGATGAATTTTCGGTAATACCCTGCTAAGCCAAGGAAGCCTCTAACTTGTTTAGTAGTAGTTGGTATAGGCCATTCCAATATAGCTTGAATTTTCTTTGGATCATCAGCTACACCCAATTCTGAGATTATATATCCTAAGCATTCCACCTGAGTATCCCCAAAATGACATTTGGTTGCTTTGACATACAAATGGTTGCCTCGGAGTAACTCCAGAACAATGTGGAGGTGAGACAAATGTTCCTACCATGTCTTACTGTAAATCAAGATATCATCAAAAAATACTAATATGAACTTACGTAAATATGGCCGGAAAAGTTCATTCATCAAGCTTTGGAATGTGGCGGGGACATTTGTGAAAGTCCTACTTCATAGCTCAACAATTGTAATTGCCTTGGAAATTCTTTTTAACAAATGGGTATTAGGGTTTTGGAGAAGAGGAATGGAAGACCCCTCTGCTCATCGTTTTCTCAGTGGGAAAGTTTGTTGTCTTAGGCAAGAATCTTTTGATGAACACAACCACCACCTTGGAACAGACAATTTGAATCAGTTGAGCCAATATGTTTGCAGTCACCTGGATTATGTGTTGGAACATGTTTTAAGGCAAATTTTCTGTCAAGTAACGTCATATTTTAGAGGATTTATCGAAACATTATCTCCATTACTTAGGATAAAGTTGCGTATTTTTTAACTTCTCTAAAAATGGAATCCTTATAGTTCTCCACATGGTTTTCCTTTGCTACGTGCAATAGACTAAGAAGGTCACCTGAGAAATCTGAAACTCTAGCTTTTTTCTTGATTTCTGCATGATTGAATCAAATAGCTTGGGAAGTACAAACTTGTAGTTATTGGATTAGTTGAACATTTATTGTAACACCCAAATACCCCCTGGGAGGATACATGGATGCCACCCAAGACAGAACAACAAACCGAAACATTTCACACATGCATAATCATAACTCAAACATCACCAATACGCTTAAACATATTGGAAATCTCTTTACATCAGATCATCCATAATTATACGTGAAATTCTTATGAAATTAGTTCTCGATTAGTTAGTATAAGTTCATACACTAAGTTTGAATTCAAACAAGCGCTATGGTACGTGGCATTGTTATACCATATGAATCGAGAAAGGGTTTTCTCGCTGTGACTCCTAGGCTCGTAGAATATTCTACCAATAAGCCTCATGGGAGTTGCATCACATGTTTCCAGCCTATATACCATCCTAAGGGTTTATTATGCCTCAGATCATCTATAATTATACGTGAATTTCTTATGTTAATAGTTCCCGATTAATCAGTACAAATTCATACACTAAGTTTAAATTTAAACAAACACTATAGGACATGACATTGTTACATCACATGAATCGGTCTTCTCGCTGTGACTCCTAGACTTATGGAATATTTCACCGATAAGCCTCATAAGAGCTGCATCATGGGTTTCCAGCCTATATACCATCATAGCGGATTATTATGCCTCAGATAATCCATAATTATACATGAATTTCTTATGTTAATAGTTCTCGGTTAACCAATACAAGTTCACATACAAAACCCAAGCTTTCCTTCCATTCACACAAATCTTCTATATTTTAGCAGAAGATAAAAATTAAAAAACATTTTGATGACTTACCTAGACGGATGGACAATCGAAGATGACGGATGACGAACCACGAAAAATAGTGAATTAATTGTGAAATTGGCCCTGGTTCAAATCAGTTAAGCCATCAGAAGAAATAAATAACCTTAAACCAAAAGACTAATGAGCCTTAAACCAAAAGGTGTTTCACACAAATTAGCAATGCTTGAATAAGACTTGGTATCCATAGAATTGAGATAAGAAAAAATTTCTTTTATGGCAGTATATGGAGTAATATATGAAAGTGGCATATATTACATAATAATTGAATTTGCACAATTTTACTCATCCTTGTTGATATCTTATATTTAAGTTTTTTCGGATAAAAGTTTAAGTGATGCTCCAACTCTCTTTATATTGAAAATCTTTTTGTGAAATGAGTTACTTAAAGGCATTTGGAGACTTACCGGATAAGAATACAAATTGTTAGTAGGTAGTTAACTTCTTAAATTGCTAAGTTCACTATTAAATAAAAGAAACATGTTAAAAGTGAAGCTAAGGCACCTCACCCACTAATATTGCAATGTTTAAGAACACATTTGAAAGCAACAATTCCCATAACTTTAAAATTATAGGATTTAGTACTAACAAAGCAAATAATTCAAAAAATTCTTCGAAAAACCAAATAATTCAAAAACCAAATGCCAATTAACCAAATCTCACCAATATCCAAAAAAATAGTCCTGAATATCCCTAAGAGACATTTCATCGAACACTTTATATGCAAACCGAATTCACCCCTAAGTAATAACAAAAGCACTATATTTTTCCATTATTCACCAACAAACATACATTGAAACAAAAAATGAATCAACTATAATTGAAAAACGCAGAATACTCAAACCACATCAACAAAATATTCTTAAGAGACATTTCATCAAACTTTTCATATACAAACCAAATTCATCTCACAAATATTAACAAAAGCATTGTATTTTTCCATTATTCACTAACATAAATACATTGAAGCAAAAATTGAATCAACCATAGTTGAAAAAAAAACGCAAAAATAATTAAACCACGTCAACAAAATATCCTCAGGAGACATTCCATCGAACACTTCATATGGAAACTGAATTCATCCCTAAGTATTAACAAAAACATTGTATTTTTTCATTATTCAGCAACATAAACAAATTGAAATTAAAAATGAACCAACCATAGTCGAAAAAAAACGCAGAGTACTCAAACCACGTCAACAGAACTGAGGAAAAGCATTTAACAACAACAATGAAAGCAGAAAAAATAAACCTGAGAGCAAAACATGAATAACTAACCTCGACAAACAGTTAACCGAAGACGATAAGACGGTGGAAGAACGAATAAAGAAGATGAACGACAAAGATTAAGGAAGAAAACCCAGGAAATAATGAAGAACAT
>JANIHZ010000210.1:28172090-28194669 GCA_027478365.1 Erythroxylum rufum | reverse complement strand
GGAAAGATTTTTGAAACAAAATGGGTAGTTGATCTGGAAAATGTTCACTGAGTATGCTTCAGTCTTTTAGCCACAACTTTTTTATAGTTATCCAAAGTGTTTTGACTGCAAGAGAAATTTTGGATTGATCTAGATAGATTTAGACAAAGTTATCTTCTAGAAAGTCGTAGGCTTTCTTTTATCTTTCCAACGATATATATTATAAGAATTTTGGACATTGGAGTCAAAAGTTAGGGTCTTTATAAGTGGAGATGCTCTGTGATGATGTTATATCGTTTGTGATGACATCATATCGTCTATGTTTGATTTCTGCTTCTTCTATATTTGACCTTCTGTATATTATCGTCTGGTCCATTTTTGACCCCTTAGATGATAGAATTTGTCTTCAAGGTCTCATGAAAGTTGTAGATCTTGAAGTGCTCTTTCAAACCATCCAAAGGACACCTTAATCCGATATTTGTAGAGAAAGTTATGGCAATTTTCACAATCTTGTATCGTCTATGATGACGTCATATCATCTGTAAAAATGTATCATCTGTGATGACATCATATCGTCTATGGTGACGTCATATCGTCTGTAAGGATGTATCGTCTGTAAGGATGTATCGTTTGTAGAGACATATCGTCTGTGATGACGTGATATCGTCTTAAGAGTTGCATCGTCTTAAGTTGACTTTGCTTCGTCTTAAGTTGACTTTGTTTCGTTTGCTCTTGGTTTTGTCTACTCTTTGCTTCGTCTGCTCTTTGTTTCATCTGCTCATTGCTCCATTTGCTTTCTGCTCCATCTGCTTTCTGCTTCATCTTCTTTCTAATTCGTTTGGCTTTTGCTTCATCTGCCTCTTTGCTTCGTCTGCTTCTTGCTATCGTTTGCTTTTTGCTTCATTTGCTTTTTGCTTCGCCTACTTTCTGCTTCGTCTGCTTTTGCTTATATAACCGAAACTTCTTCTTTTGTACATTATTCATCTGATGCTATCGTCCGGTCCATTTTAACCCTTCAGACAATAGAAATTGTCTTCAAGGTCTTCATAAAATTTGTAGATCTTAAAGTCCTCTTTGAAACCTTCGTAAGATGATTTAATCCGACATCTATAGAGAGAGTTATGCCATTTATCCCGAGATAGGTTCTGTATGATTGAGGACGAAAACCATGTTTGATTCTTTCGGCCATAGCTTTATCATTCGACCTCCAAATAAGGTGAATCTTATACCAATAAATTTCGATTACATTTTTCTACCTCTCTATGAAAGTATAACTTTTGATGCTGTTTTGAAAAAGGATTGATTGAATCAAGGTAAGGGTGTCGGTAGGAAGAGTATGAATGGGAGGAATTTAAGTATAGTGTACTGTTTCAGTCTAACAACAGTATGAAATGTTTGGGGAAATACTTTCAGATTTTTGAAACAAATTGAATGATTTTTGTGTCTTTAGAAACTTAAGACAATGGGGAATATTTCCAGAAGAAAGTGTTAAGGTTATAGGAATGTTCAAGGGTATTTTTGGCAAGACACTTAAAGTTAAAAGAACATAAGCTTATAAGGAAGGGTGAAATGGACTTTTTGGACTCATTAAGGGAATAATTGGAAGAAGACGTGTTGTCTTGCTTATAAATGAAGAAGAAAAACATGAATGGAGGGGATAAAAGAAGAGAATACTGAAAATGAGAAGAAAGAGAAAGAGAGTTTGGTGGTTTGAGAGAAAAGAAGAGAGTTGAGCTAGGGTTTAATTCTTCTTAGTCTTTAAGAAAGATTTTGAAGCAGCTCAGGAAGAGAAAAAGGTAGAGGAAGAAAAGAGCTTCCCTTTGAGCCAAAGATCCCTTCATTTGGTGAAGAATAAAGGTGAGATCATTTTGAATCCTTTGAATTTTTGACAGGATTTTAGTTCATGAAGTTTAGAAAATGTTTGGGTTTAAGTATGCTAGAATCAATTTTAGTGATTTTGCATTGTTGGATTTTTCTATTGGATTCCTATTAAATGAGACTTGGTTTGTTTTAGGGAACCAAGAGAATCCTACCCAAGAGAAAAGGGAAAGACAACCTTGACTTTGATTTTGCAAGCAAATTAGGTGGGTAATATATTTATAGTTATTGTGTAAATCAACATTTTGCCTATGAGTGAGTATATGAAAGATGTATGACATTTTGATATAATTGAATTGTGATTTTGATCATGTTATGCCTTGAAATATGTCATGACATTTTTGTATAAATGAAAAGAAAGGAAGGAGCATAAAAAGTATGAAAGTTGATAAAATGATTTTGAGCATGATTATGTGCTTCTGTTTGCACGAGAGTGGAACAATTATGTTCGTCACATGCACGTTGACAAGAGCCTTCTCTCGACTGTCCGCTTGTGGCATATGAGTTCCGAAAGGGGACTCATTCTGCTCATGGGGTAAACTTCAGTTTCTCCATTATGTCTCCATAGAACCCTCGAGTCAATTGTTTGTACATTGCATAATCGAATTGCTAAGTATGATGCATATTTGAGTGTTATGTTTAATAGATGAATCTTCATATTATATTCTATATGATGACATTCGAATTATGAAATTTTGAGCTTGAATTGTGGATGATAGAATTGCTAGATTAAATGGGTTATATATATATATATACACACACACACACACACATATACATACTTTGGTATATTTATAAATATATGTGTGTGCTTGAATTGTATGGCTCATTGCCAATGGCTATAAATATATATAAGCCACTGAGCTTCGCAGCTCACCCCATTACCTTCCACTCCGCAGGTGAAGAGAAAGCAGAACAGCATTGATCCTTGCAAAGTTTGGCAAACACTAAGAATAGAGACTTTTGTAATTTAGTTAGTTCAGAAATTTTTTGATATTTAGAATCATATTAAGCATAAGAAATCAATTGTATCGTATGTATTTTTTTTGTATTAAGCCAAAGGGGTGGTTTTTGAAATGTAAAGATATTATGAAATCAAACATTTTGTACTATAACGGACCCAAGTGATTACTGAAACTCTGATGTGTTCAAAGAGGTTTACATCTTTTGCGATTGAAATTGTTTTCAATAAATCACCCACTGAGTTAGCTAGTTCATCAACCTTAGTATGAATTTCCTCAATTCCTTTTGCTAAGGCTTCCTGAACTTCCTTCTGTTTGTGACTTGCTTCCGTCCAAATTATGAAATGCTTCAAGAACTCCGAATTAACAGTAGGATCTTATTGTATTTCACTAAGTAGATGAAGGTTTTCAACAACAGATGGTTCTGAAGGTAAAACATCTAACTCTATGATTTTGATTATGGGTAGTCTGAAAGTTTGTTTTCCTTTTGGGAGATCAAGATCATTAGGTCTAGATAGTTTAGGAATTGGTTGCCCAAGAAGGTGTAACACTTCTTTGACTGAAGGTTTGAAATGCATGATTAAATACACAAAGGTTTCTAAGTTGAAATTGATACCTTCAACCTTTATACTTATGTACTGTCTTTCTGCCACTTTGCCAACTACCTTGAAGTTTGCATCTGTGGTGGAAACTCCAAATTGACTTCCTAATGCTTTTGAAATGTGATGTGAAACATAGATACCTCTAGGTTGATCTGCATTACATGCATCATCTATGTTCTTCACAGCTACTTGAATATGCTCTTTTGTAAGATCATCTTCATTCCCTTCAGGAAACATCTTCTTTTTCCCTTTTTCTTCATTTAGCACAAGTGTTGAACATCTTGGTTGTATATTTTGCATTATTTTTATCGATATTTTGCTCGTAATCGGATAGATTGTATACCAATCCTTTGAAATCTTCATTGGATATGGTTCTGCCTTCTCATCTCGTAGAATACCATATAGTCTTCTTTCTTCATGACTTAGAAGATGTATTATCTGATTGTTAATCAGCATAGGTTCGACTTGTACCTTGACTGACTTTTTCAAAGGTTCTCTGATAATAATTGAGCTTCTGCTTCGAATAGGTACTAATTCTTCTATAATCTTCTTTCTTAAATCCTTTTTGTTGATTGGTTGACAAGGATTGTAAGGCTCCAATTGGTGTTCAACTGTCTTCGTCTTCTATTGAACATCATATGAAGAAACCTTTCTCAGACTGGGCTTCACCTTCTTTTGTTCTTCTGCTAGTTTAAAAGAAAGTTGTTGTTGAGGCTTCTTCCTCTCAAATACTAACTTCCTTTTTATCTCTGTCTCTCCAGATGATTTTGCTGATTGACTTTGCAATATAGAGACAAATAATCTGGTAGAATGCTGCCTTTTCTCTTGCTTTTCATAATCTTCACCAAGAATCAGAGCTTTTTACTTCTTCTGTTCTTGTTGTCGTAAGGTCAATAGTCTTGGTGACCTTCTTGACTGTTTGGATTTTTCTGATTGAAGTGTCTCCGCATTTCTTTTCAATGACACTTGTTGCGATGGTTGTTGAACCCGACTTTCCTCTTTTTGTAGAATTGTCTTAGATTTTATTGATACATCAGATGATTTCTCAGTCTTTTCTTCTGCGGATGTTCTTCCTATCGATCGAGGTTTTGTTTTTCTTGTAGACGTAACACGTTCACTCCTGCTCCGTCTTACTATAAGCTCCCCCTCAGACCTTGCTTTCGATGTAGAACCTGTATCCGCCTCATCTTCAAACTTTATTCCCATTATGTGAATAATAGTGGCATTGATAATGTTCTTCACATCCATCTTTACCATGTTACCTCTGTCAAGAAAGATTCCAGATTCTCTAAAAATCTTTATCAATAGCATACCATAAGGTAAAGAGCTAGAATCTTCCTTTGACTTCATCATGTACTTTAAAATCAAGTACATAAGATTAGTGGGTTGGTGATTCAGTAGGTGAAACAAACAATGTTAATCGTTCATTGTCACAATGTCCTTCGAGCTTAATCTTGGTAGAACACAATGGAGAAGCAGTGAATATAACCCTAGCCTTCGGAACAAGGGTTGAAGCCTTCTTAACTTTTGGATCACTACTTCCATATAGTTGTCGATTAATAGGCATTCTATCTACACGACCTTGAGTAATCCATTTTGTATTGTTAAACAGCTTTGCTCTAATACTAGAACACCCACTGACCCTCTCGATAGTATCTTGTGTCACAATAACCAACAATCCATCCACCATTGATACTAAGGTGTCGTCTACCACCTTTACATTCTTCCAAAACTCATATATCTCATTCAAATAGACCTTCTCATGAACCTTGAAGAAATTTTTCCAGCTAACTGCTTCAATTTCTGGTTCAATGTCCATATGATTTTCCTTCAAAGAGATGAGATCAACATGTCTCCCATAGATAAGAGATTGCTTGATTTGTGATCTGTAATAGATAAAAACTAAACACACAAATGTTTTTCACTCAAAGTAGCGATGTTAGTTTCTAAAAGTAAGAATATGAAACAAAAAGAATTTGAAGCTTAGAACAAAGTATTGAATCGTCTTGGTTGAGAGCACTAAACAAGTCGGTTTCAAAGTATTTTAAGATATGTTCTAAGGTTGCCCAATGATGAATAATTGGAGAAGATATTAATTGACTTACAACACTGATAGAATATGCAATATCATGGATAAGTTATTGTAAGATAGTTTAATTTTTCAACCACTCATTTATATTTTTACAGTGTCTTTAAGCAAGTCTCCATCTTTAGTGAGTTGTAAATTAAGAAGCACTGGGATACTTCATGACTTTGCTCCTAACTTTCTTCTCTTAATTAATAGATCAAGTATATGTTTCCTTTGGGATAGGAGAATGCCTCTCTTGCTTTTCGTTACTTCTGCTCCCATAAAATATTTTAGAGTCCATAGATCTTTTACGTGAAACTAACTGTGAAAATAAAGGATTTTAATGATGAAATGCCTATATAGTAATAACAATATCATCCACATACGCAACAAGAAAAATTTCCCATATTTAGATTGTTCATAAAAGTCTGAGTAATCAAATTTTCTCTTATTAAATCCACATGTTTCTACTACTTAACTAAATTTTTTAAATGAAGCATATGGACTCCATCTTAAACTATATAGACTTACCAAGATGACAAACTTTTCCATACTCCCCTTGAGCAACAAACTCAGGCAGTTGCCCCATATACACTTCCTCCTAAAAGTCACCATATGTGAAGGCACTTTTTTTATATCTAATTGATATGAAGACCAATCATAAGTATCTACCATACAAATGAATAGACAAATAAATGCTAGTTTAGCAATAGGGGAGAAAGTGTTAGAATAATCCACACAAGTCTGACGATAACCTTTTGTGACAAGTCGTGATTTAAGTCAAGCCACTAATCCATCAAAATTGACTTTGACTAAAAAGACCTACTTACATCCATTGCTCTTCTTTCCAATACGTTTGCTTATTAAAACCTATTTACCATTAGCATTCAAAACATTCATCCCCTTTATTATAGTATTACGCTAACTAGGGTGAAATATAACTTCATAAATAGTTTTTAGGAGAGACATGAAATTAAGTGAGGCCATAAAAGGCCATAAAGTGGAGGATAAATAATTGTAAGAAACAAAAAAAGGAAATAGAATAAATGCATTGACATTTATCTTTGTGAAGGGAAATTGGGATATCATCCAATATTGAATCTAATATCGAAGAAAAACCAGTATCGAGTTTATAGCAAGATGATTTCATCTTCGGGAATAGCCTGGATGGATAAGTGGTGATTATGTTAGTTAAGGAGTAACATTAGTGGTCTAATAGGTAACCTTATTAACTTATAAATTATCATCCTCCTTTTTAGGTATTAAAAGAGTAGGGAGGAAAGGAATATGTTCAGAAAAGGTAACATCGACGAACATAAATAATTGTTAAGAGTTGTATAGTAGCATTGATGTCCTTTTTATCGATGAAAATAACCTAAAAATACACATTTCAAATATTTAAGATTTAACTTAGTAACCTAAGACAAACATCATGAACATAACAAGTACTGCAAAAATTCATGGTATAAGAGAGAATAAAGGTTAAGGGAAAGGAAGTTATAAGAGATCTCAACACAAAGAACAGAGGAAGACATATGGTTGATCCAAAAATAAGTCGCGGAGATTGCATAGGCCCAAAATTGTTTGGGAACATTCATTTGGAATAAAAATGCTCTAGCGGTTTCAAGCAAATGATGATTTTTTTTTTCTTTCAACTGTACCATTTAGAGATGGTGTGTCAACATATGAAGATTGATGAAAATTAACTTTTTGAAGCTTATAGGTTTGGAACGAGGTGGAAAAATATTCTTTGCATTGTCACTTTTTAAAGTATGGATAAAACATTAAATTATGTTTTGATTTTAGTATATAAAGTAGTAAAATGGGAGAATAGCTCATAATTTTTTTTTTCATTAAATATAGCCGAGTGACATGAGAAAAATTGTCAAAAAAATGTAAGGAAGTATTGAAACCCAAATTTGGATATTACATGATATGGACCCCAAACGTCATAGTATATTAGTTCAAAAGAAAAACTAGATATTTATTAACATAGGGAAGAGAAGACACATGATGGTGTTTGGAAAATTGACAAGAGGAAAGTCCTAACCTACAATGAGCTTCAAGTGGAGTTAAGACACTAGAATAGGCAATGGGTCTAATTACCTGGTATCTAAATATATGGAGACCCCCTGATTCAAGCCCTTTACGAATAATCTACTTCGTCACAAGATCTTAAAAAAGACAACGATCAAGAAATAATAAGAAACAAAATTTTAAGGCACGAGTGAGTTTACTCACAAAAAGTAAATTAAAGAAAAAATTCCAGTAAGTTTAAGACAAATGATAATGACAATAAATGAGTGGGGTAAAGTGGTAAATTCAATAATAGAGGAGGTAGATCCATCAACTAAAGTAACATGGGAAGGAGATAAGTGTTTTTGGAAAGTTAAAAAAAAATTTGGGATTACCTATCATGTGATCTGAGGCACTATAATTAATGACCCATTGGGAGGAGGAGGAAAGAAGACAAGTAGGTGTTTTTACCTGAATTAACAATAGCAGAGATAGGGTGACAATAATTTTTTTTAATGTTTACCACTAACTGAATTTAGTGAATTCATCTACATAAACTATAATTATCTTCTCAACGGATGAGCATAGTAGTAGCTGTAATATGAACTGAATGAGTTTTCTAATATTTATATTGTAGCTTTCGACATGTGTGTTTGGTATGACTTGGTTCATTACAATTTCAAAAGAAGATTCCTCTTGCATTTTGATTCTAAATTCATGTTCCTCCTTTGTTAATATTCCTTCGAGATGATTTTCCATGGTCATATCCAGAATTTCAACTCATAAGAGCACTAGAGGTATGAGTGTGGGAGCAACAAATGCAATGGTGTTTGTATGGTGCATCTGAGTAGCGACCTCGTTTAAGGAGGACATTTTAGCTCTTAAAAGAATTTGAGACTTAACAATCTCAAACTGTGAATTAAGTCCAACAGAAAAACTCATGATTGCCATATATTCCCATTAGGCTTGTTGAAATTTAATTATCACGGCTAAACTAGTAACGAAACAATTTGTTCTTTATAGATCTTTTTGAAATTCATAAAATAAGCTTGAAAGCATTGGTCTTGTTACTCAGCCCAATAAAAACCCATACACACCTCATAAATTTGGAAAATATTGTATTTTCAAAAATTATAAATTCCAAATAAGTTGTTAATACTTTGAAATACTCACAATGATTAATTAGATTGATGACCTTGTTGTCAATATAGCTCTATATTTGCAAGAATAATTGAGCATCATCTCACAACCATTCTCTGCAGGTATAATCCAATAGAGGATTAGCAGGAAGGTGATGATTCCTAGAAATGCTCCTTAAATAAATTCAAATTATCTTAATAAATCAAAATAGTTAAGATCAATTAATTTATGTTCCATAATTTTTAACATCATAGGAACTACATCTGATAAAATATTTGTGTTTGTCAGCCATAGAAATAACAACAGCAAAAATTAATGTGAGTTAGATGCAAAACCAAAAACACACCGAGATAGTGCAGGCCTTTTAGATCCCATCAATCACACTAGTTCAAGTGTAGAGATATTCTGAGGCAGCCACACAAACCGATAAAACTAAAAACCCAATAGCAACACATAAAAATTACAATTACCAAAAAAAAAAAACACATAAAAATTACTATTATGTGACAAACCCAAATGGTAAACTTGGAAACACCAGAGAACTAGAGGATCAATGGCAAGAAGGGGGCAAATCTAACTGGAAATAGTGATGGTACGAGAAGCCAGACCTTCAAGAGCATCGGTAAGAAGGAGTCGACATTCGAGAATTTGGTCGGAGGTGAGGGTGCTATTGTGCGTGCCAGTGCGTGGGAGAAAGTTCGAAAGCTTTGACCAGCACACGTGACACATGTGTAAAGCTTCTGTGGACCGTATTTCAAACGTGGCTAGCTGAACAGTGATGTTACTGCTAGCGTCGACGGTGAGATCAGTGGGCAACCGAAATGATGACAAAAAAAGACACAAAGTTCAAGCAAAGACTGACGAAGAAGAAGAGATAAAGGCTAAGTGCTCTAGCTCTGATACTATGTAAATTAGAAATGTGATGTATTTCTCTTAGATTCAAAATGTACAAAATTAGGGTGTTATACATACACACACACGAATTTACAAGACCAATTAGGGAATGTAATTCCTATGATCATGGGATTATTATCCCTACAATTAGATTGGAAGATATATAACTTCAAAAAATGTAAGTGAATTCTTACATATATACAATTCTTTCGTAAATATTTTATGAACGTGAATTTCTGTAAAATAAGAACTATAGACAAAAAAAGTTATGAAAAAAGTGAGATCTAGAACAATAATTACAGTACATAAAATGGAGCAGTTGCAGGTGGTGAAGTGAAGTTTTTTACGAACTCTTCTTTAATTCTAATCCCGCTGTCAATATTAGGTTATGTGTTTGTAATGTTAGAATTATGCCCATGACCCAATCGTTATGTAATAGATTGAACACTTTAGTTTTGTAATTATTAATTTTTGATTAATAACATGGCAAACGATTTTATTATCATATTACGTTTATTGTTTATTATTCTAATATGATAAGTCCTTGATTAAATTTATACACTTGCCATCATAATGGAGATTATGATAATGAGAGTCAAGTCTTGAGGATTTAATCTAAAATGTTCTTGATCATAGGATCATTCAATAAGGACTTTAATGATCCGGTTAGATCAATATATATGTAATAGTATCTATTGGATAGATATTAGTAGATCTCATTTACTAAGTTACATATATAGATGATGCATATGGAGATATGATCATTGAACTGACCAAACTAAGAATTCCCAATGGTTAATATTACCTATGAACTGTCAAGTGGGATATTCTTATAAGGATTTAAATGTATATTTTTCCTTTGACCTGAGATCATCATAGTAATCAATAGGTCACTTATTATATTTTGATGTCGGACACCTAGTGTGTAAAAATACTAGTTGAATGACCATTGGATATAATTAAGTACCTATTTGATTAGCAATGAGTCAAGATGGAATCTATCAACTCTAGGTAATGAGTTTAAGCTCTATGTTGTCATTGATCTTAATGGTTGTTTCAAGACCTTCGCCAGGGCGATTGAATGAATGAGGAAAGGAGTTTCTTAAGTCATTCACCAATCATTAATGATCGACATATAACATAGTTGGTTATCTGATAGGGTTTGACAGTTAAACTATACCTTAGGATAATCTAGAGTTGTAATGATAGAAGGTAATAATATATTATTCTTAACCAGGTTCTCTTTTTGTAAGGTTGTTACTTCACACTATCCGGTCGTTAAGGAGTGTTGTTAGACGCCAACCTTGATTAGTAATTAATTGGATTAATGACTACCGGCTTAGTAATGAACCTATGTGGTCACACACTTATGAGTGTAATTTTTTTTCTGTTTATGATTATTTAATTTATTATTAGATAATTTATTAAATAATCTATATGACATATTATTATTTTTTTGCTGGCACAAAAAATATAATTAATATTGAAAATTCTCTTGTACAAAATAAATGAATAAAATAAAATAGTTTTATTTTATTTCCTTTTATAAATAATAATAATAATATTTTAAAAAAAAGAGGCGTCAGATGGTAAAAAGGTTTTTTGTCCTTGGTGATTTTGTTTTTGTTTTAAAACCAAAAACGAAATGAAGCGCTGTGTGGTGTTTGTTTTCGAGTTTTAAAATAAAAACGTTAAAACACAAACGAAAAGAAGAGTGGAATAAATACTTTTTCGTTTTTTGCATGTTGAAATAAACGAAGAGAAGAGAAAAGAAGAGAAAATTGTTTTTCTCTATTCTTGAAAAAAGGATTCTTCAAATTTAACCATAGTCATATCAAATATTGAAAGCAGAATGTATTTTTTAGTGTAAAGTACATAGAAATTTCGTATTTTCGAAGTTTATTGTCAATTAATCCTCATAAATTTCAAGTATTTGTTATTTGCCAATTCTTGCATATGAGTATGATTATTAAACGAGTATGATTATTAAACGTAATAAATAAATTTAATATTGCAACAACTTTTTTTTTTCTACGTATGCGATCCTTTAATTAATATTAGAGCCAATTTTTTATTTTATTTTTGCGTTTCACATCATACTTGAAAATTGCTTTGCGTATTTTGTTATGGTCCTTGTTTTAACACATGGAAGTTGTTTATTTAATATGTATGAGATCATCTGGGCTTCACTGTGAAATTGGTTTCATAGAAAATGAAAACTCATTAAATGCATTTGTCAGATGTTGTACGTATGGTGTAATACAAAATTGTTATTTAAAAGCTTTTAGTTAAAAGCTTTTGATAGATGTTGTACGGATGGTGTAATACAAAGCTTTTGGTTAAAAGCTTTTGGCATGGCAAATTTTTGTTAATTTTCCATTATGTGCTCGGTAAACTCATTAAATAGCATTGGACAAATGTTATCCATCAAAGATTTGCACGGTAAATTCATTGATTATAGTGCATTTATTATGATTGTGTTCTTATCTTTTAGATAAAAGACCATGTCTTAATGATATATGATTGTGTTCTTATTTTGGTTTTTTTTTTCTTTTTATTAGATTTCTCAAAATGCACTATATCACTGCGAAGCATTCTTGATTCTAACAAGCTAGCGAGTAACAATTTTGATGATTGGTATCGCAATCTGAGAATTGTTCTCATGTATGAAAAACTTATCGATGTGATCAATAAACCCGTGAAGGAAGCACCTCCTGAGGGAATTGATGATGTTAATGCATTGGATGCATATTTTAAGTACAATGAACAAAGTACTAATGCAATGTGTATTATTATGGCATCAATGAGTTCTGACCTCCAAAGGCAGCATGAAGGTATGAATCCTCCATAGATCATTGAGCATCTTAAGAAGATGTATGAGTTACAAAGTAGGACTGCTAGATACCAGTTATCTAACTCCCTATTCAAGTCTGAACTGAAGCCCAAATCTCCTGTGGGACCTCACGTTCTTAAGATGATTAATCTTATAGAACAACTTGAGAAATTAGCGTGTTCATTAGGGAAAGAGTTGTCATAAGATTTGATCTTACAATCTCTTACTGATATTTTTTCACTGTTCATTGTTAACTTTAACATGAACAAGATGGACTGTGATCTTCATGAAATGCTCAACTAGTTAATCGATTATGAAAATAAAGTAGCATCATTTGAGAAGGTGAAAGTGTCAGGGTCTATGAACCTGGTTGGTAACTCTTCTAAGCATAAGTGGAAGGGCAAGAAGAAGCCCAAGAAAAAACATCTTGCACCTAGGGGTGTTTGGAACAAATACAAGGGTAAGGAAAGGATGCTGAATGTTTCTTCTATACAAAAAAGGGACACTAGAAGAGGAACTGTCCAGAGTATTTGGCTACTTTGAAAGGCAAGAAATAAGGTTGGACATTTATGATAAATGTTTTCATGATTTCTTTAACTACTATTAATTCTACTAAATGGGTATTAGATACTGGTAGTAGCTTTAACATCTGCAATATGTTGCAGAAGGATCAGTAGGAGATTGAAGAAGGGAGAAGTTAAGCTACAAGTTAGGAATGGAGCAAGTGTTGCTGGCCTAGCTGTAGGAACTATTTCTTTTGTTATGCCTACGGGAAAGACTTTATTATTAGAAGATTGTTATTCATCATCACACCCAGTCCGAAGTCTCGCAATAAAGCAGGGTCTGGGGAGGTCTAATAGTACGCAACCTTACCCCTACTATCTTTAAGAATAACCAATGTAATATATTTCATGGTGATGAATTATATATAAGTGGTTATTTACAATATGGTCTTTATGTCTTACCTGAAATAGTTGTTTATCCAATTATGAATATTTCTGGTCAAAAAAGGAAGAAAGATAATCGAGCAAATCTAACTTACCTTTTGAATTGTAGACTTGGTCATATTGGTGAGAAAAGAGTAAACAAGTTGCACAAGGAAGGATGCCTTGGTCAATATGATTATGAATCTTATGAAACTTGTAAATCTTGTCTCAAAGGCAAAATGACCAAATGTCCTTTTATTGGAACTAGAGAGAGAGCTAGTGAACTTTTAGGACTCATACATACTGATGTATGTGAGCCTATGAAAGTTCAAGCTAAAGGTGGATATTCCTATTTTATCACCTTCACTGATGATATCTTGACATATGGATTTGTGTATCTTATGAAACACAAGTCTAAATCATTTGACATGTTCAAAAGATTTCATAGTGAAGTTGGAAAACAAACTGGTGAGAGGATTAAGGCACTAAGATCTGACCGTGGAGGTGAGTATCTTAGTGATGATTTTGTTGATTATCTAAGGCAAGATGGAATCTGTCTAAGTGGACTTCTCCAGGAACACCACAACACAATGGTGTTTCAGAAAGGAGAAATCGAACTTTAATGGATATGGGGAGATCCATGATGAGGTTCACTGATCTTTCTATCTTCCTATGGGGATATGCTTTAGAAGCCGCTGCCTATTTATTAAACAAAGTTTCCACTAAAGCAGTCTCTAAAACTCTACATGAGATGTAAGGACGTAAGCCTAACCTAAAATATTTGAAAGTTTGGGGTTATCTAGCTTATGTCAAGAGATTGCTGCCAGATAAGCTTGAAGCGAGGTCTGATAAGTGTAGATTTTTTGGCAATCCCAAGGAAACTGTGAGATACTATTTCTATCACCCTTCTGAACACAAAGTGTTTGTGGCCAGAAATGCAACCATTTTAGAAAGGGAGTTCCTTAATGGAGGAA
Source organism: Erythroxylum rufum (assembly GCA_027478365.1). Classification (NCBI taxonomy): domain Eukaryota; kingdom Viridiplantae; phylum Streptophyta; class Magnoliopsida; order Malpighiales; family Erythroxylaceae; genus Erythroxylum; species Erythroxylum rufum. Next base: position 28,180,397 of record JANIHZ010000210.1, on the reverse strand, counting down.
GTCATGGTGTAGAAATAGATCTTGATGAAATTCAAGATTCTGACTAATCAACACAAGTTCAAGAGCATCAGATGCATGTTGCCTAACCTTGATTTGATGTTTTGAAGTTAACACATAGGGTACCAGCCTCAACCGTTGAGGAGAATGGACCAGTTAATAAACCTGTCCAAGAACCAGTGCAATAACAAGATCAAGTAGAGGAAGAACCTATTCAATATGAGCCTCTTGGAAGGTCTATTAGGGATTGCCGGGTACCAGATAGATTAAACTTAATGGTGTAAGGTGACGAAGATTAAACTTAATAGTGCAAGGTGACGAGGATAATCATATTCATGATATCCCACATATTGATGATGACCCTAAGACTTACGAAGAGGCTATAGCAAGTCCAGATCGTGAGAAGTGGTTTAAGGCCATAGAATCCGAGTTAGAATCCACGAGAATCAACAGAGTATGGAATTTGGTTGATCACTCAAAGGATATAAAACTTATAGAATGTAAATGGGTATTTAAGAAAAAATTGGAGCAGATGGGAAGGTTGAAAACTATAAAGCCCGTCTTGTTGCCAAGGGATATAATCAAAAGGAAGGTATTGATTATAATGAAACTTTTTCCCATGTGGCAATGCTCAAATCTATTCGGATTCTACTTGTTATAGCTACATATTATGATTATGAGATATAGCAAATGGATGTGAAAACAACCTTTCTTAACGGAGAGCTCAAGGAAAATGTCTATATGACTCAACCTGAAGGTTTCATATTGCCTTATGCTCCTAAAAAAATATGTAAGCTAACAGATCCATTTATGGATTGAAGCAAGATTCACTAAGTTGGAATATTCGCTTCAATATATTAATCGAAAAGTTCAATTTTGTTAGATGTGAAGAAGGGCCCTGTGTGTACAAGAAGGTTAGGGGGAGCATAGTTATTTTCCTAGTGCTTTATGTACATAACATATTGCTAATAGGAAATGATGTACCAGTCATGCAAAGGACAAAGATTTGGCTATCTGAACAGTTCTCCATGAAGGATTTGGGAAAAGCAGGTTATATGTTTGGAATCAAGATCTATAGAGAAAGATCAAGGAACCTGCTAAGGCTCTCCCAATCTATATACATTGATACTATCTTAAAAAGGTATCATATGAAAAATTTCAGAAAAGGTTATTTACCGATAGGCACTGAAATTTCTCTTAGCAGGGAGGAATGTCCTAAAACCCTAGAAAAAAGAGAGCACATGAGTAGGGTCCCATATGCCAGCGCAGTGGGAGCTATCATGTATACCATGACATGAACAAGACCTGAAGTAGCCTACGCGCTAGGAATAGCGACCAAGTTCCAAGGTAACCCAGGTGAGGAATATTAGAAAATGGTTAAAACCATCTTTAAGTACTTGAGAATATCTAAGGACCAATTCCTCACATACAGAGATTATGAATTAAAGCTAATAGGCTACATTAATGCTAGCTTTGCATCAGATAAGGATGATAGCAAATCTACCTCTAGTTATATTTTCACCTTGAATGGAGGAGCAGTGAGTTGTAAAAGTTTTAAGCAAGCTATTGTAACTGATTCAGTTACTAAAGCAGAATATATAGCTACATGCGATGCAGCTAAGGAAGCTATTTGGATGAAAATTTTCTTAACTAAACTTGGTGTAGTTCCTTTGATAAAGGAAGTTGTTCCTTTATTGTGTGACAATACCTGTGCTATTGCACAAGCTAAGGAACCAAGGTCACACCAAAGATCCACACAGGTTCTGCAGAAGTTTCATCTTATGAGAGAAATTGTTGAGCATTAGGACGTTCAAATTTAAAAAGTTGAAAGAAAGGAGAATGTTGCAGATCCCTTCACTAAGGTGCGTGGATCAAAAGAGTTTGATAAGCACAAGTGGAAAATAGGATTGAAGTTTATGAATGATTGGGTCTAGGTCAAGTGGGAGATTGTTGGAATTATGCCCATGACCCAATCGTTATGTAATAGATTGAACATTTTTTTTGTTTTGTGATTATTAAATTTGTTTAATAACATAACAAATGATTATATTATCATATCATGTTTATTGTTTTTTATCCTAATATGATAAATCCTTGATTAAATTTATACACTTGCCATCATAATGTAGATTATGATAATGAGAGTCAAGTCTTAAGGATTTAATCTAAAAGTGTTCTTAATTATAGGATCATCAAATAGGGACTTTAATGATCCGGTTAAATCAATATGTATGTAATAGTATCAATTGGATGGATATTAGTAGGTCTCATTTGCTAAGTTACATATATAGATGATACATACGGAGATATGATCATTGAACTAACTAAACTGAGAATTCCTAATGGTTAATATTACTTATGAACTGTCAAGTGGGATATTCTCATAAGGATTTAAATGTATATTTTTCTTTGACCTGAGATCATCATAGTAATCAATAAGTCACTTATTATGTTTTAATGTCGGACACCTAGTTTGTAAAAATGCTAGTTGAATGATCACTGGATATAATTAAGTACCTATCTAACTAGTGGTGAGTCAAGATGAGATCTATCGACTCGAGGTAATGAGTTTGAGCTCTATGTTGTCATTGATCTTAATGGTTGTTTTAAAACCTTGGCCAGGGCAATTGAATGAGTTTGGAAAGGAGTTTCTTAAGTCATTCACCAATCATTAATGATTGACATATAACATAGTTGGTTATCTAATAAGGTTTGACAGCTAAACCATACCTTAGAATAATCCGAAGTTGTAATGATGGAAGGTAATAATATATTATCCTTAACCAAGTTTCATCTTTGTAAGGTTATTACTTCACACTATCCGGTCGTTGAGGAGTGTTGTTAGACGCCAACCTTGATTAACAATCAATTAGATTAATTACTACCAGCTTAGTGATGAATCCATATGGTCACACACTTATGAGTGTAATATTTTCTATTTATGATTAATTAATTTATTATGAGATAATTTATTAAATAATCTATATGGCATATTATTATTTTTTTGCTAGCACAGAAAATATATTAATATTAAAAATTTTCTTGAACAAAATAAATGAATAAAATAAAATAGTTTTATTTTATTTCCTTTTATAAGTAATAATAGTAATAATTTTTAGAAAAAGAGGCGTCAGATGGTAAAAAGGTGTTTTGTCCTTGGTGGTTTTGTTTCTATTTTAAAACCAAAAATGAAATGAAGCGTTGTGTGGTGTTTGTTTTCAAGTTTTAAAATAAAAACGTTAAAACACAAACGAAGAGAAGAGTGGAATAAATACTCTTTCGTTTTTTGTATATTGAAATAAATGAAGAGAAGAGAAAAGAAGAGAAAATTGTTTTCTCTATTTTTGAAGAATGAGTTCTTAAACTTTAACCATAGTCATATCAAGTGTTGAAAGTGAGACATATTTCTCGGTGTGGAGTGCACAGAGACTTCGCATTTTTGAAGTTTACTGTTGATTAATCTTCATAAATTCTAGGTATTTGTTATTTTCCAGTTCTTGCTATGAGTATGATTATTAAACGCAATAAATAAATTTATTATTGCAACAACATTTTTTTTCTGCTACGTATGCGATCCTTCAAAAAGTATTCGTGATAAAACTCCACAAGAAGCATGGAGTGGACGAAAACCTAATCTTAGTAATATGAGAGTGTTTGGTTGCATAGTATATTCACATATGCCTGATGAGATGAGAAAGAAGCTAGATGACAAGGCAAAAATATGTATATTTCTTAGTTACAACATGGAAACAAAAGGTTATATAAGCTTTACAATCCAAAGACTTAAAAAGTAATGATCAGTCGAGATGTTACTTTTGAAGGAGTGCGAGATTGATAAGAAAAAGAAAAGATATCATTGCCAGTACTGGTGTTTATAAACAATGAATTGGAAACAACTAATCAAATTGGAGAGTCATCTTCACCTCTAGTTCCTAAAGAGTTAACTCATTTTGATCTTGAAGCGTCATTAACTCATTTTGATCTTGAAGCATCATCTCCTCCTACTTCACCTTCACTTAGGCGCTCACAACGAGAACACCATCCACACACTTATTTGAAAGATTATCAAGCAAAGGATGAGAAAATGATGATGAAGTGGTGGTAAATTATACCTTCTTTTCAAATTGTGATCCAGTAATGTTCAAGGAAGAAGTGAATGATGTTCATTGGATTCAAGCAATGGATGAAGAAATATATGCCATATAAAAGAATAAAACATGGGAGTTAACCACTTTATCAAAATCAAAGAAGCCTATTGGTGTCAAATGGATATATAAGACAAAGTACGAGCCAAATAGAGAAGAGGAATGCTTTAAAGCAAGATTAGTTGCCAAAAGATATAAGCAAAAGTCAAGTATCGATTATTCTGAAGTATCTGCACCTATTGCCAGATTGAATACTATACGTTTAATCATTTCACTTGCCGCTTAAAATAATAGGAAGATTTATTAAATGGATTTCAAATAAGCCTTTTTGAATAGTGTACTTGAAGAAAAAGTATACGTTGAGCAACCACAGGATATATAAAGCAAGGAGACGAAGATAAGGTTTATTGGCTGAAGAAGGCGTTGTATGGTGTTAAACAAACACCAAATGCATGATATACTCATATTAATACTTATTTCATTATACTTGGTTTTCGTAAGGGTCCATATAAACATAATTTGTATATCAAGATCAACAAGGAAGGAGACTTTGTTATAGTTTGTCTCTATATAGATGATTTGATCTTTACTAGTAATAATTCAAGACTGTTGTCAGAATTCAAGAAGGATATGGTTGCTCACTTTGAGATGACATATATGGATTTAATGTTCTACTTTCTTGGTGTTGAGATAAAGCAAACAAATGAAGGCATACTTATTTCACAACAGAAATATGGAAAAGATATTTTTAAGAAATTCAAGATGGATGTGTGTAAGCCAATTTTAACACAAGTTGCAGAATGGTTAAAGCTTGTGAAAGATGGCAATGGTGAGAAAAAACTTATTGGAAGTATGAGGTACCTAATTGCAACAAAGCTAGATATTGTTTACAGAGTGGGAATTGTAAGCAAATTTATGGATTCACCATGAAAATCTCATTGGTAAGTCGTAAAACGAATTTTAAGATATATTAAAGGTATAGTTGATGATGGCATATTTATTCAAATAATAAAAAATACGATTTGTTAGATATACAGATAACGATTGGCCTAGTGACGTTGAAAAGAGAAAAAAAACACTTTAGGCTATATCTTTCATTTTGGTTCTGGAGCATTTTCTTGGTCTTCAAAGAAATAACAAGTAGTTACCCCTTCAATTGCAAAAGCAGAGTATATAGCGGTAACGAATTATGCTACTCAAGCAATTTGGCTACGGATGATACTTAGCGAATTACAACACCAACAAGATGGTCTAATGATAATATACTATGATAATAAATCAGAAATTGCCTTAACAAAGAATCCAATATTCCATGGTTTAAGTAAGCATATTGACATTAAACATCATTACATCCGAGATTTCGTTAAAGATAAAGAAATTATAGCTGAGTATTGCGCATATGTAGATCAAATAGCATATATTTTTATAAAGCCATTGATAGCTGAGTTATTTTACAAGTTGAAGAACACACTCAGAATAGTTAAACCAAGTTTGAGGATGTTAGAAACTAAATTTGGTTTAATACTTGCTTCTAGATTATGAGTTGTAATTGACTTGGTCAAAATACTAAGCCAAATTATCTTTGAACTCGTTTGGATAACTTCATTAAAGTGGGTATTGTATTCGGTTATCACTAAGTCTACTTCTCTATAAATATGGTCATTTGGCTATTACATATGTAGCACCCCACTCTCGCAAGACACGTACCCGACATCCTGAGTGATGTCCGAGTGCGAATCCCACAAGGGCAGCATATTAGAACGGTCAAACTATCGAAAACTCAGTACAAAATTTCAAAAATATCAAACGCATACGCGAAAATCAACAATCACATTCGAACCCATTCTTTTCTTTCATAACATCAAAATCACATTTATTATTATTACACTCAACATCATTCTCATTAACAAACCTTTCCCCTTTGGAAAGTTATTACAAAATAGAATATTCAAATATACATGTTACAAAAAAAAATTGCAGAATACATTCTTTCATAAAAAAATCAGTTAAAAGACTTATGCAGACGCGAGCTGATCCCGACCTCTATCTCTTACTTGAATGTGGTGGTTATACTCCCGTTTGCCTAACGGGTAACTCTTCTAAGCCTGAAAAAAATATTGCAAATTTTGGGTGAGTTTTACAAACTTAGTGAGTGACCATCCTCGATGGCTCACTCAATCACATAACATATACAATTTATAAAATCACATTCATTTCAGATTCACTTCCGACATATTTCACATTCAGAAATCATTCAAACTATTTAAATCATACATATCGCATGTATATGCAATGCTTATGAGACTCACCTTCAATTTGTTATTTTGTTGTGATTGAGTGCTTTTTTCACTGGCCCATATCCCTTGTGGATACCGAGCTGAATCAGATAATGTCCCATATCCCTTAGTGGATACCTGGTACATTCACAACTGAGCGTGAGGCTCTTATCACATATCGAGCTTTAAGCTCTTTTTCACTAGCGACTCCGGACATAACTGCCTTTATCTTTCATGCATTCATGTAATATAATGCATCAGTCACATATACTCACTCAATCACTTTCTTTCAATATACACATTTCATCGAACCTAAGTCTGGTATTTAATATTTAAGTTGAGAATATACTCATTCACATACAAGTAACACTTCAATAACACATTAATGCATCAAGTCTCGAACCTTCATTATCCGGCATCAACATAAGCAAATCACATTCATATAAATTATATTCACATTGCATAATAATCGTAACCGTAGTCATTCAATGCAAAAATTGAAATCAGAATAAACAATAAAATGAGACCATCTAGGTTGACTCACAGTACGCTCCAGATTAGCATTAGCTTCTATGATCTAGAAATGTCTAAATGCAGACATTTATCCTGCACATCCAAATTGTGCAATATACACTTTGCACACACACATTAATAACTTTGCATAATTATAAGCATTTATTTATGCACAAATGTGTGTATAGACTATGTACAATGCATGCTTAATGACAATCCCAGGTATATTATCAAATTTCACACTATATCCACATTCGCATTTTATAAGTCAATTACTTGTTATTTCATTGCTAGCATTATTAGCTCTCACAGTATCCAAATCTCATTCACTTTTATTTAATACCCATTACTCATTTCCTTTGAATCACAACTACAATCATATGAAACTCTTCATTTCCATTATACACAAGTCTTTGATACTTTAATACCAACAATTCATTCACTAATGTTATCCCAACATCAAAAGATCAAACATTATCTAAACTCTTATTTCTTCTTATAATATCTCTCAAAATTCCAAACCTTTAAGTCTATTTTCCATGAACATTATGATTAGGAAAATGAAGTAATTTGGTAACACTTTCTTCTAGGAAAGTCTTCCCCATTGTCTTAAGTTTCTAATGACATCAAGATCATTCAATTTGGTTCAGTACTCCAAACGTTATACTCCAAATAATTTGGATTGTTCTTAAACTGAAACAGTATTTTGTACTCAAATTTAATTAAGAAATATGGAATCCTATAAACAGAATTAAAACTATATTTTCATAAAATGTCTAGCCCTATGTCTCTAGTTTATTCCACATCAAAAATCATTCCATTTGGATAACTACAGAAGAAGATATGCCTAAAATACCGAAACATGTTTAGTGTAGAGAAAGGCGAAGCCAGAAGTTTGCCACAGCGAACTCCTTCAGAGAGGAATTCTCGCAAAATTCTCACAAGTTCTCCATGAAAAAACCTAAAGTTGGCCGTGGTGAACTTTACACGAAAGGAATCCTAGCCAAATCCTTTAAGTAAGCTGCGGCGAAGCAAGGAGTTTGCCGCGACAAACTTTCACAGAAGCACCCAATTTTTCAACTTCATGTCAGATTTTGAGACTCTTATAGACAGAATTTGAATTTGACATCTTCACCAAAAATGTAGTCATATGTCTCTAGTTTAATCCAAATTAAGAATCATCTCATTTGGATAACTATAGCATACTCAATGAATATTTTCCAGTCAATCATCTTCAAACTTTCCAGATTTTACACCTAACATAACTTGTACAAAGATCACCTTTTCCTACTTCATTTACTCCTCATTCTCATCTCCATTTGATCTCAATATCATTCACCAACAAAGAATGATCTAAATTTGGTCATTACGCCAAA
>JANIHZ010000210.1:28151192-28171990 GCA_027478365.1 Erythroxylum rufum | reverse complement strand
GTTTACCAACACAACACAAAATAAGATAACAAAGTTCGCTAAGTATTTTAAATGGATCAATCACTCACAAAAATAAGGACTAAATCAGATCATTTTATGCTCCAAATTATCGATTCTTTAATCCAACCAAATGGTTCATATTGATTTTTAAAATATTAATTGTAATTGTAGACTCGTTCATGTCTCTCTAAAGAGAGAGTGACGGAGAAAAGATGGGAAAAGAAGCGTGATGTACGCGGTCAAGGTCAAAGAGAACGGCGACTACGCAAGGAGGGCTACCAAGGAAAATTGAAGTAACTCAGTGAAATTGAACATTCAACAAGAGAACGCAGCTAATTAACATCAACTCTATATATAATCGTGAATAGTAACTTAAACGGTAGTCAAGCAAACAGAAGCCGCGGGCCACATTTTTCCCCTTTGCGGCCACTTCAGCTGAGGACATTCGTGCCCAACTTCCCCTGCACAACCCCACTCACTGTCTCTCTTGTTTTAATTTATCCCCAAATTTAAAAACAAACAAATTAATCAGTAACTATAAACTATTAAGCGGGAATGTTTCTGAATTAAAATTAGACACGGAAATTCTTTCCGGTGAAAGTTTGACCGAACTCCCAGTTTGAGGGAACAATGTTCCAGGAGGTTGAGGTGCGCCTGTCACTGCCTGTGACCCTGAATGAAAGTGACTGACCAACCAAAACAGAGTTCACTTGCCAGTTCTGGCCCCAATTACGGCTCATGCTCATCCAACCGGTCTTAGAACCTTTAACGCTCACCTTCACCAGGTCTCCAGCACCCGCCACGTTGGTGATCAATACCAAGTTGAAGTACGGATTGCCATTGATTTGGAACCTGATTCCTCCTCTCTTCCTGCAAGGCACTCTGTTTCCCGACAAAAACAAACCAACATTTCAACAAAGCTTGAGGCTTTAGAATCTTAGTAGAAGCTGTTCTAGTTATTATATGATCAAAAGTAAATATGAGCATAGTGTAGAGGGTGTTGATTTCCAGACAAAAGGGGTTTCAACAGAGTTGAGATCTTTGGTTAAGTCTTGATAGTAGGAAAGGCATTTTGAGTGACATGGTCAAATAGAAATTAGAATCTTATGTTTTTACCGGCGATAAGAGACGGGGACGATTCCTGCGCGATACTCGGCGATTTTGAGGAACATGGGCATAGCGAGATCGAAATGAGAGCGAGGAGGGTTGCACCAGCCACCATTGTCATTGGGTAGAGCGTAGTTTGGAGGGCAAAAGTTTGTGGCAGTGACGAAGATTGATGGACTACCAGAGTGGCACCATTGTGGTTCACTAGCACACTTGATTTCAAAGCACGATCCACAACTCTGGCCATTGTTGAATAGTGCTGTGCTTAGTGCGGCAGTATTCACTCCGTAGCCTTGGCTGTATAGGTTCCCATATCCACAAGCACCACCTGCAGTACATGAGAGAAGAAAATTGGAATCTCTGAAACTGTTGCTCTGTTCACTTGATTTTAAAAGGCTCAAGAAGAATGCCTCTTTACAAGCTTCACAGTTGACTTTCGCCAATGGATATAAAAGAATGCTTAGAACAAATAATTCAGAATGTGAAAATTCGCGAGTGGAAAACAGAGGATATCTTACTTGATGCTGCAAAATTGCAAAAGAAGAAAGTAATTTACTTCATCTTTGTTGGTTAAGCTTCAAGTAATTACTCGCTGCACTTTTATCTGTTTTTTTTTTTTCTCTACTAACAATGCGAACACATAAACTGAAAACTCATAGCCAAGTTTAGTTAAGATTGCAGTACCCATTGTCCCGGAGGCATCATTGCCACCATAGAAAGTTGCATGAGCGTTCTGCCACGCTCCACCAGAGAAAACACCTGGAATTCTCGCTTCACTAAGCTTCAAAACCAGGAGCAAGAACACGCCATAACTGAAGCTCTTCAAAGCCATTTGCTGTTCACTTTTCCACGCTGAAAAGATAGAGCAAAGGACTCCTGAAGAAGCGGGGTGCGAAGAGAAGGTGAAGAGTAGAGTGGTATTTATGGGGGAAAAGGAAAACAGAAGGGTGTGTGTAACGTTGTCAAAAAGAAAAAAAGGAAAAGACAGAGAGACCACATTATTATCAAACATTAATTACTGATGTTGCCTGTCGATCTCTTGTTAATTAAAGCAACCCGTCTAGCATACACTATCCTCGGCGGGTAACTTATTTCAACCTCCTTAATGTTTTTACACATATCACCACAATGCGCTTGGAGTCTATGATTGAAAAAAGGAAGGGGTAGGATAGGAAAAGGGTCCAAAGTCTCAAGATAATGTGAAATCGGTTTGTGCCATTCGTAAGTTGTGCCATTGATTACAGGCTCTGTCCCAACGGTTTGCTTTTCTTCGTCTTTGAATTTTGGGTACCGATGAATGTGTTGTTGGCCTTGAATTTTGGAGGGAATGGTACCGGCCAAACCTAAGCCTGAGGCTTCAACTAGCTACTGTTGGTTTCTACTTGTAGATGGTAAATGCTATTTGAACTCCGTTCATAGACATTGAATATTTGAATGAGAACGTTTTCAAGTCAGCAAAATTCTAATTGGTCAAGGAAGTGAATCCAACCTCAAATGGATAAGCAAGATCTTTATTTCCTTCTTTGGCGAAGGGCAATGTCCATTTTTTACGCGAGCTTCAACCATTAGTAAGTAATAAGTACTGTCCAAGTTGCGAAATTCTGGCATATGTAAGAGCTTCTTGTGAAATGCAGTACAAAACGACAGTACGTGTTAGTGGGAGTAAACTTTTGATGCTTGAACTGGAACCCGCCAAATTCAAGACTTTCGCATAAAGAACACGGCTAATTTCGAGGTTGGTGGCCTGTGGGGCTCAAGTACCCGCTATTTACGCTCCACGTATCGCGCCGTCAATTAGCCGTACAACTTTAGTCTTTAGTGGACCCTTGCTCAGGTCTTGAAGTTGAAGGTCTTCTTCTTTGACTTACTACCTACGTAATATTGAAAATATTGTCAGGACAGTTCACTCGTGGGCTCCTTGGGTTAAATTAGAATTTAAATTTTTTATTAAAATTAAATGTTATCCAAGTAATACTGCTCTTTTAGGACGCGATGCATTGAATATTGAGACTCCGTCTGGACATGATACGTGACACATTGAAATTACCCTTGTTTGGAGGAACCATTAATAATGATTATTCTTTGTGTGTTACTTTGTTCTTTACTTTCTGCATTTTTTAAATGGACAGATTCAACCAATCATCTTTGTCGATGCCAGCTTAGCATGAAGAATTGCAAACAGAATAGAAAGTTTCCCAGATTCTCGAAAGATTTCCAGAGTTTGAGATGATAGCCATATTAAAGAACAATTTGCAGTTCCTAGGATTAATTAAAATAGGGGTATAATGCAGTCTTACCACCAATGTATCTCGTAACATGTGCATCCTCTCCTCAATACCTACATCCTCATTCAGCAAAGTTTCGTAGAAAATGAGATGGCAGCAATACAAAACAACAATTATTCGCATGGAAGTGATTTCCTTAAGAGCGCGCTTTCATTTATTTGTCCAATGATTTTGTAATATGTCCTAGCCATTGCACATCCCAAACCACTATTTGGTGCATGCATAGACAACTCTGCCAATCTCACTCGTAACAGTATCTACAAATCAAACCTGGAGGCTAGAGCGCATCCTCAATTTTCTCTCCTCTAACTCTCTAACCGGATTTGGATTTTACTGCACATCTTTCGAGGAAAACACTAGCGATTTAGTTTATGCAACTTTTGTTCTACGTCGGAATAACAAATATACTACTCTATACCCAAGTAAATGTTGACCAAGATACGTTACAGTAAGGCATGTCAAACGGCTCATCAGTTAGTTCTTCTTTTACAACTTATATTAAAAGAATCATAGTAGCGGACGAGATTAAGCAACAACTTAAAACCAGCAAAGTCTAAACCAGGTTCGGCATTAACAATAAAAGTCATGCTGCGAGCCGTCCAATCTGAACCATCCACCAAATATAGCAAGGAGATTGACTGCCTATAATATGTAGTACAGACTTTATTACGTGCGCAGGATCACACATAAAAGTATTAAAAACGAAGATAATACGGAATGCCTGATTTTGGTATCATCTCTTATTCCGATGCCGTTTCTGAGTTCTAAACGATCATGAATCTTTCAGGACCTTTATGAAAAGTATTTTCCGACACAAGGTTTAAGTCTTTTTACAGTTTTCTCAATACGTAAGTTTTCTTAACGGGTAAGAGAATCATTATGCTTACGATTGATATGAGCAATTACAAGAGATTTTAACCTTTACATATAGCTTCCATATTGAGCTTCCCCATCACAAGGCCGATATGGGTCCGGTCCATACTAATTGGAATCCATTTTTCACCCAAACTTTGACCCATTGATTTAAATCATTTATTGGGTCACTTTATTATCTTTATCTGGATCAAATTACGTAACTTAATCGATAATTTATTGAAAACCCAAAAAATGCAATTAATAGTTGTCTAATTTTATAGGAAATACAAATTTGTCCAACATTCTCCCCTTTGGACAAGCATTAATTGCAGTTTTGACGCTAGTTTAAAAACCAATTTAAAAAACTTGGTTAAGTCACACTGTTGTATTAGTCGACTAAGTTTTAAAAACAAACATTTGATCCAAAGATAACGAAAGTCCATCATTCCGTATTATAAGGCTTTCGATACCGAAAAATATCAAATGCATGTATCATATGTGACACAGATCCAATACAATCATGTATACCTAATACCTCACTAACATAAATGGAAAAATAGAGTGTGGCAAATTAGGATGATACCTTTATAATCTAAATTATATCATCTTCATTTGTAGGTCTCGATTTCTCCAACTTTATGCTAAACTGTATTAAAAAAATCCTGTTTTCTCTCACTGAATGCTAAACAACATTAGAGAAAACTTGTTTCCTCTCACCAAATGCTAAACTGCATTAGAGAAAACTTTTATATTCTCTAAATGAATGATAAACGGCATTAGAGAACCTTTATGGGATTAAAAACTTATATCCCTCTATGTCATGTCAAACTCATGAATATCTGTACTAAAACTTTATGCGTCTAAATGACATAGGCACAAGGTCAATCTGTATATATGTACAATGACTTTTAAATGCTTAAGATTGACACAGATCTTAAGACTTTCATACATATTATGATAATGTATGATAACACGTATTACTGAGGATAAACAATGATCATCTTTATTGATGAACCATCATACTGTCATAATACATCAAAATGTACAAATATACATGGAGCAAACATAACAATCTGCTAATAACAGTGTCTAAGGACGCCAAAACACCCATATTGTATACTTATGTCACAAACACAAGTGGGCAAAGTCCTTAGTTAAAAGATCAAATTATAGGTCCTTAGTCTTTAAATGCTTCAAACCTTAATGTCACCTTTTATATAAGCCCTTTTATGACCAAGTAATTGAACTTTAAATATTAAGATCATGTTATATTCTTTGTTATTATTAAACATCACGGAAAGAAGATTACCACAGTACAACTAAATGGGTCTAGCCATTGAATCAACCACAGACAACTCAGAAATCAAGTTTTTGAGCTTAATCGTTTGTGAAGTAGCCCTATAGCATGCATTCTGCATGCATAGTCGAGGAAGTTATATGTATCTACTTGACACACTTCTACGATATTGCACCATCTGTAAACTTAAAACTGTAAGCTTAAGTGGACTTTCGATCATCCAAACACATAACTTAATTTGAATCTGAATTCTCTATAAGGTTTAGTTTGTTGACTGCACTATATGTCAATATATAATCCTTAGTTCCTTTAGTATCGCAATGCTCGCTAGGCTACATTCTAATGGTCTACATCTGGATCAACCAGATATTGACCAAACAGGCAAATGGTGAATGTAATGTCTTGCCTAGTACATAGCCAAGCATACATCATGCTATCAATTGTACTAAAATAATGATACCATTTTGCTACTAAACATTTTTTTGATATTGGAATCTAAAATTTTTTTGAGAACGGTAGAGTCTAAAAGTTTTTTCTAAATTTTCTTGTACCTTATTTATAATAGTTTTATCTACTTGTAATTGTTTTTCTAAAATTTCGATCGTGTATTTAGTTACACTCATAATTTAGACGCGAAAACTATAGACAATTTACACCTAAAAAACAATATTTCCCTCAAAACAAAAAATCTTGTAAATGTTGGCTATGTAAGGAAGAAGGACATTATGTTGGTTAAGTTCTAATTGCCACCTTATTAACCGGCTTAGATTAAAGTTGGTTTTTATATTGTATTTTATGAATCCACATAAATACTTGGAATCGGTCTGAATAACAAATTTTGTAGGTAATAAATCAATTCACCATTTTCTCAAAGTTTTGAGAAAGGCTAATGTTTCCTTTCCATGTATTAGATATTTGAATTCAGTGGGTGTAAATGTCCCATTTATATACTTGCATAATAAATACTTCTTTTGATTGAGTGGTTTTGCCAAAAGGCAACCAGCCCATGTATTCATACTGGCATCAATTTGTACCAGAAGTGTATCCTTTGGGAGATAATTATATAACACAGGTAAATCCTTACATAGATATTTTAAGTTACGTACAGTATTAGTGTCTTTAGTTGTCCAACTCCATTGGGTTTTTGTGCTACATTTTAATTATAAACTTTTTCTTTCTTTTGCAAGATTTTTAAGAAAACCTTGGTCTGAAATATAATTAAGGATGCCTAAAAATTGTTGAAGATGAGTCCGATTTTTTAATATATTAGGAAATTGCTTTAGTTTAGAAAGAATATTTGGTTGTAATCTTAAGAAGCCATTATGGAATTTGATTCCTAAATATTCAATATTTTGCTGAGCTAATTTTATTTTCTTTTTACTAAGAATTAATCCTTTTTCTTTAGATCGATGAAGGACTATTTTAACCTTTTTTAAATGGTCTTCTTTATTTGTATTAGAAATATTATAATATCGTCGATATAAGCTAACGTGAATTCTTCTAAGCCTTCCAGATCATTATCTATAAAGCGTTGATAAATGCTAGGTGCTTGTTTTAATCCAAAAGGTAATACATTCCATTGAAAATGTTTTTGAGGGGGACATGTAAAAGCAGTGAGTGATTTTGTATTTTCATGTAATCGTAATTGCCAATATCCGGATTTTGCATCTAATGTTGTAATCCAGAAATGTCCTTTAAGTTTAGTAATAATAAAATCTTTTCAGGGTAATTTATATGCATTGCTGATAGCTGCTTCATTTAATTTTTTATAATTAATTACCATTCTTCTTACTTTATTCTTTGGATACTATGCTAAAGATTATCTCTCACTATAAGAGATAGGTGCTATGCAGGTTTACTGTTAGCCATATTAAATCTTTGTAATACATAGTCAATGTATGCATTCTATAAGAGGTCTGATGAGTGTTTAGATTTGTCCCGGTAAATCCGAGTACTTAGGACAAAAGATGCTATACCAAGGTCTGTCATGTCAAAGTTCTTGACCAAAAGTTGCTTAATCTCATACAACATGGTCAAGTAATTTGACGTGAGCAATATATCATCTACATGTAGTAATAGGAGGATAACTTTGCTCCCCTTGACCTTATAGTACAAGCATCTTTTTAACTTTACTTTCCATGAAGCCGAAAAAGGCCAAACCTTATCAAATGTAAGGTATCACTTTTATGAGGTTTGATATAAACTACATATTGATCTGTTTAACGTGCAAACCATGTCAATTCTATCTGGATCCTGAAATCCTTCAGGTTGTACCATGTAGACCTCTTCATAAAGGTCTTTACTCAGAAAAGAGGTTTTGACAGCCATCTGATATCATGAGCTACAATTGTCTTAATCACTCAAAATGTATCTTACGAGGATACGAGAGAAAAGATAACATAAAGTCAACCTTTCTCTTTAAGTGAACCATTAGGCAACTGAGCGAACCCATAAACTGCTGAACTTTATCCTGAAATCCTTAAAGTTTTAAAACTTCATTTATAGTTGACAAGTTTGTAGTACTGATGCAAATCAACTAGCTCTCAAACCTTACTATGCTCCATGGCTTACATCTTGTCATTCATTGTATCCCACCACACACCCACATTGGGTCTAAAAATAGCTTCTATAAAAGTAAATGGATTCGTAACATGTCTAATAGCATAGTCCTATATACTTGATAGACTATGTAATCAGGTGGGATAGCAGGTCATCTCACTCTAGTAGATTTACTTAACTGTATTAGATCTTGTATCCCCAAGAACCTCTATGTGAATAGGTATGGGTTCATGTTCTTGTACAGGCACAGTGTAAAGAACTAGATCCACCGTATCTAACTGTATGAGTAGTGGGTACATAATAACTGTAGTATCTGCCCTGCTATCATCCGAAAGGTCAAAGGGCCCACCATCATCATAGACATTGTATTTCAGAAACTTAGTTGTTTGTGATTCCACTATTCTGGCCCCTCCTTCTCTACAGTAAAATCTGTAGCCTTAAAATGGTCGAGATATTTTACTAAATAGCAATGAATAGAACAAGCATGCAATCTTTCTTTATAAAGATTATACTACCTCAGTAAGGCAGCCCTATACACGAATGTGTGCAAGGCTAAGGTTCCAAACTTTTAGATAATTAGGTAGATTAGTCCTATCATGCATTGACTTTTTCAAGTCCTTTAGGGTGTTGTTATGCCTTTTGGCAACACACCATTTTGCTCAAAACTATTCGGCATAGTGAATTAAGTCACTATTCTAACTGACTCTATAAATATGATAAACGGACTTTTTAAAGTCCTAAAACACCATGTTTGCCATGATATTCAACTCCACAGTCAAATCTGACTATCTTGATGAATTTTCTCAATTGGTTCTCAACCTTCAATCTTTAAGCAAAAACACATAACTTTAAAGGGAATAATCATCAACAAATGTCAGAATACATTTAGAATTACGTAATGCAATTATATAATGCCCACCGATATCTTTATGTATCAGACTCAACAAGACAGAAGCATGAGTTAATCTCAATATCCTTATTAGTCAACTTACCCCTGCAACAGTCAGTACATGTTCCCAGATCATTATAATTTAGAATTGAGAAATGCTTTCCTTGATCAATCTCTCAACCCTAGCTCTGAAAATATGGCTCAAACTTTTATACCACACCATGCATGATTTCTCATTCATTAGGGTCCTTTATTTCATAACTTGTTTAACAAGATACGAAGAAGCATTTATCTAATTCGGGATAAGACACATTATATATAAACCATATAATAAGAAAGTTGTACCATTATGTTTTGCATTAAACAACAACGATACAACAGAAGCATTAAATATAAAACATTAACCCTCTTTGTCCAAAATTGATCAAAAGATCATATATAATGTGCCGTGTAAAACCCAAATGAACCCTACAACAAAGTTCAATACATACATCCCCTATAGATATTACTTCCACTTTTTTATTGCTGTGAACTATCAGTTTCTCTTTCCCTTTATTTGGCTTTATCCTGGATATAAACCTTTGTATTGTGGAAGCACCATGATTAGATGTTCAACTAAATAGCCACCATGTACTTAATGCAACTATCACAAGTTAGATTCATAATTGACAAGCCAAAGAGTAACCTAATGGTCTCAGTCTTTCCTTTTAAACCTCATACTACTGGTTTCTTTATGTCCCCAGGACCTTTTTAAGCACTGGTTTAACCAACATTAGCATGTGAAGAAGCTTTGAACTTTCTACCTTTGAACTTAGCGGGCTTCATCTTTGTCTTCCCTTCAGTTGCTTCAAGGGCCGTAGGAGTAGCAAACTTGAGTATCTCCTCCTCAGCAACATAATGGGCTATCAAAGCATTGAAGTCCCAACATCTTCAATCTACTTTGAAGATGAATCATTCTCGATATGTACTCTATTACTCTCCTTTTTCCTCATATATACCTCATGGAGAATAATTATTTCATCAAGGCATTTGTCTCAACATTAGGTGAGACTATGTACCTCTGGGAGACATTATCAAGAAACTCCTTCGCTATGTGTGTGTCCAGAAGTTCACTTAGCAGATGGTTAGGTATAGATCTCTTAATAGTCATCAAATATAATCTGTTAGACCGATCCCAGGCTTCATAAGCTGCTTTATGAACTCTCAAGCTCATGGATGTAGGTGGAGATGGCCTATCCGTCCGTATGGTCATATCAACCACAGCTATCTCCATAGCATTCAATACATCCTCTGTCCACTTTTTTATATTAAAACCGGTCAGGATTTCAATGGTGACACTGATTTTATTGACTAAAAAGGTGACTTCAAGATGATAATGTTTAAATCAGCATAAAGGTAGGACAACAACGATACTTAAAGCCATTAAAAAGTATTTTTACTGAAAATCTGGTCACACATATAATGAAACACCTGTGGTTTGAATACATAATACATGCAACTAGACCTCCACATAAAAGCGATCAGAGTACAAATCATCAACTCTCATAACACTACCACCTATAGGCGAATAGATTATTCAAGCAATGACTTTCCTCTATCCAATGCCTTTATGCACATCTCAAAATCTCATGTAAGGGCAATACCTGAGGGCAGAATAACCAAACATGAGATTAGAGACGTCCCCTAACGTGTAAGTAGAACAATTAAAAATACTAACTCGAAAGGCCACTGTGGTGACTACATCCTCATCAGCACTCAAAAAGTCTACAAACATAAGGCATACATCTTTATGTTATCCTCACATTCTTTATGGGCATATGGTATGTGACAATTTAACATCAAAAAATGTAAAACAACCGAATGCATAGTTTAATTGTCACGCATTCGTGTTAAAGACATTCTTTGAAAACTTCATTTGAGACTTTCGTAAAAGAAAAATCTCAATAGAGTGACTATCATGCGTCATCAGACACTGAACCGATCACCTAAGACACGAAAACCTCATGCATTTCCCTTATGGCAAGTTCGTTGCATGAAATTCACTCAAAAATGGTTCAGAATGTCTTAATTCCTTTTTCGATCGACTTTCATGCAATCCCGAACATTGAATATGAGACCCGAGACGCGAGAACCTCATGTATCTCCCTTATATGATGTCAGAAGCATGAAAATTCACTCAAACGGATTCAGAATACCTTAATTCCTTTTTTTTGAGTTAAACTTCAATTTATTACTAATGTAATAAACCCAAAAAAAGGAAAAACTTATTTTATAAAATTTCCAGACCTGGAAACTGACCCAAAACACTCCGGGGAAACTTTACTAGAAATATGAAATTTGTGTGTGTGTTTTTTTTTAAAAAACATTGTAGAAGTCCGTACAGCTGAAGTAGCACACCACGTCAATGCGTTGTGCGTGCACGTCATGCGCTCCCCACGCGTAAACGCGTACCTACTGTACAGTGCGTGCAATACATACGATGCAACTTGTCGTTCATCCGATGTGCCACGTGTATGGACGGATGTGGCGCATGCATGACACGCGCCCTCCTTCCCACACTTCCGTTGGAGCGACGCGTCTGCACGGTGCATGTGCAACACGTGTATGTCACTCGCTGGAGCGACGTGTCTGTACGCGCCAACCGTATACCGCTACTGGCCACTGTAGCAGCGTTTTTATGAATTAAACTAAGTATCATAAGTAAATTGCTCCCGACTCTTCAATCATTTGATAACCAGAGTCATTCTTTGATATTCGAAATCAAGAAATTTCTACTGGAGCCGGTGCTATCCGAGAACAATTAGCCAATCTGGATTTGCGAATTATTACTTGGAAACACCTCTTTCTTTCATATTTTGGACATGGAACAATATGTTACTGCAGAAACATGGAAGAATTGAAATCTTATATCAAAACACTATATATAGATGGTATGAACTGCCTAAACAAGAGTTGTATATTTTGTCAATATGGACCGAAGAGAAAGGGGCTCAGCGAGAAGAGGATTGTACCATGAGAGAAGCAAGGAGGTTAACCTCTTTCAAATATACAATATGAATTTTGGCAATGCAATGTAATTGGACTCTCATGTCGATCCGAATGAATCATCCTTTCCACGGAGGTCAATCTTTGCTTGCTAGGCAAGAGGATAGCAAGTTACAAATTATGTCTCGGTAAGATAGACATGTATTTTATTTCTATTACTATGGAATTCATAATTAACGTTTTCTCTTCCATCAACACCGGAGGTGATTTTCGACATCCCAAGATGTCATTTTTTGGTCCGTTCAGCCTGTTTTCAACCCGTTTTTCATAGCTAGCCTTTTGTATACTACTTTTACGTACTTATATACGTAAAAAAATTGAAAAACAAATCAAAAATTGAGGAAAATCATATAAGATAAAAAATTAAAAATTCTTCATTTCTAGTAATCCAATCACTTAAACGGTCTGATACCAAATGTAATACATAGTACAGACCTTATTACGTACCCAAGATCATACATGAAAGGATTAAAAATGAAGGTAATGTGGAATACCTAATTTCGGTACCATCTCTGATTTTGATGTCATTTTCGAGCTCCAAACAATCACGAATCTCTCAGGACCTTTATAAAAAGTGTTTCTTGACACGAAGTTTAGGTCTTTCTATAGTTTTCTCAATACGTAAGCTCTCTTAACGGGTCATAGAATCTTTATGCTTACGATTGATATAAACAACTACAGAAGACCTTAACCTTTATATATAGCTTTCATATTGGGCTTCCTCATCACAAGGTCGATCTAGTTTCGGTCTACACTAATTGAGATCTATTTTTTACCCGGACTTTGACCTATTGGTTTAGATCATTTATTAGGCTACTTTATTATCTTTATCTGGATCAAATTACGTAACTTAACCGATAATTTATTGAAAAACTAAAAAAGATAATTAATAATTGTCCAACTTTATAGAAAATAACAAAATTGTCCAACACTACCCTCGTGAAAGTAACTGAACTGATGTTGTTCAACGACGCACCCACTTATCAAGAAACCCATTAGCCATTTAAGCTTTCCATATCATTGCATGTGAAGTTACCACCCATATTTTACCTACACATACCTTCTTCTCGTCTATCCCGACAAGCTTGTGCTCAAAAAGCTTGAAATACCACTAATTGCTAGAGCCAATACGAAAGAATTCGGGCTAAAAAACTGGAAATCTACTAAGAAAAAAAAAAGGATTAGAATTAGGTCAAGATTAGTGGGCATGAATATCATAAATAACAAAAAATAGAATTATTTAAATAATTTTTATTTAATAATAATAATCATTTAAAACCACTAAGTACGGACTATTAATTTATCCTTGTCATAAACTCTCAACCAATTATCACTTTATATTATGTCTATTAGTGCATTAAAATTTAGTAAGTCGTCATTCCAATAAAAAAATATTTATTAGTAAAGATTTTCCTTTGAAGTAAACTTACAAGTTCGATTAATTTACTCGAACGTTTGCTATATTACACCTAAAGAGAAATTCAAGAAAGCCTTTTGCTCATAATAACCTTTAGCGCTAACAAATACCCCCATTTCAGGACAAAGTTATTGAGTGACATAATCAACGAGTACATATGCTAGCAGTGTTTGCTGATATTTTAAGTACTGATTACAAAACAAGTATGGCTAATCCTAATGGATTATGTGATAAACTAACTAAAGTATACTTAATGAGTTGGTGAAGTATTGTTCCTTTTAAATTCTCTTACGTTATTCATAATTAGCAACCTAATAGTTTATACCCTGCAACTCTGTTACGACCAAGAACTAGATTATTTCCACACAATTGGCACTAATCATTGTAGAGTGTATGAAAGAAAGTAAACCTCATCGTTAACTCGCCCTCACAAATATATTACGCAATGATCAATGAATAACACAACATAGAACAGGCCAAAACATAAGTAACAACATCGATCACGGTTGAAGAATTTAGGAATGATTCTTGAAATCTATCGTACAAAACGTCTCATGCGTATGCTATAAGACGACAAGATGCCAACGGCAGACGTGCTTCCTTATATAATTAATTTCTGCTTGGTCTGTCTTTGGCTGGACCATTTTGTCGGACGAAGGGTTGTTTTACCGTCTTTGTTATGAGAGGAGCAATATCTATGTACAGCTCTATTAAGCTTTACGCAATCCCTAAAAATTGTTCCAAGTTTCCTTTAGAAGCAAACTTGGAATCATATCCTCCAACTTTTAGCCCTTTTAATTAGTTTCATGCATTACCACTGTACTAGAACCACTGCACGTCAAGTTTCCTGTCTTTTTCTTCTTTCTTATTCCCTTGTAATCAACCATGGACCATATATCCCATGCTTACATTGCATGGCCGAATGGAGGGAGCTATGTAACTTACTCTCTAATATGATATTGCCTCGTTAAGCTTAACGAGACCACCATACCAACTAACCTAACCACCATCAACCGACGACAAAAGGGTACAATTGCCTGATAAATGTTTTAGTGGGAGCCATGCTAGTGAAACTAAAACCAGCAAGAAGACTTCTCTTAAACCCTCTGGGGGAACGAAGCAACATGCATGATTCCTTCCTGGGACCCGTTTATATTTTAGCATATTAATGGAACCATAGTTACTTCAATAATTTCATGAAGGAAAATGCTTTATGACCAGTTGGTGGTGGTTATTTGTAGTTATCATTACGAATTAAGAGTAAATATAGAAGTTAAAATTAGAAAGAATAAATATACTAATTATAATAAAAATTGTTCTCTTCATCTTCTCCGCTGAATAGTCACCATGTTAGTTAGGATAAAAAGTATTGGCCAAAAAAAAATGGTAAGGATAAAAAGCATAAAAATATTAAAATTGGTAATAGTAAATATGTCAATTATAATAAAAGAAAGTAATTCCCTTCATCTTTTCTATCTTCTTAAAAAATTTATATACTTGTTGATTTTTTTTGGTAAGTTAGAAAAATTAATTAATAAAACCAAGATATGTACAAAAAGTTTGAACACAAGTGTCTCAGAGGACACAATAAACTGGTACATATCAACAAGCTGCACTACAAACCAAGCACTACTCTTGAACTACCTATATCAAATAAAACGCAAAACATACTCAAACCAAAGAGGAAATAATAAGGGCGACAAATCATTCTGAATCCCCATAGCCGGTCTTCATTGGAAACAACTGGAGAACCTTTAATAGCATAGCGTTGATTGCCATGAGGAAGACACAATGTTGATCCTTCAAATTTTTCCGCGGATAGAACCTGTAAGTTAGTGAAAACCAACAATAAAAAAATTACCTCACCTCAGTGAATAGGCTAAGATGCTCCCTAACATGGGAGATTACCCTGAGATATACTCTCTTTACATACATGGCTTCATTCTTAAAGGTTCTAGCATTACATTCAGTACATATTAGGTACACGGTCGTGGATAGGATAAAAGAGAAATAATGTAATGCCGAAAGCCCAGTACTGGAGGCACTGCTGTACTAAGAGAGGATTATTGAAAGGTTAGGCTGGTTGAGGATGGACAAATAGAAGTGGGTGAGGCACTGGTCCCATATTGTTTTAGAAAATGGGCAGTCAAAGAATAAGTGGTCTATGGATTCATTAGGAGCGATGCATAAAGAATAGTGATTGAGGTTGTATATATAGGTAGGGTAGTTTATCCCTAGTTTGCAACTTTTGTAGGAAGGCTAGCCATAAGGTAAAGGAACATCGAGGTTGACAATATTTGGACCAACCAGCTTGTACCAAGGAACATCTGGTAAAGGTGGGTGCAAGAATTGGTAGGCTAAAACATTGGTATGTCTTTTAGTGGGGCTAGCCAACCATTCCAGACAGTCGGGTAGGGAGGAATTGGGAACATACCTGGGTGGGTCAAGGTGCCTTAAGATGTCTATAGAAACTCATTCAATCTCCAATTATCATTAAGTATGACTTCAGTCACCCGCGCTGAGAGTGGGAGCTCTAAGCCATTGATCGCTTTTGGTATAGTTAAGGTCCTCAGTATACCTTGCGAGTGCCAAGGATCCTGCCAGAAAAGAGTAGAGATACCATTTCCAATTCTAAATCTGAATTGAGGACATAACTTATCCCTTACTGATAAAAGCTTATGCCAACTCCAAGAACTAGTATAAATAGGATGAGCACTCCAAAAATTTTTCCTCCTCAGAATGATTGTATGTACCAATTTCACCCATAAAGCTTCCTTATCTTCAAACAAATTCCAAATCCTTTTGCCTAACAAAACTTGATTCTAAGTAGTCAAATGCTTAACTCCTATACCCCTTCCCTCTTAGGACAACAAATATCACTCCACTTAACTTTTGCCGGTGTTTTAGACGTCACCTTACCTGCCCATAAAAAATTCTTAAGCTTGGCCTCTATGTCCTTCAGGATGGAAGACGGAAGAATAAAATGAGAGGACCAATAAATGTGGAAGGAAGAGAGGATAGAAATGACCAATTGAAGTCTACCCGCATATAAAAGACTCTGTGAGTCTAGCAATTGATCCTATTGTCAATTCTGTCGAGCAGAGAAGCACAATCCCGCCTAGTGAGACTACCTGTAATGAGAGGAACCCCTAGATACCGAAAAGGGAGAGAACCTTGGTGCAGACCAGAAACAAATTTCATCCTATGGCTTAGATAGTTAGCATCCGGGGATAAGTAAAAATGACTCTTGGAGGTATTCATATCTATACCAGAAAACATAGAGAATGTGCACAAAGAGTCAAGTAAAAGATGAGATGAAAACAAGTCCGCATGACAAAACATTAAGAGATCATCCGCAAAAAGAAGATGGTTGATTTTTAGGCCTTGATATCTTCAATGGTATTTGAACTGAGGAGAATTTTCTGTATTAACTCTCAAATTCCTAGAAAAAATTTCATACAGAGAATGAAGAGGAAGGACGATAGTGGGTCTCCCTGTCTTAAACCTGATTTGTCTCTGAAAAATTGAGTAGGAGACCCATTTATCAAAATGGAATAAGAAGGGGGGGTAATATATTCTTTAATCCACTCAATAAACCTCAACGAAAGTCCTATAGCTTCAAGAGTGTTAAGGAGAAAGTCCCAATGGATAGAATCATAGGATTTTTGGAGATCCACTTTGAAGGCATATCGCTTATGATTATTGAAAATGTGATAGTTCCTAAAGATCTCTTGACCTAAAAGAATGTTGTCCTCCTTTTGGCGATTCTTGATAAAGGTACTCTGATTAGGACTAACTAGATATGGGAGAATGTGGTTGTGCCTATTTGCTAAAATTTTAGCTATAACCTTATAGAGCATGTTGCAACAGGAAATAGGTCGAAAGTCTAGGATAGAGGAGGGATGAGCTGTTTTAAGGATAAGGGAAATGAAAGTGGAATTGAGCTCCTTGAGTAGTTTGCCATGGAGAAAAAAGTTTTGAATAGCTCCCGTAACTTCATCTCCTATAATAGGCCGCTTGCTTGTTGGGGTACCATCTTTTTTTTTTCTGTAACTTAAATTTAACAATTTTCTTTATTTAGTTGTTTTTTTTTCCTATCTTTTCTATCCTAATGTTTTTTTCCTTCCTTTTATCTCCATAAAAGACATTTAGATAATTATCAAAATTTGAAGATGTGAACTAGTACCTTTCTTTTTGGAACTTAAATTTGAAACAATCTGTTTCGTTTGTCTTCTATCTAGCAACTAAAGACATCAATGATATATCCACATCAATCATTTATTATATTTATGGGAAGAGAGGGGCAAAGAAGAAATAAGGGAGAAGATCGTTCCCATTGGTGCTTTGAATTATTTTGGCTTGTTTATATTTGATGTATACTATATTTTGGTACGTGAATAATTTACCAAAAATTTGCACTAGCAATACCATACCTCATCACATTCTAGACTAAGCATATTTTAAAAAATACAATTGGTTAGTTATTTCAAATATGTAATAGCCTCACTTTTATAAGGGAATAACATGACTATTCCATATCTCATTACATTCTAGACTACGCAAATTAAAAGAAATATATTTCAAATAAGTAATAGCTTCACTTCTATAAGGGAATAACATGGCTAAGTACAAACAATTTTATGGCTCAATAAAAACTATATTAGTACTCAATATATATAATACCAATCTAATATAAAAAAAAATACCATCAATTGCTAAGAATGTGTAGGCTTCAAGTCACGCTTGAGCTGGGGTTACCCAAGCCAGACTTGACCTAAAGCCTAAAAATTACATCATTTTGAGTAAAATGAAATTATTTTCTATTTTTAATTTAAGTAATTAAAAAATTAGATCAAGTCAAACTTTTGGCTGAGACCAAAATCTGAACAGAGCTTTTGAACCTGGCTTGGGCCTAGATGGGCCTAGCTAGCCTAGTCCATTGCTAGCTTATAAGCAAGATATACACTTTTAAATAGAAAAATATTAACTGAATAGAAAGAATTATAACACTTAGTACAAACAATCCTAACACTCAATACATTCAATACCACCATTATAAACAAAAGTTACCACCACACATTTGAAGTAACCTTCAATAAAAAATAGGAATATCATGTATAAGTACAAAATATACCTTACTCAATACAAATTAAACTAGTACCCTATCTACTTAATACTATGTCTAGGTGTAAAAAAAAAACCGTATTTCATTAAAGACAAGTAAAACTAATACTTTAAATGGGAATATAGTGACTAAGTGGAAAGAACCTCAATATAAATTATATTAGTACTTAGTACATTCAATACCATAATTACAAATAAAAGTTTTCAAGATGCATCTAAAATAAGTAATGAATTGCAATAGAAAATGGGAATACCATCTCTAAGTATGCCCTACCTCAATACAAATTGTACTAATACTCTATAGTTTTAAATAAAAATATAGTGACTAAGTGAAAAGAATATTATGCCTTAACACAAGCTATACTAGCAAATTTAATTACATAGCTATAAAGAAAAGTTACTAGGACACATTTAAAATAAGTAACAACTTAAGTGTAACATAGGAATGTCGTAACTGAGTAAAAAAAATATCAAACATTAATGTGATGGATATGACTAATGCTCACACATGCAATAAACTAAGTTGTTTAAAGGTTTTATGTAACATTGTTAAATACACTCTCATGTAATCAACTTGCAACAAAAATTTTTACACTCTCATGTAATCAACTTGCAACAAACAATGTCAATAAAATTTTTAATGAACACGAATAAATGCACAACTATGATATTAATACAAGTTTGATGAGAAATCGCAAACTACACAAATTGGTATATCGCCATACTTAAAATTATATTTGTTAAAGGTATTATTTAACATAATTTGACACTCAACCATGCAATCAACTATTTTCTTATTTAAAAACTTAGACTTGAAATGTGAGGTACAAAAATTTGTGTCCAATTGTACAGAAAAATGTGTCCATTAAAGGTTTTGTTCAATACGGTTAGCTATACATTTGTATGGTCAATCGTGTTCTGATAACGCTGGTATGAACTCATGCATGCATTATGTTTGGCATCTTCACGCTTGAAGACTGGTTCTTCAGTATTCATCTCTGTCATATTACCTTTACATCTATTGCCTCTCACAAATCCTTCCTTACTTTTCTCATAGCTTCTCAGCCACCATGACACTTTGTCACATGATTTTCCTTGTAATTAACACTCCATGTCTGCTACTAGCATATAGTAATCAATTAAGTTATTCCTATTTAGTTTATTAAAATATGAACTTAAAAATTTCAACATTGACGTTACCTTCAGCATACATTTACACCTCTACCTTTCAACCAATAAAAATTACTTTTCTACCACTTATGACTGGCCATTAAAACAATTATCCATCCACCTATGGAATCTGACATACCTTTGGCCTCTATGATTTTATGAAACTTATGAATATGCTTATAAAGATGGTTGAGGACTAATAAAGTTGCTCAAAATTGTCAACATCGATAATCGCATACAACATCTATATGTTTGTGCCATAATTGGCATTGGGACACAAAAAACACAACACATACAAAAGGAAGTTTTTCTGGAAATATTACTTTGTCTACACACCCGTCAATTTATCGAGTACTCACTTTATAATGATACGTGAATCATCAATTTTGTATCCCTCCTACGGCCTCATGAACTTAGCATCTTCAACTTTTATGTGTACTCGTTTTATTCTGTTCAAAACCCCATAATCCATATCATAGTATCACAACTAATCTTATCCACTTGTTCGTCCCTTATTGTCAATTATGATAACTCATCATGATCAACTTGTATATTTAATTAGTATCACACATCCCTCCTTATTCTAAACCTCTCAATCTCTCTGAGTTTACTGAATCCCATACTAGTGACTCATTTTTTTCTACTTCTGATTAATTAATGGTTTGCACCAATTTGATCATCTTCTTAGAATAATACAATATTTGACAACTCTACAAAGACTTAAGTTGCATTAATCAGAAACATGTATAACAATAATACTTCATAATGATACCATAAATATAATTTTATTCGGTGCAACTTCTCCTTGTTCATCATTCTCACACTTTGCTTACTTATCCCCATGGCAACAACTTCATCTTTGACCTACATTTTTAGGTTTCATATAAACATTAAATTTATATAAACTTAGGAGTGTTTGTTTTTACTTCTATTTTTCTGTTATAATTTTTAGTTTTAGTTTTAGTTTTTAGTTTTTAGTTTTTATCATTCTTTCAAATAAAAATAAAAACTTATTTGGTTTTTTTCTTTAAATTTTTTTTATTCTTCATT
>JANIHZ010000210.1:28007774-28022426 GCA_027478365.1 Erythroxylum rufum | reverse complement strand
ATGTGTTTGCTTGCTCCCGTATCTACAATCCAATTAGGAAGAGAATTAGCAACTAATGCATGAGAACAAACATATAACTCAGGAGTTATGGATAAGAAAGGTACCTTCTTAGGTTCTAGACAATCCCGAGCAAAATGACCTTTCTTTCCACAATTATATCACTTCACACGTGCCATATTTTTCTCTCCTTGGCCCTTAGCCTTTTGCTTTTTGACATTATGACCTTTTGGTTCATTCCTTTGAGGAGGCCGAGAACCTTTTCTTTTACCTTGATTGGCATAATTTCCCTTTGGTCCTTTGCTTTTAGCTACAAGAGCCACATTGGAGGAGTCAGATGCTTTTAAGCGATCCTCCTCCATTTCGAGGTCCCTAGTGATCTCTGAAAGGGTTTTGACATTCTCATTATGTGTCAAAACAAGTTTCACATTCTTCTAGTGCTCAGT
Source organism: Erythroxylum rufum (assembly GCA_027478365.1). Taxonomy (NCBI): domain Eukaryota; kingdom Viridiplantae; phylum Streptophyta; class Magnoliopsida; order Malpighiales; family Erythroxylaceae; genus Erythroxylum; species Erythroxylum rufum. Next base: position 28,021,983 of record JANIHZ010000210.1, on the reverse strand, counting down.
ATGATCTGGAAGAGCCTGAATCACATTCAGAACTTGTTCCTCTTCAGAGATAGCCCGACCAGCTGCCTTAAGATCACCAATCATAACACTCATGGTTTGTAAATGTTCAGCCATAGTACGAGTCGTATTAATCTGTAGTTCGTCCACTTGAGGTGCAAAGCACGAAGCCTTGTAGTGGATGTTTGACCAAAAGTGATCTTAAGTTTGTCCCACATGTCCTTAACAGTGACACAATTCTCAAACTCTCCAATTAGATCGTCATGTATGAAATACAACATAGTATAACATGTCTTACGATCCTTTTTGGACCAATCTGTATAAGCCTTTAAGGATGCTTGATATTGCTCACTAGCAGTATCAATATCGTTTCCATCTTTGTCTTTGACTGATGGCGCAGTCATAATTATGGTCAACTGTTCGACCAATTCTCGTTCATTTAGAAGATACTGAATCTTCCTTTGCCACATATCATAATTGGACCCATCCAATTTTTCACTGGTGGACAAATCATCGATCAAGATTTTAGTTGCCATATTTACAAGTATATATAAACATGACGTAAGGAACATTTCCATTAATTAAATTATTTGAAAATCCAAAATTCATATAGTATGATCGAAAATTTTGCTAAGCTCGTAATCATCTCATACAAAAAAAAAAGAATTAGGGATTTTTATAATTTAATTAACCTATTTTAATTTGACATATCACAAAGATGCCAAAAAAATCTCTTATATGTAAAACTAATTTACAATAAAAAAACTTAATACATATAAAACAAAATTTACATACAAAATTATATAAAACTCATTTATATAATATTATTTTTAATATAATACAAAATTATCCATAAAACATATTTATGGAATATTTCAAATTATATTATATGAAAACACATTCACGAATTTATAACAATTTAACTCATGCAAATCATATGGCAAGAACCGGTGGACTATCCAAGAGATACTGGAGTTAGACGAGCATCTATACTACATAAGTTTTTTTTTAGGAATCAAGGTACTTTCCATTACTGTATCAAGAAAGCAATGTTTTTAGTACCATAGAACTCCTAGCGATAATAAAGACCCAAAATCTCTTCATTAGCGATATCCATGAAGCGATTAGAACACACTTTATCGTTTGAAAAAAAAAAGAGAAGATTCAAAGAACTGGACACTTTTACATAACAATGTATACATAAAAGAAAGTTTTCAAGCCTCTACGTGAAGAATATCCATTCGTCAAAACCTTCTTTGGATCCTAATTGTATGAAAATAAAATAAGTGATGTTGTATACTTCTTCTCTCTTCACTTTTGTTATTTCAACGTAAAAATGATAAAGAGTATGTTTGTTTTCAAACTTCCTCAGTATTGATTATATGCTTAAAGAATAAGAAATAAAGTTTTTTTGGTTTCCATAAAACCAATTACAAAATAAAGCCAAGATAATCTCATGCATATTTAATGAACAACTTTCATGTGTTAAAACAAAGAACACAACAAAATACACAAATCATTGGCATTTTTCAAGTATGAAGTAAATACAATACTGCCTCTGATACCAATGTCGATTTTTATAAGGACTGACCTTAATGCGGAAGTGGTCGATCGATTCTCTGTTTACTAGTCCACATTTCACGGTTGGCTACTAGATTCACCGTTAATTCATACACCAAATTCTAAACTTTAATGGTGTGATTCACATGAGGAAGAATGAAGGGAGTTTATCTCTGTAATCGCAATAAATATTATCTCTATCTTTTTCACTCACTTGATCCTCCTTTTATATTAGGACAAACATAACTGACGGAAGTTAATGTGGCCGTTTATGTTGTGCAACTGCCAACAATATATAATATCATTAGTAAAGTAAAAGTGTACCTTGTCATCTCTACGCAATGATTTATGAATCGATTAAAAGATAAGTCAGCAATTTTAAATCAATGTTAACTTCTTATATTAATATCTTCAAATACAAACTAAATACATTCACATATTCTAAAGAGAAATCGCAAGACAATTTAGTAACAAGCTGTCTGTTTGAAATTGAATTATAGTATTTATCACTACAGGTACCCGATGAATAATAATTCAATAAAGATTGAGATATTCAATTTCAACTATATTTGCCGTCCTTTAGAAAAAAAAGGAAACTTTGACAGGTAACTGAAGGATTTGATACAATGAAACTGAAAATAAAATTAATATTAATTTAAGTATTCTACTATAAAAATGATAAATACCCAACCAAAAAAAGTAAAACCACCCAATACGTGGAGTTGCATTAACTTTTTTTTAAAAAAAAATTAAACATTTAATTGCAACTAATGGAGAGGTTGGCATCTTTTAAGAATCATCCTTAACCATCCACTCTCACGTGGTCAATTGTGCTTGTGCTGGCGGACTAACGGATAAGTTATGGGATCTAATGGCTTTCGATCTTTGACCCGCAAAGTCACGGACACTTGCAACTATTCAAATGACACTTGGCGGATGGTGGCATTTATCAAGTGGTACCGAAAATGGATAATCCAGACACTTTCTTGACGGGCTAGACCAGTAAACCCACGTTGGTCCACGCCACCTTCCGTCTTATCATAGATGAGAGACAAAGACCACACATGATTGCGAGTAAAACAAATTACAGGTTAACTTGTTAAATTATTCATTTAAATAATTAAAAGAAAATGGATAGATGGTCAAGTCTAACTTTATTGTGACTATCGCCGTCACTGCTCTTCGCTCATCGGCCATTGCTTAGTGGGCAAACCACCAAAGCAAGTGTTTTTTTAGCTGTAAAGTATTGCCTTGGTTTTCTCTCCTTTTCTAGATGATGTCTGATTATGGATTCATGGGCACGACAAGATGTGTAAATAGCCAATTATTGATCTCATTAGATTGCCTGCAGTTCTGTTTGAAAAGGATACATCTATGATTATTTTTAACTGGGTTTATTCTAAAGTGGGGATTGATTTATGTGGAAAGTTGCAGATTATTGTGAGATGATCATTTTATTTTAATTCTCATTAATTGGTAGATTCGATTTATTGTCAAATCAAGGTAGTAGTATACGGATAGTCTTTCAATATCTTCCGCGAAATATTTAACAGCTACAAACAGTCAAACACTATTCGACAAACAGCATCAAACAGTAGGGTAATTTGCATGCCCTATATGTTAGATAATTATAACACAATAGACTAGTTTGCATTTAAAGAATATGGCAAATATTTTCTTTTATGTATATATTCTAAACAAAATAAAATAATTTTATACTAATTTCAAATGTTTCACAGCGGTTAAATAATTTAATATAGTTACTTCAATTGATTTTTACTATTTTTACAACATAAATTTTTTTTAAAATGACATATTACACAGAGAGAGAGAGAGAGAGAGAGAGAGAGAGAGAGAGAGAGAGAGAGAGAGAGAGAGAATCATGAAAAACGTTCAAAGCACTAATATTTTGTGTATGGTAATTTTGTTATATTAAATATGTTTTTATTTTAAAAAATCATAAATTTAAAATAAAATTTAAATTTGGTAAAAAAGTTTAAATGTGATAAATTTTAATTTTGATAAGTTTTAATTTATATTTATGTTTAAAAGAATTAACTTATAAATTCTAATTACTCAATTTTAAAATTTAAGCTAATATGATCTAAACCTTAATTTGGAAAAAGGGTCACTTTTGACCTTAAGTTTTTCACCAATCGACAAGTTTGACTTTGATATTCCAAAGTGAATAATTCTAACCCTAACATTTGAAAAACGATAAAGTTTAACCCATACTAGCAGAAAATTCAAACAATTCTATTAAGTGTCAGGTCAATGCTAACAAATATTATTTTATTCAAATGAGTGTGTCCCACTTCGTCACATCAACGATGAGGTGATAAGTGAGATCTATATATAAATTAAATTAAATTAAATTAAATTTTATTATTGAGAGTTGGACCACCATTTACATTAAACGTTAAACAAACCTTAACCTTAACCCACCATTTTTGTTAAATAGAGGAATTAGATGATGGGTAAACAAAACGATATCACCTTCATCGTTTTGTTTATTAGTTTCTAAAATCCCTCCGGCCCCTCCTCATTTCTCCGACCCTCACGCATCATATTTTGTTGAGTGTTTGGAATCGTTCACCGTCAAGAATTTGTCATCGTCTACTTAGGAGAGAATACGCTGCAAACATCATTGTATAATAGTCACTCTCATATGTGAATGTCTGTGTTGTTTGGTTTAACATTAGATAAGTATGGTATATTTTATCAATTGGGTAGGTTTTGTTATGTTTACTGTCTTGATCTTCCTTTTGGTGGGTTATACTGGGAGTTTCGTACAAATAATCGGTTGTAGTTGAAGATTAATTTCTTTTCCTCCAATCTATTTGGATCGATTTTAAAGGAAATTTGGGTGTGTTGGGGTTTTGGATTGTAATCGACTAATTGTGCTTAACTTCATCACCTTTCAAAAGTTTGTCCAATGCTTGAGCATTTTGTTGCTAAGAAAATGAACTAAAAAGGAGAGGTCTGCTAATTGAAAATGTTGACTATTGTGTGTTTTTATGGAGTCTATCATTTGTCCTTCTTGTTGGCATCATTAACAATTTGGTTTAGACATTCATAGCATTTTATTATAAATGTCGTATTAATTTTGTTAAGCATATTCGTTATCTATATGAATTCCAAGATTACTTACTGGAAGATATCATATGTCTGTTTTATGCTTATTCCATCAGTAGGAGTATAATTTTGAAGCTTGAATAATTAATTATGAAGTATGAATTTGATCCTATTTAGGCTTTTAATTTGTAGGAAGTATTTTATATTATACATCATGATCTGGTGTTGAGCAGCAGCATTAAGTAGTATGAATAAGAATATGTTTGCTTGGGAGTTTATTAATAGAATAGAATGGAATGGAATATTATTCCATTGTTTGGGAGGAGGGTTTATAATATAATGGAATCGAATGAGATGGAAGAGGAGACATTCATATTCCATCATAAATAGTAAAAATAAGAAACCTCCGATTTGGAAGGCTTAGGATGGAATGTAAAATAATAACTAACTTTTCACTATATTACATTATAAACCTTTCTTCCGAACAACATTTCACTATATTATATTATAAACCCTTCCATCCCTCCCAAACAACAAATGTCTAATATTACATCCATTTACATTCCATTAAAAATCTTACGTTCAACTAAATATAGCCTAAGTATGTTTAAGTCAGGAGTTTGAGGTATTCATAGTTGTGATTTTCTTTGTTTAATAAATTAGGCTATAATTACAGATGAGCCACCTAGTATATACTTGTATACGAAACAATTTTATGTAATCATGTAATTATTCATTTTTTAATGTTTGCTTATATAGTGCAAGGCATAAGCTTTATGATAGTTTCATGTGTAAAACAAACATACGTGAAGACGCCTGCTACTTTATAATCACATATATCAAGGATACATTTAATCTCATTGAAACAACTTTTCTCATATATTTTGGATTCACCTTTAAATTTATCTTCTTTCGAATATCACATCTGTAATGGGTTAAAATATGTGTTAGCGGTAAATCGGGATCATTGTGAATTATGTCAGTTAGATTTTCCATCTTGTGTCACTACGAGTGTTTTTATGTATAGCATTTTATGTCTATGTGAGAGAGATGCATATGTCATACTGTTGTTGTTAACCATTTGGTCATGAGGTGCGTTCCCACGAGAAGATATATTGTGACTTTACTTCATGTTCTGCGATACCTTTGGCTATAAATTTGGAATCACTGAACACTTCTAAGTTGTTATTGGTTACCCTTTAGCCTCACTGGTAAATTGTTCATATGGAAGGTAGATTTCTAGGAACAGAGGACAACTTTGATGATAGTGTAATTTTTATAAGTTTGGGAAATAGCGCATCTGGATTTCTTTTTTGACGGTGTAATGTTTTGGGATGGAAAAACCATGTAATAATGTAATACATAGTTGAGATTTTGTAAATTTGCAGTCTTTCATAAGGTGAAAATTTTGATGTCTTCATATAGTTATGTTTAATGGTTTATTTCAAATTTAGCTTTTAAAGAGATGAATAGATCAGTACATCATCCTTGGGAGAAGTTGCATTTGCAAATGAATTTACATTTGTCATCAACTTACTACAAAATTTAACCAAGTAAAAACCCTCTTGTTGATAATCATATGACACTTTATTTTCAAATCATACGTGTGCATACATGACATAATCAATAAAATGCATTTTTACCCAATCATATATTATCTTATTATCATCTTGTAAGTATGCAGATGATTATCATTGACTAATACAATAGTGAGTTCAAAGTCCGGCAAATTCATTTGCTATTGTGAGCTAAAGGCCCTGTTAAGGACTTTATGGAGTGATTGTAATCCTGGCCGAAGGTTTTATAGATGCTCTAATTATCCAGTGAGAATTTATTATTATTTGATTAATGAAGTTAAATGTTAAACTTTATTTAAGGTATTTTTAGACTGAAATTGAATGTTTTAGGTTATGACATGCAAGTTTTCAAACAGTACGATGAAGAATTTAGTGAGAGAGCCATTGAACTAATTCAAATTTTAAGGAGTCAATTATCAATGTCAAAGGAAGAGGTTCAAAGAAGCACAACAAAGGAGTTTGAAGAACAAATGAATCTTTTGAAGGAGGACATACATTTATTAAGAAAAGAGAAAAAAAAAACAAATTAAGTGTATGTTAATGAACACTGTAATTGTAATAGGATTAGTTATGGTTGTATTACTTTTTATTTCTAATTTTGTTATGAGGAAATTGTATTGAATTTGACAATGTAATGGTTGATATTAATTTCATTTATATTATGAAAATTTTGATTTTGAATATATAACTAATATACAATGGATATGTTGTATAACAACTTATAATGAATATGTTGTATATGAATAACAAAATTTGTATATCAATTATGTAACTCAATTCTAAAAACAATTCTACTTTATATAACCAATATACAATGAATAAGTTATAGTATAACAACTCATAATTAATATAATTAATATATTGTATATGAATAACAAAATTTGTATATGAATTATGTAACTCAATTCTAAAAACAATTCTATTATATATAACCAATATACAATGAATAAGTTGTAGTATAACAACTCATAATTCATCTAATGAATTTGTTGTATATGAATAGCAAAATTTTTATATGATTATGTAACTCAATTCTAAAAACAATTCTACTATATATAACCAATATACAATGAATAAGTTGTAATATAACAACTCATAATTCATATAATGAATATGTTGTATTTGAATAACAAAATTTGTATATGAATTATTTAACTCAATTCTAAAAACAATTCTACTATTTATAACCAATATACAATGAATAAGTTGTAGTATAACAACTCATAATTCATATAATGAATATGTTGTATATGAATAACAAAATTGGTATAGGAATTATGTAAAGAAGGAAAAACAATAGTACTATATATAAACAATATACAATGAATAATTTACTCATTGCATATGTTGTCAAATTTGAAAAAAAAAAGGCAATGTAAGAGAAAGATTGACATAGAGAGAGAGAGAGAGAGGTTGTTTAACAAATCATATTGATTAACAGAAATATTTACATTGTATGTAAACAACAAAAACATTCATATGTATACAACACAAATATATATACATTGTATGCATACAACTAATCGATCTTTGCTTCATTTGTACTTGACTGCGTAAGAAGGTGATGAAGTCAATAAGGTTCTCTTTCTACTTGCCTCATTTTGTAAATGTTGTGAAGTAATACTAGGACGTCCTCTAAATTGTAAACCTCTTAGTTAAAATGATAATTGAAACGTGTGTAGGTCAACATCTCCAAACTGGTTTATATTGGCATCTACAGGTGTACCAACCATAAAATGGAAGAAAAAAATATTACAAACACACTTATTAATTATTTAAAGTTAGACAAATTGATAACAAAACTTAAAAGTTAGAAAAATTGATAAAATAGCTTACGATATTGCTTTGTTGACTCAGCCCAGCATTATTATTAACCAAATTCTCATAACTTAACTATAGTTATAATGAAAACATCTTTGTCAGTAATTAGTAAAAATAATAATTAATATAAAATCGAAAACTGTATATCTGTGAAGATCCCTTTGTTCTAACCTAATAAACATAATTATATACATTAGTAACTGCATGTTTATAAAAATGTATTCATATGATTGAAGTAACATGTACACACCTGTGAATAAGCCTCGTCATGTTGACTTAATGTGTTATTGCATTTTCTGGAGTTATGACCTTGAAGACCACATTTTTAGCATTTATGTACTTGCTCTTTCTAACTCAATCTGCTTGGATTTTTCATCTATTTTGGCTCATTTTGTTGTTTTATTCTTGCGATTTTCATTCTACCAAGCATAACTCTTTCAAATGGAGGATGTATTAACTCAACATCAGTTGAAGGCCTGAAAATTTCATCTCATATTGGTTGTAACATATGTTCATACAAACTCAAGAACCAACCTTTCTGATAGCATGAATCAATGAATGTCTCAACCCTTTCTCTCAAGTGATGGATTCCACTAATTGCATGCTTGAATGGATATCCATATAGGTCTCATGCCTAACAACGACATGTATATTGTCCACTGATCCTAACAATATGCTTCCCATCACCCTTTGAAACTTCATAACCACCATCTCCATTCCCCACAATTCTACATTGCATTGCTTCTTTCTTTTTCTTCTCCAACATTTTCATTATGTTTGGTGTTATATCATGCCTCCACCTAACTACAAAATGTTTCCTCTCAGTATGCCTCCTTATAACCATTATTCTAATAGTTTCTAGCATGTTAATTACTACCCTTTCCTTAACTGATAGAATCCACCCATTGAAGTTTTTGTTCATGTTATTGTCAACAATAGGAATTTTATTTTGAAAGGATTAATAACAACTGACCCACCTCTCTTTCGGATACTCAAGCAACGCTGCAACACATCCATGGCTTATTTTGTCAAGCCTGTTTAGTTGTTCATCGAAATCTTGAAGATACATTGGCCAAGAGCAATTCCAAAACTACTTTCTTAAGTCCTTTCCCTTCCAATTCGTAGACCAATTGTGATATATATGTCTTGCACACATACGGTAATCTACATTGGGCAAAGTGTACTCAACAACCCTGACTAACCCCTATAACAAATACAAAAGATATCAGATCATATTTCATATAATTACCTTTAATCCTAAATATGTTTACATACCTTCTGTATATCAGATATAACTATAATTCTTTGATCATATTCTAATTCCAAATTAGATGATAATAAATTCATTAACTAAGTCCACGAATCTATGTTTTCCACCTCTACAATTGCCCAGGCCAATGGAAATATTCCTCCATCATCATCCCTACCAACTGCACTTAACAATTGCCCTTGAAATTTTGTCTATAGGAAGCATCCATCAATCCTAAAAATTGGTCTTAAATGCTTCCATCCTCTTTTCATGGCGTAAAAACAAATATACAATCTTTTAAACTACAAGAAAATATAAAGAAGTATTAATATGCTACATAACAAAACATAATGAAGTATAACATAAACTTTATAACATAACATAAATGTAGCAATGGACTTTCTTAATTTCTTGATAATTGTAACTCAATTGTTGACCCATAAACTCTTGTACATATCCTTGCAACTTTGCATATTCAGCAATATAATTTGTTGCTCACTCTTTCCTTAATCTCTTTTTTTCTCTTCTATGTATGCTTGAATTTACAAAAATATTAAGCTTCCCTTTATTCTACCATTTTCTTCATTGTTATATTAGGCTTTTCCAAAATTCTATCCTTGAAGTGTCTCATCAAGAATTTTGCAAAAACCAATATAGGTTTGTTTGTAATGAAGCAAGTGTGATTATAATTATATGTTTTCACCCTATAACATCTCTCATTCTTATCATACGTAACATACAAAACCTATGGGCATCCATCCATATAAACATACCTAATCTGATTACTCTCACACTTTTTCAACCTCACATTGTATCACGTACGTATTGCATAATCGATAATAGAATCTTTAAATTCTTTTACAGTCCTTTACTCCATTCCCAACCTCGACTAATGTTTAACCTCTACAGGGTATCCCTAAAAGTTAAGTTGGGGTCTACGTAAAGCTTCACCTACCTCCTTTCTACTAGGATATTCATCAGTGCTAATAGGACTATCACAATCTGATGAATCAATTTCAATTAGATGATGGTTATATAGAATGTCAACATAGAAGTTTGATTTAAACTGTGCACTCTGTTCTTCCACATTCACATCCGTTTCTGCACCTTCTCCCTCTGAATTATCATCCATTTGTGCACCTTCTCCCTCCGCATGCTCATCCATTTATATACCTTCTCCCTCCAAATTCTCTTCCATTTGTGGACCTTCTCCCTCCACATTCTCATCCGTTTCTACACCTTTCTCCTTCGTGTTCTCATCATCATCATCAATAACATTGATAGGTATTTCTATATGATGAGTTACGTATACATCAACAATCTCATGTATTTGCATTTGGTTTGTTAGCTTAATACAACTTTTATTTGAGTCAATAACTTTCAATGGTTCCTCAAAGTTTAAACCAGGTTCTCTATAATATGCCTTATCAATTTTATCATACCTTAACTCCATTCCCATCTCATTTATTTGTCTATAACTAACAAATTCAACATCAACTTTTTCAAATGTAGCAATATCCGCACCAATATATTTCAATTCAGGCACCACCATAAAATTTCCACTATGAAAAAGTTGTATACATCCATATTGAGCCATTAGAACCTACAAACATAAGCATACATGAAAGTTTACATGAAAAAAGCATTGCAATGATTCAAAAAACAACATGTTCATTATCATGAAATGTTCATAACTCCATTGATGCACCATAGTTAATCCTTGTAGATTTTAATAGTACTACATTTGCTTTAAAAGTTAAAGGGAATCTGAACATGAGAGAACCATAAAGCATTTAACTTATTTGATTGGCAATTGTAAGAGTTTTTCAAGGATTATCATAAAAATAATTCTATCAGGAACTACTCTATGAAGATTGATTTCCATAAAGCATGTAACTTATTTGATTGGCAATTCATGTTACAATATCTATATGAATCCCTCTATTCGTTTATTAAATTGAGCAATGCATCACTACTTATTAACGGTGAGGTTATACAACTTATTAAAGGAACTAAAGGAATTATATAAGGCGATCCCTTTCCTTTTGTTCAATTTTTGCACTGAAGTTCTTACAAGGCTAATTAATCATAATATAAGGCAAGGGGACAACTTTATGTTTTATGGCACGTTTAAATAATTGGGAATTTTTAGTCTTTCCTTTGCTAATAACCTTATTCTTCTTTATAGAATTGCCCTAACTTAGTTTCTTGTCTAATCAACTCTCTTAACTCCTTTTAACTAACTCTCAAGTTTGACTATCAATAAAGATAAAAGCCACCTTATGGTTTTAATAGGTACTGAAAATTTATCTCATTAGGCTTCTTAAAACCTCCACTATTAAGAAGATTTCTTATAATATATGATGCAAAAGAGAAATGAGCATTAGAGTAACAATTGTCTTTCATTTACTATTAAGGTATAACTTATTATCTCTATTTAGAACAACTTGCATATTTATTGGTCTTGCCACTTGGTTTTACCTAAGAGAAAGTTTAAAGCATTAAGAAACTCCTTAGGAATGTTTTGTGGACTAATGTGGTATATAAATAGCCATATGCCAAGGTCAACTGGAAGTAAGTTTATTTACCTAAAAATGAAGGGGGTTTAGGAATATCATAAATTCATCTACTGAATAAAGTGATGTTGCTAAAAGACTGTGGAGAATTCTTACTAAAAAAGAGTCGTTAAACTAAGGAGTTATTCTTCTTGGATAATGCATCAGCTCTTCAAAATGAGGTACAAATTGCATAATGAATTTGAGCTCAAGATAGGGAATGGTGAAGATATATGGTTATGGTTTGATATTTGAGGTGATCTTGAACCTTTGTATCAATTACCAAACTTCCAAAACTCTAACTTTTGTTTCCAGATAGAGTAGAAATTTAAAGTACTGATCATTGGGAATGAGTGATCATGCGATTGAAAAGGTTATGCCTCTTTTATAAGTGATATTCCTTCTTACAACCTTAACCTTAACCCTAACTCTCTTATAACTAATATAGTCATTTAAAGGGGAAACTCATCAAAGATATTTACTAACAATTACTATAAATATCTTCCTATATTTTATGGCCCTAAAGTCAAATGGTCATGGTTTGTTTAGTTCAAGGAAAGTATCTCGAAGATCTCATTCATTATTTAAATATCACTGAAATCCTTTCTCAAGGGCTCATTTATCTCAAATCCTCTTTGTAAACTTTGTAACTTGATACCTGAATCCATTAACCATCTCCACTTTAAATGCTTACATACTATTGCTCTTGGTTAATCTTTTAGCTGGCTTGTAATCATTTCTATCAATAAATAGAATGGGAAATATCATTCAATTGAAAATCATCTTCATTAGCTCTTTGTAGATAATCATTCATTTTTAAAGATTACTTCTAGTTGCACCATTTATTCAATATGGTGGAAAATGAAAGTATTTTTGAAAGCTAGCAATATAAAACTCAGGTCAACAATCAAAGGAACTTATCTTGGATAAAATATCTTGTTATAATCAGATGTTAGGAAGTAAACATTTCCATAAGTTTATATTGTATGTTTAATATATAAGGGACTCAGAATGTTTTTTAGAGTTTTATGATATGCCTCCTTGTTTCTAGTTTTAATTTCCTAGTTAGTAGATATGTTTATTGCTCTTTCTCGTTAAGTTAAAGATTGTTATTTACAAAAGGTAGTTAATTAATTATTTTGGATCCTTCTCTAGAGGAAGGAGCATATACAGACTACAAAACATCCAAAACACAATAGCAAACATTATAGGACTACAATGGGGACCAGAAGCAGCCAAACAAATATTCGGGACCACACTTAATAATAAACTATTGGCAACAACCATTATCTAATACACAACAACATGGGTAGCCCACAAGAAGCAAGCATCCCAAACACACAAAAATACCTAACAGATAGCAATAATCAAACCTACATACCTCAGTTAACTCAATACGCTTCGATGCTCACAAAGGTTTTAAAAACTTGACTGGACCGTTCGGTCCGACCGAAAAAAGTTTGAACCGGCCGGTTTTCATACATAGAGGTTGTTGGGACCCGTCTCCGGAGCCCAACTCTCGACCCGAAAACGATTCATAGCTTAATTAATATCGTTTCTTTTTTTTTCTTACACATCATTCGAGGTCATTTCAATTTCCCATTTGATAACTCATGTATTTCATAACTTCAATTACAACCATCAATTGCTCAATCTGTAATTCATCCTCAACCATTATCTCAATTCATTTGATTCTTTAAAATCAAAAATCATATCCATCAAGTTATCTCATGCCATTCATACACAATTAATCGTTAATATCCATACCCCATTTCACATTTATAATCCTACACATTTACCCCTCAATTCAATACTCAATCCATAATTCATTATTTACATTCCCAAAAATAATTACAATCCAAATAATACACAGGATACAAGAATTCCCCAAATTCTGAGCAATATTCTGACCTAAGACTAAGACCAATGAACACATACAAACAGAAATCTTTCACTTTCTTTCACCCGATCCTCTTCTCATCACCTGTGGATGGGAATGAAGGGGGGTGAGCTTACGCTCGTGGGTAACAGTTTATAACAAATAATAAGCAAAACTTTTGAAATCTTTTTCCTTTTCTAGTTTAGAAAGCTTTCTTTGAAATCCGTCAAGCACATTTCAAAAAGTTCGTTTCTTGCTGTAGTCAAAATCACAATTTGCAAAACGTATAATTTTTAAGCTTTCAGCCTCAAACCCATAAGTTACAAAGCATGAATGCATCAACTTGACAATCCATAGATGCAATGGCAGTACACATATGCAATGCACACACAAATGGCTCGAGAGTATCCGTAAACACAACGAATGAACCGAAGTTCATCGTAAACACAACGAGTCCGATTTCTCAGGATCTCGTAGGCCACAAGCGGCCAGCCGG
>JANIHZ010000210.1:27992145-28007674 GCA_027478365.1 Erythroxylum rufum | reverse complement strand
TCTGTTACTAAAACAATAATTTGTTGAAAAAATGTCAAGTCTTCACTTAATGTAATGGTTTGGATTTTCTGTTAGTGTGAGATTAAATTTTAACATTTTCTAAATATTATGATTAAAATTATTCGTTCCGAAATATTAGGATTAAACTTGTTAATCTGAGAAAAAAATTACTTTTGACCTTAATTTTTATATATACTTTCTACGGAAGTTACGCTAGCCGCTGTCTGTCTCTATCATTCTTCATATTTACTTACATGTTAGCTGCATACGTGCCGCCCAGTAATTCATGCCGTACAAAACTAAAACTTTCCGGTTTGCTTTCGTTACCCGTTTCTTCATTCTTTAAACAAAATGCGAATTCCGTGCATTCGCTCTTAAACCTCAAATGCGACAAATCTTATAAAACAGAAATTAATTTCCAAATTCTACTTTGACTTTAACTGGAAGGATTTGGATTAGTTACCATGGACGTATCACACGCAAATACTATTTCCTTTTGATCACATTTAATATCTGCGGACAAAATAATTTAAAATGATTTTAAGAATATTCGTCGGATTCCTAAAAGCAGGGCCTCAAATGGATTGTGTTCTTCAGGATCAAATTGCACCTCCTCCACCAATTCCAATCTTAGAAAAAGGCCTACAACGAAAGACAACAAAAGATAATCAACATCCAATCCAATCCAATCTGATTCAATCTCCTTTTTCTTTTTCTTTTCTCAACAATTCAGAGGCCTCACGTTGTAAGCTGTAAGAATATAGTTACTGACATTCGTACATTTTTTTCGTTAGCTCATGTTAATATTAATCACAAATTTTATTTTTAAAGAAAATAATGCACAAGATTGATGTGTGAGATGCCATGTGGCAATGTATTGAATAATTCGTAGAGAGAAGGTGGGGAACTGGGCGGACATGAATGCCCTTTTACTGGCTGGTTCGGTTTCATGGTCAAAAAGAATATAAGAGGGGTGGGGGGTTTAAGCCACTGTTTTTTGGTGGTTTTTGCTTTAAGAGAGAAACCAGTAGAGAGAGAGGAACAAGGAGAGACGGAGAGAGGTTTTTCATTTTATTTTTGTTACCATACCTTGAGAGATGATTGAGAAAAAAGACAATTGAGATACAGAAACACGGGCGCAGATTTATGCAGAATTCTAATCTATTATTTCTCTTGTCTAGTTGACACCGAACTTTTTGATTCCTACAATCTTAAATTGTTCCAACTTCATCCTTTTTAGAAAGACTTCCCTATTCATTTTGACATATTACACGTTACCAGTTCATAGCTCTGTGCAGTTGTGATCGTTTGCGATCGGGTAAGCCAGTCAAATTCTGATGCTTCGTTGAATTTGTTGGTGTTATGTTTGTTGCTTGACAAAATTCGAATCTGATTCAAAGTCTAAAAGCTATGATGGATTGGGTTCTAGAAAAACGTTTTACCAAATGGAGATCGCGATCCGATCGCGGGAATTTGATTTTGGGCCGGGAATAGAGATTTTTTTCAATTTCATTTGACTGCATGTTGCTTTGTTTTCCTTCTGCTTGTTTTGTTGATTCGAGGTTTAAGCTAGTTTGTAAAATGGTTGTTTCGCATTTTTTTTTTCTGTTTTATTTATAAACTTGTTAGTTAGTTTGATCTAGTGCATACGAATTTGACTTTTTCTGTAGTTTAAAATCCAATCTCGACTTAGTTCTCTTGTAAATGGAAACACAATCATCGATGTCGAATTTGCGGTTTTAGTTTTTGAAAACAAATTGCCAAAGATGATTGATTGATTGTTGATGGGTGTAATTGATCTCAAATCTGGGGCTCTTCATCTCTTTGTTAATATGAAGGATCAGATCGAGAATAGCTACGCTGAAGTTGTGTTTCGATGAACTGTCCACACTTTTTCGTACAATTTTTTTCATTGTTATTTTCTTAGTGGATTGATAAACAAACCCAGTCTTCCTGGTTCGAGATGGGTAGAGGCACTCATATGCGTCTATTGTTTAGTTTAAAATCTCAGGACGTCGGCAAGTATCACTTGATCATTTCATCTTGTGATCTGTATTGCAACTTGCGTGAATTGAATTCTGCACATGCATATTTCCATTAATGGTGGAACCATGGAATCATACTATTCCTCTCCTGCACTAGTCATTTAAAAAGTGCGGGTCTACATGCTTCAATTAGTTTATTCTTAGTGTGTTTTGATGGCAGTTAATTATATTTCCAGAACGGTGCTTCTTGATGTCTAAAGCCATGCATGCTTAAGAAATGGTGTTGAAGAGGCAATATTATGGTTTCAATGGCTTCCGTGTTCCTTCATTTCCCAAGGGTCCCAGATCTTCTAGAGTAAGTACCATACACTTGTAGGTTTTGTTAAGCACTAAAATTACCTTCTTGTTTGTGTTTACTAGACCTCACTTATTATATTCTGCTTCCAGGGGAGGGGTCTGCTGCAAAAGAATGTTAATGAGAATCAGATATGTGCAATTGAATTGCTTGCTTCTTTAGCAGGAAAGCTATTACAGGAGAGTGAAAGTTCTTCTGCTTCCAGTAATGCGTCTGAGGCAACTGAACAGCCTGCAGTTGGTAATGTTGTCATTAAAAAGGAACAACCTGAAGATGCTCCGTTAAAACCAGAGTGTTTTGACCTGGGAAGCAGTGAAGAAAGCGTATGTATTCCTGCTTTACCCTCACCAAACAATGATAGAAAGTTTCTTCAGAAGGTATCACAAAACGATGCAAGTGATTCCATCCTGGTACACTCTTCAGTTATCTCAAATTCAGACATCTCAGATAAAATAACTAAAGAGGTGAAGCCCATCGTTTGCACTAACAAGATTAAGTGTGAAACTCTTCCTGTAAAAGTAGATGGAGGTTCTCCCAATCCTATAGAGTCTTGTGGCGGTAATGTAGATAGTGGATTTGGTGGTCAACAACAAGCTGATGCACTGGAAACTGGAGATTTGGCCACTGGCAAAACCTCCAATTCAAAGGATCCCGTCGAATTATGTGTACAATTTCCTGCATTGAACACTATAGATAAGAACACTAAATCTTCATTGTTCGGGGGCCCTATTCAACATATCTCCTTTAAGCGTAGGGCTGATTTTAAATTAGGTCTTAGAGATAATGATGAAAACTTTTCTAGTTGTTGTAAGCCTGTTAATAAATCAAAGGCTCTTAGGCCTCCATCTCGGATTGGGGATCGAAGAATCAGAAAGCTACTGACGTCTAAATACTGGAAATTAGCTCCAAAGCTGAGGGATTATGAAAATCCCAGAGCTGGTAAGAAGTTTTGGTGGCTTTTGTTCTGGTAGTTCTGTTCTAGAGATTTCAACAAATTATGTGTTTGGGATCATGAATTTGTATAGAAGCATTTTGAAATATAACATTTCTTGTTCATCAGCTTTAGATGGTGAAGTAAAACCTCTTTACCGCAAGAGGAAATATGGTTACAAGCGTGAAAGATATCACCAAGACAATCTTTATAAGAGGAGGAAGTTCTCTGACGATGGCCTAATTATTGCATCTGATGGGGGGCTCAGCAGTGAGAGTGTTTGTAACTCACCTGGAAAGGGCATGATTAGAGATAAAAATGCCGCATCTGCAATGTTTCATAGAGGTATTTTATTTACTTCTTACTACTCTGGTGCCGTTCCTGCTATTTTATGATTCTTAGGTTTTGCTTAATGGCTTCAATTGAAATATACAGCAGACGGGTTATCATCTTCAGTCATAGGTCACCAATCATCTATCCACTCCAACGAATCTCATGGTAATAGAGCTCATGTTAAGTTGATGTTCATTGACTCTTTATGCTATGAATTGGTTGAGCATTCGGAGGCCTTATATGTGATTAATTGCTCTATACAGTGAAGTTCAGCATTAAGTCCTTCAGGATACCAGAACTTTACATTGAGGTCCCAGAGACGGCAACTGTTGGTTCCCTTAAGGTATAAAATGCAGTCTTATTCTTTTGGTAAATATAGTCGGGACACCTTGTTATAGGTATTTTGTCACCTGGATAGTCTCTTGTTTTTAATGATCTCTTTTCCTTGTTTAGGTAATAAATATGATGGCCTTATTGAGTATATTCCTACCAATTATATACCGATTGCTGAATTCCTTTCTTATTCTGTTTTCTATTTTAATTTCTGTAGAGGACAGTTTTGGAAGCTGTGACTGCTATACTTGGTGGTGGTTTACGTGTTGGAGTGCTTTTTCATGGGAAGAAGGTTAGAGATGATAACAGAACCCTGTTGCAAACTGGTATAACTTCTGAAGAAAATCTTAATACTCTGGGTTTCTCATTGGAACCTAGCCCTATCCAAGCTTCTACTATAATGTGTAATGAAGATCCTCCTGCTTCACTACCAAGTGAAACTCCTCTACCGATATCAAGGTAATTCAAAATTCCTTCTCTCTGATAAGAAGAAAATCACAAAAGTTTCCTTTTGCACATTTGCTTTTTTTTTGGAATCGAGATATAATATTTTGCCGCCAGTTTGTGCTTTCAAGGTGAAGCCTTTAGAGTTCAGAGTCTATATTGCCATTCCATTTTATTGGTCGTTATATTTCACCGATTGGCGGCTTATCATACCGATCTTCCTATATTTAATTTTCTTTGCAGGTCTCCGGCCTCTCCTGCTCTAGATTTGGGAATTTCTGACGAATTAGCTGACCCTCCTCCGCTGACTGATTCAGGCAATAATATTGAGAGTAATCATGAATCATTTTCCTCTCAGACTGACTTGTTGACTGACAGAACACTGCCAGATTCTAGAGCTTTGGTTCCAGTACCGCATATGAGTGCTGAAGCACTTGCTGTGGTTCCGCTAAACCAGAAACCAAGGCGAACGGAAGTTGTACAGCGTCGAACTAGGAGACCATTCTCTGTGTCAGAAGTAGAAGCATTAGTGCAGGCTGTTGAGGAGCTCGGAACTGGAAGGTGTTGTGTCTTAGTGCTTGTACCATTATGTATTTTCTGACCCTGTACTTGGGAACTTATAAGATCTGCTACTTTGCAGGTGGCGTGATGTTAAGTTGCGATCTTTTGAAGATGCTGACCATAGGACCTACGTGGACTTGAAGGTAAGAATTCAATCTTACAGAGATGGAGTTGATTTGGGGATGCGACCTTTATGGTCCTACCATCTTCCCATGGTTTAAGACATCTCAAAAGTTTCCGTAAATGCCTTCTTGGGAACACTTTGCTACCTTGGCTAATATACATAATTAATGTCTGTTCTAGTTTGTGTAATGGGTCAAATTAAAATCGATAACAAGTTTACCTGTTGGGTAAATAATTTTGTTTAGTTTTTCATTGTTAAGGTTTTGTGCACCTGTGATCTTTTTGCTAAACCAATTACAACAAATATATCTTTCTTGATTATAGTACTAGCAGTAATTCTAATCGAGGCATTATAGAGTGCTTCCAAACTTCTGTTGATGGATAAGAATTTGGTGTTTGCAGGATAAATGGAAGACGTTGGTTCACACGGCTAAGATTGCCCCTCAACAGAGAAGGGGCGAGCCCGTCCCGCAGGAGCTGTTGGACAGAGTCCTGGCTGCTCACGCCTACTGGTCTCAGTATCAAGCCAAGCAACATAGCAAGAACCAAGCTGCTATTCTTAAGATTGGCGATGGCCCTAATGTTTAGAAATAGAGGCGAAGGCGGCCGCTTGTTACGGTGTACAAAATGAAGCTACATTGATTGACAGGAACAGGGAACAAGAAGAATTGTACAAATGATTCAAATTGGTGTATTATTCTCACACTTTAATGATTTATTGCCCCTTCTTTGACATGGAATGGTTGGCATTTGTAAATGATTTGATGTAATAAAGGTCATTCTAACACATTTTACAGTGTTTTTTTCTTTTGTAATTCATTGATTTAATTGATGTAATACAGACGCTGTCCAATTTGGAAAGAACAGAAGGAATGTAATTTTATCTTTCTTTTGTTCTTTTGCGATGAGTTTTTCTCTATCGCATTTATTGTACAAGCTTATTACAAAATTTGGCGTTTTCTTACGAAGTTTCTCTGCGGCATGCACTTCATGGTTCCGATTTAATGCAGGATCATCCAAACTAGTGAACGCTGTGATTTTGCTGGTAGTGTCTCGTCTATTTTACGGGGAATGTACATTCCTAAGGGAACCTCCCCTTTAATCGTGCCAAAATAAAACTCGTCTTTAAAGTTCGTTCTTAAATTTAGGAGACATTACTTTAATGATCCACCAATCTCGGGGTAATTTTCACGTACACCAAAATTGACAGACTGAAGCTTCGGTTTAAAGCAAAGCTAAGATCTACCATCCATGGACAGAGGAGAGAAAAAGTTGACGCGGAGGTTTAATCGGTTTGTCAGAACAAATTCTCATATTATTATATGATGCATCTGGTTATTTACTTTTTTAGCTTGAATAAGAACATCCCATTTTCATTCGCAGATATCACTTAAAAAATGGAAGCTATATTTGTAGCATTTAAACATCTGACGGTGAGTAGTTAGGAGTTTTATTTGGTTCCCAGCACGTTACCACCATGTGGGAGTGGAACGGCTTTATAGTTTATACTGGCGGCATCGCTCTAGAAAAAGTCGTTGCTTTCAAAGATGGCCAAATGATAGGTTTCTTACGATCCAAGTCTTCCTATATTTTTATAACAACCACGCATACCATCTTACCAGCTTGTTTTACAAGAAACAACATTATCACAGGACACGTGACAGTCACATGTTACGTTCTAACAGGTCATCCAACCTGGCATAGTTTGAAGTTTTCTTGTATTTGCCTTTCCTATGCTAAAATTGTAATTCCTCGTATTGTTTTATATTTGGTGTATGACAAGTTTGTCCAGATTTAAGAGGACGAGACAGATTCTATCTCCAATTGCTTGAAAATCGGCGGTCTTGTAATGAACATCGTGGCTTTGTATAAAGTGAAGCTTGGCAGACGTCTGTGGCTGAAAAGTGTGCCGGGGCACCAAAAGTAATTAAGAAAAAGAAAGTAAGTATTGAGTAATAGAATGACTGCTATCTTCTTTGATCTAATTGCGTCCATATTTTTGGAATTTAAAATCTTAATTAGGCTGGGAAAAACTTTTGAACCTCGGTCATTGGCGAGCCAAACTGAGACAAAAGTATTTTGTGGCCCCAGTAGTGATTAGAACCTGCTGCATTAAAAGAACTGCTTTGAAACCTCACTAGTCAAAAACCTAATTTGGGTTTTATAATCTGAAATATTATCGCCGGCCCTGAAAACAGAAAGACTTGGGGGCTCGATAAACAGGCATCAGGGAAACATTACTACGGAGTAATGAGGTCGACAGGACGTGGGCCGAGTCAATTAGTAATTTTTATCACAAATTAAATAAGTTTAAAGAAAATGATTTGTGGTTGGCAGGTGATAATTATCCGTGTTTTGTAGTTATTAACTAGAAATTAAAAAATATAAAAATAAGATAAAAGACAAATATGTTAATTACGATCGAAAGAAGTTACTTCTATGTTATGTAGATACTCATTTTTCTCTTCTTCCCTCTAACATGGCAGGAGGCATTTATATATTTATTGGAATTTGAAGGTGAAAATCACAATCTTCTTTCTGCCACTTAATTTTTGAAATAATTTGTTTGTATATTTTGACATTACCATCTACTATAAATTATTATTTATCTAATAAATAAGGATATAAGTGATCTATCATGAAACCATTTCATGTCATATATTTATTTTTCTCGTTGGGTAAGGACTAAGGAAAGAGGAGTTTTAAAACAATAATAAAGAAAAGATAGTCCTAGTTGAAGTGCTAAATCATTTTGGCAATCTGACTATATACTGTGTACTATATATTGATATGTGGGTATTCTAGCAAAAATTGGCACAAGCAACACCATACTTCATTGTGTTCTAGACCATACATATGTAGAAAAATATCACCAATGATTTAAAATAATGAACAACTTCATTTATATATCAAAATACCACGACCAATTGGAAGCAATTCCATGTGTAAGCAAAAGCCATACTAGGACTCAATACATGTGTTATTAGCCAAATGTGTAAAAGAAATACTATCAGTCATTAAAAATAAATATCACGTACACTTTAAAATAGGAATATTATTTTAGAGTACAAATCATGTCCTATCTCAATGCAAACTATGCAAGTATTCTATTTATTAAATACCATGTTTATGTATAAAAAAATACCACCATTCATTATAAATAAGCATAGACTTTTAAATATGAACATAATGAATGAATGAAAATAATACCATGTCATAAAACAAACTATATCAGGACTCACAGTACATTTAATACTATAGTTATATACACAAATTACCATAATGAAATAACAATAACAATTTTAGTGAAAAATAAGAATACCATATCTGAGTACAAACCATACACTATATCAATGCAAACTATACTAATGCTCTATCTATTTAATATAGTATGTATGTATATAAAATACCATCATTCATTACATATAAGCTAGATCTACACTTTAAAATGGAAATAAAATGACATTACAATGGAAACTATACCAATATTCAAAATATTCAATACCACAACTATAAAAAAGTTACCATGACACATTTAAAGTAGCAATTTCAATGAAAATAACAATACCATCTCTAACTACAAATAATACCCTGTGTTAAAAAAGTTGTACTAGTATTATATTTTTCCAATATAATACCTATGCATAGAAGATAGTATCATTCATTACAAATAAGTACGAGATACACTGTTAAATAGGAATATATTGACTGAATGGCAAAATTATCATGCCTCAATACAAACTATTATAAGAATTAATACATTCAATATTAGAGCTATAAAAAATTACCATAACTAAATAATAAAAATAATAAGTAACAATTTCGTTGGAAAATGGGAATATTCTCTCTAAGTGTAAATCACAATTCACATTAATGCATACTATACTAGTAATCTATAATATACTACGTCCATATATAAAAAATAAACATAATTCATCACAGATAAGCAAGATATACACTTTAAATGGGAATATAATGATTGAAAGGAAAGAATAACACACATTAATATAAACTATACCAGGACTCATTACATTTAATACCATAACTATGTATAAAAATTACCATGACATAATAACAATAAGTATCAACTTTATTGAAAATGTTAATTCTATAATTTGGTGGAAATAATACCAAACATCAATATGAAGGACACATATTGGCACATTCCAAAGCAACAAACTGTGTCCTTTAAAGGTTTTGTTGAACGAGGTTAATTACATTTCCGTATGGTTAACCATGATTTTGTTAGAAAATTTGAATGGAAAAATGTAAAGGACAAGGTTTGGTAAATGACCGTACTTCAAATTTTGTTTAATAAAGGTTTTGTTGAACATGGTTAATTACATAGTCTCTGAAGTAAATCTAGCGTTAGTATAGACTTTACGTTCACTACACAAAATGCACAAGAAGAGGGGGGGGGGGGAGGTGTTGAATTATGTATCCTTTTTTCGTGAAAACAATCCCCTTCTTAATTTATTAGAAAACTTGCTTTTTAAAAACTATTAAGAAGAATATCACAATGTATTACAATTAACTTCTAGGTACTTGTGTAAACAATAGGAATTAAAAGTTGAGAGTTAGAGAGTGAGAGTCGACACAACAGTTTTATCCTGGTTTACCCCAAACCGTGGGCTACGTCCAGTCCTCAGAATCCTTTATGAGATTTCACTATACTTCTAAAAAATACAAGTATTCTTTTCACCAAGCTTCTTCAGGTCTCTTACAGCAAGTATTCTTTCTCACTTAACCTCTTCAGGCTCTCAGTTTTTTCCTTCTTTCTTACAGAGAAATATTGCGAGCTTTGTTAGAGAAGATAATAGCTCTAGAGTTTAGCACAATGAAAATAGTGTTTCACTAGCTTTTTAAAATCTCTCACTTTAAAATCACTAACTTTTTCAGTCTTCGACTCCGACTAATATTTATAGCCTTCGTCTTCAACTTCTTTTTGATAACCGCTTCTTTCTTCTTGTTACTTGATATTTGAAGAAACAGTTATTCAGTTGAGTTTTGTAACTAACTTAAACTGATTAATCATTTGATGTAGTATCGGGTCTTCGTCTTAGTTTTTCTTTCGTCTCACTTTCTTCTTCCGCTTCATCTCATTTTCATTCGTCTTATTTTCTGCTCTGCTTCGTCTTAGTTTCTTGCGTCTTAGTTTTGCTCCGCTTCGTCTTACTTCTTTGCGTCTTGGTTTTGGCTCTGCTTTGTCTTAGTTTGACTTCCGCTTCGGTCTTAGTTTGACTTTGCTTCCGTCTCACTTTGGCTTCCACTTCGTCTCACTTTCTTTCGTCTCATTTTTTGCTCCGCTTCGTCTTAGTTTCTACTTCCGTCTTACTTTCTTCTTTCGCTTCTTCTTAGTTTGACGTCAGCTTCGTCTTAGTTTTTGCTTCCACTTCGTCTCATTTTCTTCCGTCTTACCAAAACAGTTCATCACTTTCTAATAATATTATTATTTGATTTTTATTAAAATTATTAATCGTAAAGTCATTTTGACTTAACAGTATTGTGGTTAACTATGTTGTTGTTAGAAAATTTAAAAGGAAGAAATGAAGAAATCAAATTGGTACATGATTGTGCATCAAAATATGTTTCTTAAAAACTTTGTACAATATAATTAACTATATAGCCATGTGATCAATCATGTTCTTTTATAAAATTTTGAAGGTAAAACGGGAATGGAATAGATTGCTGCATAAACATGTACAAAATTATGTGGAATTAAGATTTTATTAGACACTATTAATTATACTCCTGTGTACAAAATCATGTCCATTATTTATGTTTTTAGACATAGTTGAGTATATGACACTATGGTAACTGGTGTTCATGTTAGAAAATTTAAAGGAGTGATAATTAAACCTAAAAATTGTCAGTTTGTTGGTGATTACTTTATGCCTATTCTTTTGTACTGATACCATCAGTATTTTTCTTAAAGCTTTATTAAATCTTGAAAATGAACATCCACTTTCAATGTGTAATATAACTTTACAAAATTTGTTTGCCTATTCCTTTTGGCCTCATTTAGCAACTATTGTGTTTTTGTTATTTAGTAAGGAAGCATAAAAAAGAAGTTAGTCATATAAAACAAGAGAGTTAAATATAATGAAACCTATAGGTAGTGGAAGAATTGGGTGTAATGCTAAGGTATTATTAGGCATAGATTGTGTTTCTGGTATATACTAAAAAAATTATTTCAGAAATTTGATTTCTGTAATAGTTATAATAATTTGAAAAACATTTTTATGAATGTTGTGCCTGATACAAATTACATCGATGAATTTGAGAGATACTATAATGAAATGGTGATACTACCTATAGGAATAGTAAAATTTGATGTCAATATGAGTAGGAGCAAGGATCGTTATATAGAAACAAGTTTGATTCAATAACATAAACACAAAAACTCAAAGAATGATATAAATCACCATACTCATAAAGAAGATATCATTGAGAGTGATAAGATTCTAGTGTTAGATCACCAATAATAAGATAGATAATATTACGTATTTTTAGAGAACCTATAACAAGATTTATGATTGGCCTAGGTTTAAGGTCAATATTAATTTACTACAAGTTCACGACATAGCTATAGCTAGAATCGGCAAGTAAGGGTTGATCCCATAAAGGCTGTAAATACTAGTAATTACCCTTTTTCTATTATCTAGCCTAAGAATTAGATTTTTAGATTTTAATTAAAGTTAATGCTAAACAAATAAACTAAATTAAGATTAAACAATTATGAACTCAAGGCAAGTAGAATACGAAGAAAATCAATATCAAATAGTAATGTCTAGGTGATAAATTCCCATAGGAATCCTTGAATTATTAACCTTTTATCATGCAATCATATTATTGGACTATGAAAATTCATATCTTATGTTAATATCTCTATTGAGACTATTAATATATCAATTGATTAATAGAACTCTTTCTAGTTAAAACCTTTAGGATTGCTTTACCAATTTATGAATTCTGCTATTAGGTTTGGTCATAATCTAGAGGATTTATGTCAGCCTATCTTTAGGTTTGCATGCTACTTCTTTGAATTATAGTAGATCTATTTATACAAGAGGATTTCTCGATCTCAATCTTATTAAATCAAAACATGCACTAATATTCTAGATATATTAGAAAAAGAATAAAATGCATAATTGAATCGCAATAAATTAATTAATATAATTGCAATGAATAAAATATTAAAACCTATTTTAATCCCAAACTAGGGTTCATCATACCTAGATACTAAACAAGTTTAGTTACTCATAGAAAATGAAATCAAAGATAAACATGTGGAAAAACTAATAGAAAACAAAGAAATCATAATTCTAAATCTCCGTTTCTTTTCTATTGAATCTTCTTACAAGTATGGATTTAATGTTGTAATCTACTGGATCTCTTGATGTATTCTTCATGTTTTCATTATTCTTTGATCAAAATCGTGGCCTCTCTAGGTGTCTTATGTCTCAAAACTACCTAATAATTTGTCTCTCTTTTTTTGCCTCTAATTACGTACTTTTATAGTGAAAACCACGATTTTTGGGACATTCATGGTCGCTTACAGGTTCGTGTAGCTCAAAAAACACCTAAAATTATGACTTTACATGTTCATTGAGACTTGCACAGGCACATACACGGTTGTGTAAGTTTAGGCAACTTCAAATCTTCATTTTATGCCACAGTTTTATTAAAATTCTTCTCCTTTTTATCTATAAAGGTAGTTATCACCTATAAATGCACTTAGAGCAAATTAAGTACCAAATATACAACAAAACTATAAAATGTCAAGAAAAATATGTTAAATGTGGGTGTATAATTATAGTCAAATATGCATTTATCAAACATCCCAACACTTAAGATTTTGCTTGTACTCAAGCAAATTATAATCTAAATTATCAACTTTACAACATCCATTTTAATTAATCTCTACCTATCAATACATACTCTAAATCATGTCATAGTAATCAAATTAACATACAAGTAGAATCAAGTTATCCTAAAACTAACTTCCTAAGTTAATATTAATAATAATCACATTAATAATCTTATTGGAAGCAAAAGCATAAATCTTTATACCCTCACCAAAGTTTCACTTAATGCTCTTAAGTGTTTAGGGTGAAAAATATCAAACTCTTAATTCATTGCACAGTAGAACTCTTACCATAAGCTTGCCATATTATCACAACACAGGCCCATGATCATTTCAAAGGGAATATGATCCACAACACAGGCCCATGATCATAGCAGGTAGGCCACAATCGTGACAGAAGTTCAGGAAGTGGCCATGCCATGATCGTGACAGAAGGCTTAGATGTGAGCCACGATCGTGGCCTACATTGAACTTCATATTTTGAGGAATTGTTTGGACCTTTAGGACCCCGAAAAACTCTAAGGTTACCTAAAACATAAGAGGTAGAGAAAAGGGAGCATTCGTGCAGCCACTGTTGAAAACCCTAAAGAGAGAAAGAGGAAGAGGAAGAGGAAGAAGGAGGAAGAAGAAGCGATCTCGACATGCTTCCCAGATCAGGAGGTTTTGTGACGCTGCTACCTTCCTAAATCATCCATTCTAAGTTTCTATTTCCTTTTTCATTTCAGTTTTATTCATGTATAAAGTTGGGATGGATTATATGATGATAGATAGTAGAATGATGATGATGTTCTTACTTTCCTTCGAGATTTTATTTTGATTTAATAATAATCTAGTTAATTGTGTTTATTGGATGAATGTTGTAATTTAATTACGTTCTTCCATAATTCGGTAATAAATTGAGAGGGTGAACTGAATGAAAAATGATTATATTGGATTAATGAGAGTTAGGCGATTTAATAGAAACCGTGATAAATCATATTGGTAATTGTGCAGAGAGAGATCCCTTGTGATGTTCCAATAGTTTATTAGAGTGCTTCATATCTAATTAGGTTTTAGATAATTTGTGAATTGAGAGATTGCAAATTTCATAATCTAAATAGGGTTTATAATTTAGGATTTAATGGTTATAACTCGAGAAAGAGTAATCAACCATAGGACAGTCTAGAACTGACACTCCATTGACACATAATCGGCTAGGTTAGCATTAATGATAAGTAAAATCCCTTTACTTATAACTGGTTAATTTCTCTTAATTGATTTTCATTATGTTTCTGCATTGCTCAAATTTCATTTTTTTGTGCTAATTTCTGAATTACGACTCTTGCCAATCAATTTCTCGAATTTACTTTTATTGTGAAACTTATTTTTATTAATTCAATCTTCTTAGCCTTAGATAACACATAATTAGATTAGTTCCCCCTCCTAGTGGGATCAACACCTCTCATACTATAGTCATGACGTATGCGTTTGCAGTATTAAAGGGCTTATAAATTTTAAAGCTCGAATGACATGATCAAGGTTTTGGCACCGTTGCCAGAGAGGCTTAGATTAGTTTAATTCTTATAGTCTAAGGCTTTTTCACCATCTTTTGTGAAAAAAATGGCTGGGCATAAAGTAGACGACACATCAACTTGGATATCACCAGACAATAATGGGGAATCTTAAGAGTTGAACACTAAAAAGAGATGGAAAGAATGATGGTGGAGGAAATACATCATAAAGAGAGACAAACCCTTATGGACGTCATGAGGCTACAGCTTAATGCCTATCATTAAGGGATTATGAGACCATCAGTGTAAGAGAATATGTTTAAGATCAAACCATTACTGTTAAACATGTTACGAACCAACATGCAATTCTACAGATTAGCCAATGAAGATCCTAAAGCTTATTTAGATAATTTCTTAGAAATTTACGACACCTTCCAATATATTGGGATGTTAGAGGATGCTATTAGGATAAGGCTCTTTCCCTTTACATTTAGGGATCGAGCCAAGGCCTGGTTAAATTCTCTCCACCTAGCTAACATCATAACTTAGAAGCAGTTGGTGCAAGTTTTTTTACATAAGGATTTACCTATAAACAAGACAACAAGAATAATAAAGGAAATTATTAATTTCCAAAACGAGGAGTCTAAGCGTAGGAGCAGTATAATGTTGGGACCCGATCCGAAAATCGGATCCCATCCGGAAAACAAAAAAAACGAAAAGCAAACAGAATTGAAGCAAAGTGGGGAAAGTTCGCGAATCGGAAAACACATTGAAGCGAAGCGGAAAACGAGTGTATCGAACTGAAACAAATTCCAACATCCCGGAGAAATACAAAGTATAGAAAACGTATCGCGTTGGATAACCTTAAGACATTCCATTCCGAAATCCGGTATAAATTTTTTTTTCTTTCTTTCCTTTTTCTTTTCTTTTCCTTTTCTTATCATTTTCATCTTAAAACCATTCTCATTCTTTTATTTTCTTTTCCTCATTCGTCAAACTAATCATAATAGTTCCCTTCTGGAAATTTATCCTCAATCTAAACTCCATTCATATAATTCCTAACACTTATCTCTTAATCCATTCTTATTCTTAACCCGATTGTTACCG
>JANIHZ010000210.1:27935579-27954284 GCA_027478365.1 Erythroxylum rufum | reverse complement strand
AAAGTTTCCACAGGAAGCATCCCATCACCGATAGGAAGGGTAGAATAGTCATTTGGAATGGTTTTCGAGTGCTTAGAAACTCCCTTACATGTTCATGCATCATCTCATATCCGCATACATGTGAATAGTATATTTTTGCACATGCAAATGACTGTACATGCATTTATGACATTTTCCGGTATAATTGTTAATAAATGTGATTGTTTTTTATAAAAAAATTGTGATTTGTGTGCATGAAAAATTGAGTCAGAGAGGGTCATTGTGATTTTCGAATTTTTAGAGAATTTTAGAAATTTTTTCTGAAATTTTGGAGATAATTTTTAGACTAGGAAAAATGCCAAGTGGCGGAATAATTGGTGAATAGTAGTAGAAATAAGAGTCGAATGGAAGTAGAAATTTTAATATGTGACATTTAGATTCAATGACTCCAAGATTCTATATAATGACAGCTCCACTATTAGAAGCAATCAAGGTCAATCTAAAACATAAACCTTCTTTATATGTATCGTATCTTATAGTCATTAATGAGAGATGAGAAACACAAGTGTCATTAAAATTTGGGAGAAATTTGGGTTGAAAATTTGAGATAAATGGACTAGCTTTTTAAAAGATCAATTGGAGACACAAAAAAGTGACAAGTGACATCCACTCATAAAGTTTTTCTCCCAAATTAAAGACCATTTCATGGCCTTTCAATTTCCATTCACGATACATGCTTCTCTTCTTCATTTTCTCCTATTTTTTTCATCTTTCTCTTCATCACTCACGAAACTCACTCTCACCCTCACCATGTTGATTTTTGTCCCACTCTTTTCCTTTGCTTGCTCTTCTTTTGCTTATTAAAAATCCAAACCTAAACCTCACCCCCTCAAGATGTTGATGGTCGTGCGTGTTGGAGGGAGTTAGAGCTTTTATGGTTGTTTAGAGATTGAAAGTTTTGGAAGCTAAAATAGGTAAGAAACATGTTTTATATCATGGGTTTGTAGTTAATTAAAAACATTTGTGATGTTAGTTACAATTAATTGCATGGAAATTGTGTTTGGAGAATATGGGTGTGTGTGTGAGAATTTCTTGCTTATGTGAATGATGAAGGATATAGAATGTGATAAGTGTAATTTAGAGATGGCTTAGATGTTTTGGAAGTTAATTGATGTTGTAAGAGAGTGTAGAAAATGATGGATGATGAAGTGTATATTGCTACCATTTTGTGGATAAATGTTCAAGTGGAGGTCTTGATTTAGGGTGGTTGTTATATTAAGTAAATTGAGTGGTTATTGGTGTAAACTTGGTATGGAAGTGATAGAAGTTGAGTTAGGTTGAAAAAGCTGGAAATTGGATTTGTGTATGTGTCAATGATTTGGCCATAAATTCTTCTATAATTGTACAAATGAGATGATTTTTGGCTTGAATTAAACTAGAGGTGTTTGGCTCTATTTCTTGTGAAGGAAGTGATGTTTAATTTTGGCTTGAAGAGTTCCAAATTTTGACTTGAATGTGTCAATGTGTGTAGGGATGAATAGTGCAATTTTAGTGACACTAAAGTTGAATTTGTGATATGAAACTTTGGGAATTTTTCTGGGTTGATTTTGGAAGATTTTGCTATAGGGGTCTTCATGAAAGTTGTAGAATGTGTTCTGATCTTTCCATTGATATAAAGCATGGAATTTTTTGACAAGGGGATAGGAAGTTATGATTTTAGAAGATTGTGGTACTGGTTAGGATGACATGTATTGGGCAGTAACTTTGATTAGGATTTTGACTCCTTTAAAGGTGGAATTAGTTTTCTAGTCCTTCAAGGAAATTGTAGAGCTTTCTTTGATCTTTCTGTTGATACCAAGTTTGTACAATTTGAAGTTCTGAGTAAGAAGTTATGAGTTATGGAAGTTAGGATGTCGGAGGAAGAAAAACTAGAGTTTCCAGTCGATCACTGTAGTCGACTTAGTCGACTAATAGTCTTCAACTAGTCGACTATTGTCATGTTTCCCTGACCCGACCTCTCTCCACTATTTTGAGTATAACTTTTTCATCCGACTTTCGATTGACGTGATTGTCGAAGCATCGGATTCATAAGACATTTATCTACCTCTCCATATGAATTTGTGGATTTTTGAGATTCAATTGAAATTGATGGATTAAATCAAAATGAGTGGATCGATTAAAAGAATATGAATTAGTTATTTTTCTGCACATACTTCAGTGTTTTGGCAATATCCGGACCTATAGAGGTCCGAATTAAGTAATTTTGGTGTCTATGGATTCCTAAGACATAGGGGAACATTTTTATTCAAGAGGGGTTGGCTAGGTTTCCTCATTTTCACTGCCTTATGGATCACGAATAGTAAACCCAACAGTGTAGGTTTTAGAAAAACTGAAATAAGTCGATGAGCAAAAAATTGGGAGTTTAATGATGTTAGTGAGGTTTAAACCTAAGAATAAATGAGTTTTGATATGGGAATGGTTTTGGTGATGGAATTTATGATACTGGGATTGTCACGAACATGCATTGTACACATTTCACTTCCTGCATATGCATTATTGTACACTCATTATTGTACACTTCTGATTGTACAACTTGTGATATATGTGTATCTTAATTGGTATAGAGACACATTTGGAACGTCAACCGACAGACGTTGTCGACACTTCTAGGCACTAGCTTTGGAAGCTGTTGGTGAGTAACATAGACGGTTTCTCTCAATTATTAATTGCATATAATTATGTGGTGGATAATGGTGGGTCTACGAGTTGCTTGTGATTGTGGATTCCAGACAGAAGGTCCAATGACTGTGTACTGGGGAATTGTATTATCGAAGTGCTACTTGTATGTGAATTTTGAAACCTACGTGCCTATTATGTGATTAATTATGAGATATGCTAATTGATTGTGGCATATGCATTTCATTCATGAATGCATAATCACATAATGACAATTGTGACCGGAGCAGCCACCGATTATAGCTTAAAGCTCAACGAGTGTATTTGAGCCTCGAGCTCAACAATGATTTAGAGCCTTAGGCTCAATGTTTAATGAGCCCTATAAGGGGTAGTTTAGGCGCTCGGTTACAACACCGTAATAATTGAAAAAGTGTCACATGAGCATTTCATATGCATTTGCTTAAATATGCTTGATTGAGTGAAAGGCAAAATACCTCATGCTTATGTGAAATATGTGTTACCTATGATTAATGTGAAGTTGTGACATATGTGTAATATGAATTGTTATGTTTCTTGGATTGAGTGAACCATCGATGATGGTTACCTCACTGAGTTCGCAAAACTCACCCAAAATTTGCAACAATTTTTCAGGATAAGAAGAACACCCCGTTAGGCCAACGGGAGTATACCTAAATCATTCAAGCGAAGGATAGAGGTCAGGATCAGTTCGCGTCTGCATTTCATATCTTTAATTTTATATTAAACTATATATTTCACAACTGTTGTATGAATGTGTATTTTGAAATAACTAAAGTGTTTGTTATTGTGAAAGGGCCAATTTGGAATATGGGAATTTTGTAAATTCCACTGTATAATTGAAAAAGGGATTATGCCCTATTTGATTATGGTCTTCCGCATATTATGTTTTATGTTTTAAAAAAATGTTACTAATTTTCGAGTGATTGAGTACTTTAGCACGCCACCCTCGTAGGGCACAGACTTGAATATCATCGTCGATGTTGAGTTCAGGTCTTGCGGGAATGGGGTGCTACAAGGGGAGAGGTGGATAAGCCTTATGTTCCCAAATGTAACCATTGTGGCAAGTTCTATAAAGGGAATGTTTTCGGTCGACGAGAGCTTGTTTCAACTATGGGGAGAAAGGGCATATGGCTAGAGAGTGCCCGTAGTATGCAAGACATAAGAGAACTTAGATGCAAGCTTCAAAAAGGGCTAAGACTGTGGGACACAAGACTGCAACTGAAGTGGGCAGTTCTGATGCAGCTAAGAAAGTGAACCCTCCAGGGAGACCAAGGAGATAAGCACCAGCTAGAGTATTTGCAATGATGAGGGAGGACGCAGAAACTGCTCCAGAAGTTGTGACTGGTATGGTTAAATTATTTGATGATGATATTATTATTTTGATTGATCCAGGTTCTACCTATTCATTTATTTCGTCAAGTAGAACTGGTATGATAGAAATTTGAGCTCATTGGATACTCCTTTGACGGTTAGTACTCCAATCGGCCAGTGTATTATTATTAGTCAAGTTTATAGAGATTGTAAAATATGTATTGGTAGAGGAAAATTAGCGGTGGATCTAATGACATTGAAGATGGGGGGATTAGATGTGAATTTGGACATTGATACGTTGGAAAGGTATAATGCCATTTTATATTGCAAATAGAAGATAGTAGAGTTTGAGTTGGATGAAGGTAGAACGGTGGTTTTTATAGGGAACAGAAAAGCAAGTCCGCCTAGAATTATTTAAGCTCTGACAGTAGAGAAAATGATGAGGAAAGGATATGAAGCATTCTTGGCATATGCATAGACACGAAGGTAGATGGAGGGAAGTCAGTAGATATTCTTGTGGTCATGGAATTCCTAGATATCTTTCCAAAGGAATTACCAAGACTACCATCACCTAGGGAAATTGAGTTTCCCATCCAGCTTCTTCCAGGTACTACACCGATATCAATTCTACCTTATAGAATGGCTCTAGCAGAATTGAAGGAACTTAAAGAGTAGTTAGAAAATTTGTTAGAGAAAGGTTATATTAGGCCTAGCTCTTCACCTTAGGGAGCTCCAGTTCTTTTTGTGAAGAAGAAAGATGGATCGTTGAGAATGTGTGTGGACTATAGGAAGCTTAATCATGTCACTATCAAGAATAGATATCCGCTCCCACCCATAGATGATTTGTTTGATCAATTGCAAGGGGCAAGGGTCTTCTCCAAGATAGATTTGAGATCAGGTTACCATCAGTTGAGGATAAAGGAGTTCGATGTGTCAAAGACTGCTTTTAGAACACGGTATGACCATTAAGAGTTCTTAGTCATGCCTTTTAGACTAACGAATTCCCCTGTAGCCTTCATGAACTTAATGAATAGAGTCTTCAAGCCTTTCTTAGACCGACTTATCATTGTCTTTATTGATGATATCTTGGTTTATTCTAAGAGTGACAAGGAGCATGAGGAACATTTACGGATTACTTTGGAAACACTGAGGAAGAAAGTGTTGTATGCCAAATTCGATAAATGCGAATTTTGGCTAAGGGAAGTGGTGTTCTTTGGACATGTAATTTTAGAAAAAAGAGTACATGTGGATCCGAGGAAAATAAAAGCTGGGGTGAAATGGTAAGCACCTAAGAATATAGCAGAAGTGAGGAGTTTCTTGGGTTTAGCTGGTTATTACAAAAGATTTGTAGAGGGCTTTTCCATGATAGCAGCCCCACTTGCCAAATTGATGAGGAAGAATCAGAAGTTTGTGTGGACAAAGGAGTGCCAGAACAGTTTTGAGGAATTAAAGAATAGGCTCACAACTGCATCGATTTTGACTTTGCCTTCTGGTAGTGAGGGGTATATAGTGTATAGTGATGCCTCAAGGAAGGGATTGGGATGTGTGTTGATGCAAGGAGATAAGGTGATTGCTTATACTTCTAGGCAATTAAAACCCTAAGAGATGAATTATCCTACACATGACTTGGAGTTAGCTGCCATATTTTTTGCATTGAAGATATGGAGACATTACTTATATGGAGTCACCACCAGGATATTTACAGACTAGAAGAGTCTTAAGTATTTGATGAGCCAAAAAGAGTTAAATCTAAGGCAAAGCAGGTGGTTAGAACTACTGAAGGATTATGACTTGATGATATATTACCACCCAGGGAAAGCTAATGTAGTAGCGGATGTATTAAGTAGAAAATCTACTATGGCACATATGGAGACAGTATATCTTCCTTTATTAAAGGAATTAGCTAGACTTAAGGTGACACTGAAGTGAGTTGAATCTGATTGTATATTGGCAAATTTTAGAGTACGGCTAGTATTGAATGAGAAGATTAAGGAATTGCAGGAGCAAGATGAGTATTTGACCAAGCTTAGGGAAGAAATTAAGAATAGTAAACCCTCTGAAATAGAGATAAGAGAAGATGGATTGATGGTAGTAGGTAATAAATTGTGTATTCCAGACATGTTAGACTTGAAAGATGAGATTCTTGATGAGGCGCACAATGCTCCCTATGCAATGCACCCGGGGAGTACGAGAATGTATAGAGATTTGAAAGAGCACTTTTAGTGGAGAGAAATGAAGAAAGATGTTGTAGAGTATGCTAGAAAATTCTTAGTGTGCCAGCAAGTTAAAGCAGAACATCAAGAGCCTATTGGTAAGCTTAAACCTTTGTCAATTCCTGAATGGAAATGGGAGAAGATTTCGATAGATTTCTTAATGGGATTGCCAAGGACTAGCAAGAAGCATGATGCAATATGAGTGATTGTTGATAGGCTAACTATGTCGGCATATTTCTTGCCAATTAGGCAAATGGATTCTTTGAATGTCTTGGCCAAGAAATACATAGATGAAATAATCAGACTTCATGGGATTCCAAGTTCTATAGTCTCGGATAAAGATCCGAGGTTCACCTCCAGATTATGGGAAAGCTTATAAGAGGCTTTGGGAACTAAGTTACATTTTAGCACAGCTTTCCATCCACAGACTGATGGCCAATCAGAGAGGACAATAAGGATATTGGAGGCAATGATGAGAGCTTGTGTTATAGATTTCAAAGGCTCATGGGATGATCATCTGCCTTTAATTGAGTTTGCTTACAATAATTCCTACCACTCAGGAATTCAAATGGCACCTTATGAAGCTTTGTATGGTAGGAGGTACAGAACTCCTATTTGTTAGGATGAGGAAGGTGAAAGGAGACTTTTGGGACCTGAGTTAGTACAAGCTACAGTTGATAAGATTAAATTAGTGAAGCAAACACTTAAAGTAGCTCAAGACAGAATGAAGAGTTATATGGATGCACATAGAAGGGAGATGGAATTTGAAGTTAGAGACAAAGTGTTTCTTAGAGCCTCTCTATGGAAAGGAGTCTTGAGATTTGGTAACCTCAATCTAAGATACATAGGCCCTTATGAAATTATTGAGAAGATTGGGCCTTTAGCCTACAAGTTAGCTTTGCCACCAGAGTTATCCAAGATTCACAATGTCTTCCATGTATCAATGTTAAGAAAATACCGATCAGATCCTTCACACATAGTTCAACCTTTAGAGGTTCAATTAAGAGAGGATTTGACTTATGAAGAACAACCAGTGGAGATTTTAGATTCGAAGGAAAAAAGTCTTGAGAAACAAGATTGTGAAGCTGGTTAAAGTCTTATGGAAGAACCATGCAAGAGAGGAGGCAACATGGGAGCCTTTAGAAGCAATGAAAGAGAAGTATCCACACCTCATAGTAGACTATGGTAAGAATTTGGAGGACGAAATTCTTTAAGGGGAGGAGAATTGTTGGGGCCTGAATTTTTTTTATTTTGTCCAGTTATTTATGATTTATTTATTTATTTTTTTTATTTTTAGAATTGAGTCCATTAATTTAGCGAGCATAAGTTGAAATTAGAAATTTAGAATGGAAATGTTAGAATTAAATTAGAGTATAGTATGGTATTTAAATAGCCTAATGAGTAAGTAGTCTTCTGGATTAAATGAAGAGGGGCAAAATAGGAAGAACAAGACAAAACGTTGTCTTGAAAAAGAAAGAAGAGAAGAGAGAATCGTGAGAAGCTAAGAGAAGAGAAAAAAAATGTAGAGAAGAAAGAAGGAAGAATAAGAAAATGTGGGAAGCTAGGGAGGAAGAATAAAGAAGGAGATTTGGGCTAAGTTAAGGTAAGTTTCATCTTTATTCTTACTTGGTAGAAAACAAGAAGAGATTATAGAGAGAAATGGGTTTGTGTTGGAAGAAAGAAGAGAAACCATGTTGATTTTTCATGGATTTCTAAACTAGGTTTTGGTTTTTCTAACCTAAATAGACTATGGGTAGGTTAAGTTTAAACTCAAATTTATCATTTTAATTATTGAAGTTTTATGAATTTTTCCATTTGAATGTTTGTTTGAATGGGAATTTGGTTTATTTTAGGAAACCAAGAAAACCCTATCCAAGAGCAAGAGGAAAGGAACAATTTTGTTGGATTTTTCAAACAATTTAGGTGGGTAATGTGTTTATAGTTATTGTGTAAATGGGCAAATTTCTTGCCTATATATGTATGTTTAAATTGCTTGAATTTGAATTGTTGTGAATGTTGGAAATTGCATTATGATGTATTGTTATGTCATGCCTTGAAAGATGCTATGACATTTTATATATTCGAAAAAGAGGAAAAAGCATAAAATGAATGAAAATATGAATATATGTAATGAATTGAATTGAGCATAGAATTTGCTTGTGTTTGGGGAAGAGAGAAACCATTTCGTTCGTCACATGTACGTTGACCTAAAGCTTTCTCCTGGCTGCCTGCTTATGGCATATGAGATCCTAAGAATGGACTCATTTTGTTCATGGTGTAAACTTCGATTTCACCATTTTGATCCATGGAACTCTCAAGCCATTTGTTTGTGCATTTCATCTTTGAATTGTCAAGTGTGATGCATTGGAGTGTTATGTTTGATGGCTAAATGTTTATGTTATGTGTTATATGTTAACTTCCTTAATTATGAGTTTTTGAGCTGGAATTGTGAATGATTGAATTGCTAGACTTAAATGAGATATAGATGTAGATATATATATGGTTGTGTGGCTTGTTACCGATGGCTATAAATGTATTAGCCACTGAGCTTTGTAGCTCAACCCATTATTTTCTCCTCAGGTGCAGAACAAGAAGATTGTTGATCCTTACAAGGCAATTGAAAACTCCGAGATAGATACATTTAGTAACTAAGTTAGTTTCATTACTTTTGGGTAGCTTTAGCAGTATATCAAACATGAGCATCCATTGTATTTTGTATTAAGTTATTGATGTAGTTGTTGATATATAACTAAAGCTTTGTTCAAACTCTATTTTGTTTAGTAATGAGATTCAGAATTGAAGAAGTTCCTTTTATGTATGTTTACATTTTTCTTTGGTTGAGTTGTTGATGGTTGTGGGAAATTGGAAATATGTAAGTGCAGAGTTTTGTGTTTGAATGTTGGGTTCTGGGTTTCAGAACTAAAGGTTTCGCCGCGGCGAAGCCAAACCTTGGCCATGGTGTCGTCGCAGAGTATTTATCCCGAAGGGTGCGGTTGTTCGTCACTGCGTCGAACTTCTCCCGAACAGTCCTTGAAAATGTTACCTTAGTTTCGCCGCGGCGAACATATACTTTGCCGCAACGAACCAGCCAATTGTTGCCGCTGAAATTCTCCTTAAATCGAAGTTTTTGACTTTCCTTTAGCACAATCCTCGCCCAACCGCCTCAAATGGTCCCCTCGGGATTAGTCACAGGACTCGGGCCCAACAATAGCCCTATTACACTACTATACACAAAACCTCATAGTGCAGACTATCAACACTTCACTACTGATTACCAACATCACCAGTTTTATTAATATAACTCTTGACAACAATAACTACCTAATTTGGTGACATTAAGTTAAAGTCATACTACTTACTTATTAGATGGATCCATCTCTCCACTATTTAAGCATCATGAATCAACCGATGACATTTCGCCTCTTTCAGCAGAGTTGTTGGAATGGTAAACATATGACAAATTAGTCTACTCCCATTTTGAAGTTACGTCACAAGCTCAATGTTCTTCCAAACATTAGCTTGAAGGGGGCTGATAATAACTCATCTTCCCAATCTTTTCAATAGTAATATCATCTTAATGTAGATAAGCATCGTACATTATCTGATCATTTTAGTTTAGATAAGCATCATACATTATCTGATCATCTTAGTTTAGATTAAATCATGCACAACCTGATCATGTAGTTTAGATTGCATCAAAGTTAAATTAATTCATCTTACCTCAAACTATGTATAAAAATGGAGGTTGTAAAGCTACATACTTTAGAAAATCAACACAATACACTTTACTTTCAAATTCTTAGTTTTATCTTCTTCCTTTCAGTAACCTATTTGATCTCTTGGCCCAATGATTCTTAATTATATCCTTATTGATCAGGGACTGAAAAATATTAAAGTAATGAATAAGTTCTGGTTGGACTCAAAACCTTCATCGGGGCTAGAGTAAGTCGAAGAATAAATATAGCTCAGCGGGGGATTGTTACAGGTCTTATGATAGAACCAACCCCAAAAGCTAGCTTAAAGGGTGGGAAAGCTCATGAGCCTATAAACCCCACATCTCTTTTATTACCGATGTGGGACAATTAGACCATAACATTCTACCACGCTTTGCAACCTAGACACTGGTAGGTTGGCAATACGTTAGACCATTTCTAGCCTCGGGTGAATAGTACTATACCGACATAACCACTCACATACCCACAGGCTAACTATGGGCTAGACTTTTTCTAACCCCTAGGCGAACACTGCAATACTGACGTCACCACCCGTGGGCATGGCACGAGGACTTGAAGGAGTGGTGTTAGCTCTGATACTAATTGTTACAGGTCTTATGGGAGAACCAACCCCAAAAGCTAGCTTAAAGGGTGTGAGAGCCCATAAGCCTATAAACCCCACATCAGCCTCTTTTATTACCAATGTAGGACAATTAGACTGTAACATTTGTTACAGGTCTTATGGGAGAATCAACTCCAAAAGCTTAGTTAAAGGGTAGGAGAGCTCATAAGCCTATAAACCCCACATCAGCCT
Organism: Erythroxylum rufum; assembly: GCA_027478365.1. Classification (NCBI taxonomy): domain Eukaryota; kingdom Viridiplantae; phylum Streptophyta; class Magnoliopsida; order Malpighiales; family Erythroxylaceae; genus Erythroxylum; species Erythroxylum rufum. The sequence continues at coordinate 27,943,539 of JANIHZ010000210.1, read as the reverse complement.
CTTTAATTATCAATGTGGAATAATTAGACCGTAACATTCCACCAAGCTTTGCAGCCCAGTCACCGGTTGCAAACAGTACTATAGCGGCATCACCACCTATGCGCCCACAGGCTGGCTGTACGCTAGACCTTTTCTAACCCCAAGTGAACTCTGCAATGCCGATGTCACCACCCGTGGGCATGACAAAAGGACTTGAAGAAGTGGTGTTAGCTCTGATACCAATTATTATAGTTCTTATGGGAAAACCAACCCTAAAAGCTAGCTTAAAGGGTGGGAGAGCCCATAAGCCTATAAACCCCATATTAGTCTCTTTTATTACTGATGTGGGACAACTAGACTGTAACAGAGATCAACTCCAAGAATAGTACTCTGGAGAAGAAAAGATGACGAAGAGTGAATGAATTTGGATAGGAAGTTTTAAGGAACAAATGTCTTGTTTGCCAAAAAAACAACGTATTAAAGTAGGATTAAACATCATATGTCTAAGTTAAATTCTACATATTTTAGAAAATTATTTATAGATGTTCATCAATATGCATATCATCTAGTGTCATAGATCTATGATCCGTATGCATACATTTTGCGTGGACTTTTCACATTATGAGGGTGTATTCCGCTTTAGGACCTAGCAATTATTACTAGTATTTGTATTACATATATGCATACATTTACATTAATTAAATTTTCATAGAACACTATTATTTCTCATTTAATTGATCAATTAGGGTTCAAAATGTCAATATAACACTTCCTATCATCTAATTAATGCTATTATGTTTTGTTAACATTTTCTCATAAATTGCTCATCTAGGTTTTCAATCGAATTTTTAGATATCTTCCCTCCAGGTGATCAAAATGTACTAATATATGGTTGTTTGTAAATTTTGAACGTGATATACGAAACAGATGGCTTTTAAAAGAGTTTGGGGTTGGCCATCAAGCAAACCCACCTTGCCTTCTTTATATTGATCGAATTTGTTAAGTAATACTAAGTTACTAATTAAAATTCTGGTCTAATAATTGATTATTGATGGAATAAATTCATTGATATTCTACGAAAGGAAAAAAAACCTTTTCAACATTAAATTATAATACTAAAAATCTAGAAATAAAAATAATTTATTTAAATAAAACATTAATATGCTAGCATATATTTAAATAACAATAAATGTATTACTGTTAACTAGAATTTAGTATAAAATAAAATTTAAAATAATAAAAAATGATAAAGCAAACACACGTAAGAGGGGGGTGAATTGTGTATAAATTAAAAAAATTTAGGTTAGCATCAATTCGTGTAAACGATAGGGAGCTGCTAAATTTCAATAGAAAAGTCTGTAAATAAATGGAGCCTATTAAGAATGAAAGGAGCCTGTTAACTTTTAGAAAACAAAAGGGGTCTGTTAACGTTTAAAAACGAAAGGATTCTATTAACGTTAAAAACAAAAAGAGCCTGTTAAAAAACAAAAGGAGCCTATTAACGAAAGAAACATCTTGCAATATTAAAAGTGAAGGAGCCTATTCCAAAAGTGAAGGAGCCTTGTGTGAAATAAACACACACACACTGTAATGCACAATTTTAAAAGTTAAGAGAGAGAGAGAGTGACACAGTCGATTTATACTGGTTTGGCTTATAATGAAGCCTACGTCCGGTCCCCAAGAATTTAACTTGAGTATTTCACTTTAAAACTCCAAGTAGTAAATTTTCACGAACTTCTCCAAGCTCACAAGTACATATTTTTCAATGTTCTTCAACCTTCCACATTTGTAGTGTTTAACAAGCCTCTATAAGCTCTCAACAAAAAATGTATAAAGGATTTAAGTCTCTATAAGCTCTCAACAAAAAATATATAAAGGATTTAATAGTCTCTCTTAATAGAGTGATTTCACTTTTCACTTTCTAAGGTACAAGGAGTTTGATATAGATATGAATTTCAAGAATATTGATGTTGTTGAAGTATTTCGCAAATCTGTGTGTCGTTCGCAAATGCAGTGGCTCTTCTTTAAGTAGACATTTTCTTCAACTAGCCATTATTTCATTTTAATTATGAGTTGACTTTGTATCTAACAAATCTTCGACATCATCTCTACTAGAATCTTCCAATATTCAGACGTTAATAGAAAAAATTTGACAAGAATAACGGAGCTAATTGTTATTATGTGATTGGTAAGATTCTTCTAAATATTATAGAATCTTTTCTAATAAGGTAAGTTCATTAAGAAGGTTCTTGTAAGAAATGAAGCATTTATCCTATGATATCATTTCCTTTTCAGAATTATATCGTTACCTATACAAGGAAATAAATCCAATTTGAATTTTAAAAAATTATAGAGCTACATCAAAATCATTAATAATAAACCTTGAGCTAATAATCTCTTCCTTTTTGATGATGACAAGCACTAACATATATATTTTCAAAATTCAAAAATAATAAAGGATTTCAAAAGTTACCTGTAAACTTTATATGTTCGTACTCACAATCATGATTAGAAGGAGCCTTTCTTATAACAAGAGCCTATTGTTTATGCATATCATAGATTTAAACTTCACAAAATTCAATTCAACCATATTTTAACAATTAGCAGAGAATAATCATATATCATTGATTATCCCCTATGTCATGATCAAAAAGTAGAGGGAAAATAACTAAAGCCTTAAAAAAAATAGGACAAGTATGTAAAAATAAACCAAGCAAGTATGTAAAAATAAACCAAGCAAAAATAAAAACAAAGTTATTTAGGAGATTCAAAAAAATTTTGAAGTAAAATCTACATGTCAAGAATTTGATTTTGCATGCTATTTATCTTGCCATGCATTTGATCTTAATTAGAAAGAATTTACTTCAATTGTTGAAGGATCAAATCACTTGTGCTCTAGAGTGTGGTAGGGGCTGATTTTTGTAGGGCAGGACCCAAGAGATTTGTTGCTCTTTTAGTTTTCTTCTCCACCCACACATTATCTTTCAGCTTGTATCCAAATTGGTAGGGAATGGAGGAATGGAACTTTCCAGGTTCATACCAATCTAGATTGTTAAAAGACACTCCATAATAAGCAAAAATGTTGGTTAGAAGCATCCTATACGGCAGACCACTAGTTGTATTCTTATGACTTCCCTTGTCGACCATAAATTTCATGATCATTGCTAGGAGATTCATCTTATTACCCTTCAGAAGATTGTACACTACATATGTATCTAGGAGATTGCATCTTTCAACTGAGCTAGTCTTTGGAAAAAATTAAATTATCAGATATTGATGTAAGGCATCTTGGTAGTAAGTCTAGATGTCTACACCAAGGTCTCCCTTTATGGGCCTTTTCAATGTTTAAGCAGATAAAGTCCACAACTTCTTCCAGATCAAGATCACTAATATCTCATTTATGACAGGGAAGGTCAATTCTGCCTACGAAAATTATATTTAGAATGTTTGCCAAGATTTCCTCCGTAATCAATATCTCATACTCACGTACCCAAGAGATTATTTCTAGCTTTTCATTAATTTCTTCTTTTCTCATGTGCATGTAAAAACATCTAACTAAGTCATCACACATTGTCTCATTCAAATTCAAATAATTTTCCCAACCAATAGCAAGAAGATGAGAAGAGATGGGAATACAAATTTCATCAAACAGGAGAGGAGCAAAATGCATCTTGCAACCACTTTGTTCTTCGTGTAACACATTTTATATCTCGCTTCAGCTTCTATTAACTGAAACAGCTTAACCGATGATGAAGACTCTCCTTTCTTTTGTTTCTTCGATTTTAACCTTTTTGCTTTTGGGATTTCTTCAAACAGAGCTTCTTTATAAAGTAGCTCATCCCTAACAATAGGTTCCTCAATTTTTTCTTCGACCATAGGCGCTTTGCCTTTTCTTATTTCTTCTCCTTTTCTCTTTCGAGATTCTTCTTCTTCTTTCCTTTCAACATCAGGGGTTTCTTCTTGTTCATCAATTTTTCGCTTGTTTTGCAACACTTGCTCTAATCCGTGGTTATCTTATTAACCAAGTCGGTTCTTCATCTGAACCATCATCATTTACAATCTAGTGCACTTTCTTATCCTTGGAACTAGGTTGAGGAGTAGTGGAAGGAGGTACAGAAAATTTAGAAGAGAAAGTAGGAGTAGGCAGAGTGGGAATGGGTAGTGAGAGTGAGGGAGAATGAAACCTTACTTTTCTAGTTGACTCCCTCTAGTCTTCTTCTTCTTCTTTGACATTGTCTTCTTTGTTTTCTTCTTCTTCTTCTTCTTCATTAGAGTCAGAGACATATTACTATTTGATTGTTGGTTCATTGTGCTTAGAGCATGATCAGAGTCTGATTCTAAAGATAATATAGCCAAAATCTATCTTTTGTTCTCCTCTGAAGTCTCTTGAATGAGTGTTTCTAAAACTTATGGCTTATAGGTAATAAAAACAAGTTCAGTAAGAGTGTTATAGGATTTTTAGAGAGATTTATTGCACTTGTACTGTCACATAGTATAGGAATATGATCAAAGTTCAGAGAAAAATTCCTGGAGTTGATGTTTCATCCATAAGATTTAAGTGCAACAATTGGTAACTACTATATATTCCACTTCAGTTTTCAAAAGCACTATGTAATTTTGTTTCTTACAAGACTAAGAAACTGGACATCCTCCAAGAAACTGCAGTGACCACTTGTGTTTTTCCTATCAACTTCATCACTTGCATAATCTGCATCATAAAAGCCAACTATGTTAAAAGAATCAATTTTTGGATACCATAATCCAAAGTCCATAGTTCCATAAAGATAGCGAAAGATCCTTTTGACTGCTTGAAGATGGCTCTCTTTTGGATTTGATTGAAAGTGTGTGCAAAGACACACACTAAGCATAATATCTGGTCTTGAGCTTGTGAGATATAGTAATGATCCAATCATTTCTCTATACTTTGTCTCATTCGTAACCTTGCCTTCTTCATCCTTATTAAGTTTAGTTCCAGAATGCATAAGAGTACCCATTGGGTTGACATTCTCAAAATGATATTTTTTGATGAGTTCCTTTATGTATTTCTCTTGACTAATGAAGATCCCTTTTCCTGTTTGCCTAATTTGCAACCCAAGAAAGAAAGATAGTTCTGCCATCTTACTCATTTCAAACTCTCCCTGTATTAAAGCTGAGAATTCTTCATAGAAGGATTGATTAGTAGCACCAAATCTTATATCATCAACATATATTTGCACTATGAGTAAATCGTTCTCCGTTTTCTTAACAAATAAGATTTTAGCTACCTTTCCTCTTTCGAAGTTATTCTTAAGTAGAAAGTTACTTAACCTCTCATACATGCTCGAGGAGCCTGCTTTAGACCATACAGAGCTTTAGTCAACTTCATCACGTAATCAGGATGGTTTTCATCTTCAAAACCTAGAGGTTGCTTAACAAACACTTCTTCATTAATATATCCATTTAAGAAGGCACTTTTAACATCCATTTGGAATAATTTAAAGTTCTATAGCATGCAAAAGTAAATAAAATTTTAATCGATTTTAATCTAGCAAAAGGGATATAGGTTTCATTAAAATCAATACCTTCCTGTTAATTATAACCTTGAGCTACAATTACCTTCTTGTTAATTATAACCTTGAGCTACAAGTCTAGCTTTGTTTCTTACCACCTTAACGTTTTTGTCGAGTTTGTTTCAAGATACCCAACGAGTTCCAATGATTGACTTGTTTTGTGGACGAGGTACTAGATTCCAGACTTTATTTTTTCAAACTAATTTAGTTCGTCTTTTATAGCTGAAGCCTAATTTTTATTAGTAAGAGCCTCTTCAATAATCTTTGGTTCTAATTATGAGATGAGGGCAACATAATTGCTTTTGAAAGAAGATCTGGTTCTTAGAATTTCAAAAGGGTATCCTAGAATGTACTAATATGTATCTTAACCTCTCCATTCTCTTGGTGTTCTTCGTTGCATAGGCTCCTGCTGAGATGAAGGAGCCTACTCCGTCCTGGCTTCTGAAGTAACTTCTTGATTTTGTAATTCTAAAGATACTATAGGTGTAGTTTGAGTCTGCGATGTATTTTTTAAGAACCTAAAGATGCTCTTCATCATTTGAATCAACTGATATTGTTAAGGGTAGTGCTTCATCAAATACCACATGTATTGATTCTTCCATCCTCTTTATTATTTCATTATAAACTCTGAATACTTTGTTGGTAGTACTATAACCTAGAAAAATAGCTTCATCTAATCTCATATCAAAATTTCCAAGATTTTCCTTTCCATTATTTAATACGAAACACTTGCAGCCAAACGCTCGAAAGTAAGCAACATTCTATTTTCTTCCTTGCCACAACTCATAGGGGGTCATTTTGAGAATAGGTCTTATAAGGCACCTATTAAGTATGTAACAAGCAGTAGATACAACTTTTGCCTAGTAACTATGAGGTAGACCACTTTCATATAGCATTATCTTGGCCATATCAACAAGAGTCCTGTTCTTTCTCTCAACACCTCCATTTTATTGAGGAGTCCTTGGGCATGAAAAATATGAGTTATTCCATTTTCATTACAGAAATCTTCGAATTTTCTATTATCGAATTCTCCTCTATGATCGCTCCAAATAGCTGTAATGTAGTATCCTTTTTCTATTTGAATTTTTCTGTAAAACTTCTCAAACACTTCAAAAGTATCATCCTTATTTGATAGAAAATAAACCCATATAAATCTAGAATAATCATCTACTATAACAAAACTATAGTGATTACCACCAAAGCTTTGAGTCCTAGTAAGACCAAATAAATCCATATGTACAAGTTCAAGCGGTTGGTTAGTAGAAATAATATTTAACATTTTGTGAAGACATGTCTTCCAATTGAGCACAATATATATTCTGATTTCTAGGGCTAACAAATACAATGTTGTCATTAAGATTATCAATAATTTCACAATGCGATGCATAGAAAGGGACTATATAACCCTTATCATATAATTGAATTACACTTAACAAGTTATGTTTCAATCCATCAACATAAAGAATATTATTAATAGAAGCAAAATTAGAGTCACCAATTTTACCAATTATAGGGACTTTTACCTTGTTTTTGTCGACAAAGGCAACATTGCCTCCATTTTTCCTTTCATTATAGTTGAAATGTGATATTTCACCTACCATGTGTCTCGAACAACTACTATCAACTATCCATTAATTTTCTCTTATCTCTATTCTAAAGCATATCTGCAGAATGAATTATCTCAGTTTAGATACCCAAATTTTTTTGGGTCCTTTTAAGTTAGTAGTTTGACGTTTCGGTCTCCAAACATACATTTGAGATAATTTCTTCATTTTCTAAAAGTTATAGGAATGACTAATACGACTATGTCTACCATAATAATTGCATAAAGCAAATGAATGAGAATTACTGCAATTTTTGCTATTTATTAGGTTCCTGTTGTTTTGACTATGGCTGCTGCTGGATTTAACAAGGAAATTCTATATATGGCCTAATATTATATTTTCATTATATCTTATTCTAGCCTTATCAAAGACATCTTTACCACTCTCAAGTAATGCATCAAGATTGTTCCTTCCATCAACAAAATTTGCAAGATCTTTTCCTAGAGAAATAATTTTTTTAGCCAATTTCTCTTTCTCAAGTTCTTGGGCAACAACTTTTTCTTCTAATTGTTTTACCTTATCACAATCATTCTCAAGCAATGCATTTTCTAACCGACTTACGTTTTGTTCCAAGAATTTCTTTTTAGAGAGTTTTTGCTTATTGTCACTTCCAAGAGACATAATTTTAGACAAGAAATTCTTATTCTCATATTCTAATGATTTAATCTTATTCGTTAAGGAAGCATCATTATTCTTGGACATCTCAACCTTTTTGAAATACTGCACTGTTAATTTTTTATACTGATCATACAGTTCAGGATATGCATCTTTTAATTCATCAATTTTAATATCAGATTCAAAATAATATATCTCATCGTCTCCTAATTC
>JANIHZ010000210.1:27917308-27935479 GCA_027478365.1 Erythroxylum rufum | reverse complement strand
TGTTTTACTTAAGTTGTTTTTACTAATAGTGGCAATTTTTATGTAGAGTTTAAGATCTAAGGACTTAGGATGCTAAATAGTTTAATCTTAAGGTATGTTTAGTTGGAGGTTTATTAATGGAAGGATGAGGGTTTATAATGAAATGAGATAGAAAATGAAGTTTCATATTACATCACATTACATCCTAAACAGTAAAAGTAAAAAAACCTCCGATTTAGAGAAGTTTATGATGAAATGTAAAATAACAAACAATTTTACAATATATTACATTATAAATCCTTCGTCTAAACAACATTTAACATTTGTAACCACGGTTATGCTGTTAAGATGTTTTGTTAAACGATTATTTTCTTCTTTAGCTGGTAGTTTCAGCTACTCTTAACTTTGTTCTTGCTTTGTAAGAACTCGGATTATTTTCTTTAGAAAAAAAAGACTGAAAGGCTAGTTTAATATTGCATTAAAATGGAAAAAATGATGTTATCAATCGAGAATGAACAAAAGGAGATCAATTTGAATGAATGAATATTAACGTTGTGGTCTTAAGCTTATTGCTGGATGAGACAGTGATGAATAACAACGTATTTGATAACACTTCGGTTCAATTCAATGACGCTACAATCAATTCTTTTTTCAAACAAATTGTCCATCATCTTCTTCCTTTACGATCACATTTTACAATTCTTATAGTTATGATTTGAAAACTGTTTTTCTTTACAACATAAACACAATTCCTTACCTCTCTTCTCGTAAAAATCCTTACTACTAATGTGCGTTTAATGCCTTTCCAAAAAGGTGAAATTGAAATTTGTTATCCAGAGGTTTAGCTGAAGTTGATGATTGAGGTAAGGTGCAACATGAATCATTAATGTTAACTCAGATGAGCATTCGAATTTAATGAAGTGGAGCATCTATGACTTGTTTCGTCGCTGGCACATAAAGTCGTTTTAGCAAGTGACTTAGATTGAGTTTTAAGCTTGTTTCTTCGCTAGCACATAAAGTTGTTTTAACAAGTGATTTAAACTGAGTTTCAAGTCCACTATGGAAAAGCCATACGGGTGAAGATTCAAAGAGAGAGACGACCTATAAAAACATAAAAACCTGTCAACCACAGTGCTCCCTGATTGTTCTTGTTTGCTTCGAGTGTTGAAACTCTCTTATGGGATCCTCTTCTCCAAACATTTTGGTCAATACTGAAGCATATTGCTTCAAACTAGGTTATGGATTACGAATGCAAACAATTAATCATATTTATACAGCCACTCTTGCGTATTAGAACCACTAACATCAAGAAACTCCTTCCCAAAATGTGAGTGCTACAAATACAACACGAAGTAAGCATTTGTTTTACCTTTCCTAATTCACCCGTCTATAATCAAATGACATAATCATGATTACTGCCAACCAATTTTCTGTTTTAAACAATTTGAAAGCTACCCAAAATAATCATAATCTAAAATTGAAAAATAAAACATGGCATTTTAGGCGCAACTTGAAAATTTGAACAAGAAATGCTTTCACTACCTGCTCTCATCCATGGGTTCATTTTGGTTACTAGAATGAGATTGTAAGCTCTTGTCATCTTGCCTCAATTCCTCGGGTGTTTTGGAAACTGAATCTTCAAGTGCCTCCAGGAAAGACAGAACAGTGAACTTGTCTGCAACATCCGAAAACTGGTCAGTGTTAGTACCATTTCCACGTTAAAGGCTTCACAACAAGATCACAAAAGCCTCTGCTAATAAGCAATGGTGTAGAGCTCAGTAGAACGTGTTTGGTCATTCTTTATTCCCTTTCTTCTTACCATTTCCATTTACAAACATTTCAAATTGAATCATTTAGGAGATGAAATCACGCTTTTTACTCCTCGTGTTCTCAACTGTAACTTGCCTACTACATTAATTGGCTAATGAATTAACATAAAGTCTGAATGAGTTCTAGTCCGCAAAACAGCTCAAGGTAACACAATAAATTTATGCAGAAGACATAATACAAAAGCATTGTACAGGCCACTTACATTTACTAGGATCAATGCCAAATTGAGCCAAATCAATTTGCCCTGTTCGGAGAACCTAGAAACCGCTCTCAAATTGTTACCCTCATTAAATGGGGAAAAATTAAAATGTCGAGGTAAGGGAATAAAACACAGGCGTCTATTTTCCCATCTTACATAAGTGAAAGTATCAACTTGCTGACGGAATGGTGGGCTCTGTAGCAACTCTAAAATATCATCTGGAGTCCACTGACCCTGCAACCGCATAGTTCTTCAAAATGCACTGAAACATAAAGGAAAATTCATATACAAAACTGTTTAATACCTCAGGCAAATATGACGCTAATCTTTCTTGTAGTGGCAACGTCTCAATCAATGGCAAAATCAGATCAGCTCTCAAGACGTCACCCAGTCCCAAGCCTAGAAAAAGGAGGAAAATCTCACATGAATGGAAATATTTGTAACAGACCAAGTAAATGACTAAAATATTTCTTACACAATATGTGACTTTGAAGATGACATAAACACAAAAGGCAAAGAAAAACATAAATGACGAAGGAAGAACATTAGTCTTTTGGAGACCTGAGTTGTATGTCTACAGATCTAGAAAACTTTATTGTCGCTTTGAGAAAGCTATAAGAATCCAGCAATTTAACAAGAGAGAAGATAGAGAATAAACCAAAAAATAGAACAATCAAAGGGATAAAATTAAAAAAGAGATTAGGAGATTGAGAAACTCTATGTTTGAGCTTATATCTTATGTGCTAGGACTCCTTAATATTTACGAATCATCGAAACAATGCACCAAATTTTACTCTGTATTGTCATCTAGGATTTTTCACTCTACCAACAGAAATTTTTTGTTGTCAATATCACCTAGGTAAGACAAGGCCATGCCTAGATCAGTTATCTGACAGATTTCCCCATATTTTGACCTACAAAGAACATACCAATAGCTTATAAACCCAAAAGTGCATGTAAGACCCTGCAGTTAAAACATGGTACCAAAATAGAAAAATACCCATCAAGATACACCTCAAAGCTCGCTTTGGAGATTTTATTAGTTATGAATTTTATGCAGAAACCATCACAGACAACTACTAAGATATATGAATAGACTAAATAAGTACCTGCATCTTGATCTCCAGCAGTATCTGTAACATGTACATAGGAGAAAGTCAAATAACAGAACAATATAGAACAAGATTACTATTGTGACAGAATTCTCTAAGCAGAAATCATGATACCTCCAGGTTCAATATTACTCAAAATCCTTTGCAGGTCTTCCATTTTGACTGGTCCCGATGAGGATGTCACATCACTAATTACTTCTGTTCCAAGATTTGGGAGAACAAAGTTTCCAGCTCTGTAAGTAATAAAAGAAAAATAAATCAGGATGATGGCATCAATGCCAAGCAATACATATACATACACATAAAAATATAAGTCAAAGGGGGTAAAACTGGTCATGCTCATATCAAAATGTCCATTAAGAAGCAAAACTCAACAGAAAACAGAAAAACAGAGAATAAAAATACATGTTAACAAAATCCGACAGAGGGTACAAGTGTGTCTTGCATCTTTTTCCTCTTTCTTTTGGGGGTTTGTAGATGCGGGGGTAGAGGTGAGCTTGGGTTGGAGAGAGATGCTTAAAGAATAGGCAGATTGGAATTGTGTTTTTATGATAGAACATTAATACCTTGATGAAACATCATCCTCAAGCATGTCTTCAGAAATTGGTAGAGATGCAGAAACATCAGCGTCTTCTTCAGCCAGGAACTCTGCAAGATAATTGTCATCCAAATTTGCAGAGAAACTCAATAAATGAATTAATAGCACAAGCAAAAGCTGTTGAATTATAGGCAAGCTGCTATTTTTGAATTATTGAAGATCAAAGGTAATCAGGATATTGGTAGCAAATAGTTGAAATAACTTGGGTAAGAAAAGATGTGGATAAATCAACAAAAGGTGTAGCTGTATTACAAGGAATGAGATGCGTATTGGGCCCAAAACCAAGCTCTATCAGGTTTTACAGGCCCAAACCCCAGCTCGTTCGGTCTTTGACAGGCCCGAAAATCACTATTCATCAATAAACAAAACAATGTCGTTTTGTTCTATATATAAAACGACATTTCAACAATACACAAAACAATGTCGTTTTGTTACACATACAAAATGATGCTGTATATGAAAGAAGTTTGGACTTCAGGTTGTGAAGATCGAGCCTGAGCTCACATCGAAGCCCAAAAAAGGGCCCGAGTCGAGCCTGAAACCCTATCAACTTGAGCCAAAACTATTGACTTCGGATTGGACTAAGCCAAGCAAAGCTCAAAGTCTCTTGCTATCCTTAAATGGGAACCAACAAGAGGTGTGTAGAAAAACTGAAGATAACGTAGCTTGAAGAATTAAAAAGGATGTAAAAAGAAGATTTAGGAACATAATAAATTGGAAATTTTATGGTACTTTTCAAACAATAATAGATGATAGGTAGTAGAATTGTGAAAACTCAAATGGAACATAAATTTACCTAGTGGCCGATTAATAAAATAGTTGACAGAGCTACATAATTGCCAGTCATCTTCCTCCTTTGGCTCCTATCAAAATATGAAAAACCCAAATCTATCATCAACAAATTTATGTTAAACGCAATTGTCAAAAAACACAAGGCCACTAAACCTCACTTGCATCCAAAAGAAAAATTTGCGGTCATCTGTGCTGAACTTCAAGATGTAAACCCTCCCAGACGCTTGGTTAACCTGAGCAAAACAAATACGACAGCACAAAAATCAACTGCAAGACCCAAAACTTCCCAATGTACAAAGTTGTAAACCTTAAATGTTACCTTCTCAAAAACTGCTTCATCCGGAAAAATTATCTGATCCTATAAACCAAATTGTCAAGTTAAACCAAGAGTTATAACAAACTAAAATTACATGACACATGGCACAAAACAATGACCAGTCAATTTCTAGTTCGTTCAAACAATTAGGAGTTGAAACTGAAAAAAAAAAGTTTAAAATATGATATGCAACATAAAATCCAAAAGCCACCACTATAAACTTTATTGTTCAGCCGTTAAGCATTATAACTGGTTGCAACTGAAATCATGTTGATATTTGGGAAAGGAAAAAAGGATACATCTTCCACAACATTTTTACTGCGATCTAGCCACAGAAAATGGACCAATCCCTCCTCACCCTGAAACGCGCAAAAAGGGTAAGGACATTAATTTGAAAAGATGAATCATATAGTTCACATACATTTACATCTATTTATATACAAATGCTTCTGAAAAATAACATAAAACTGATTATGAAACAGCTGTTTTCAGTAATTCCAGCAGGAACACTTGGAAGAAGAAGGACCAACTACCCTTCCTATGCGAACAAGGCCCTTTCGGGTGTCAGGAATGACCCTTTTCCCTTCAAAAACCATTTTACCAGCACGAAACTCCAGCATAATTTCCTGCAAAGAATAAATACTTTAATGTAAAACTACAACATGACTACTAATCACCCTTAGTTACAAAAGTCCAGTTGTAACAAAAACGACCCTGACACAATATACAGAAAATAAAATATAGGTATGATGTTCATTTATAGAAACAAGACCCAAGGTAAGAAAGTGTCACCATGGCATGTTTCAAGTACTTCCATATCCCAACAACTAGTCATTTACATATAAAAAAATACACGAAAAGAGAGAAAGTAAATAAATGAGCAACATACAATAATTCATTTTTTCAAAAAAAAAAAAAAAGGAAGAAGAAGAAGAAGAAGGTAACCCAATCCAGAAGTGCCAAGATGGACCTAATAACCAAAAAGTCTTGCTGAAAATCAAAGACCAATATCACAAAACTCGAAAGGATAAATGGAAAGGCTGGAGCAATTAAACTCTCCAGCAGGATCGATATAGGTTCTATGAACCAAAAACAAATGTTAGACCACAAGTATCAATATAAAGAAATACACACACATACGTCCAACCTTACCTGCATTGAGGGGAGAGTTTCGGTTGAGCTAGAACCCATTGATACACTTGTTTGTGTTGTTGAACGATAAAACACCACTAGACGAACCAAAAAGAAAACAAAAGTGCAAGGTCATATTGGAGCGATAGGAAAAGTAAAAAAGCAATCATATAATGCAAAAATTAACAGCGTACAACAAGATGCACAAGAAAATCTGAAGCAAACGCAAGCTGGGTGAAGAATATATCATCAGAAACTTAACAAAATCCAAAAAACTAGGGAACTTCATTATCCAAATTAAGTCAACAGAAAAAGGCAATAGTCAAAACAAAACATCAAAAATTCAGATAGGAAACAGAAATATCAGATCGACATTGACAGAAAGATATTACCTTCCCGTGAGGATTTGAATCAGTGTAGGAATCAACCCAAAACTAAGAGCAAAAGGGTTTTTGATTATCTTACTCTTCTTTAATTACCGATAATTTTAAAAAGCAGTAGACGTCGTAACAAGGGGCTTGGGCCGGAAACTGTCGGGACGGGCATTAATAGTGTGTGGTGGTGGGCCACCGCTTCAGCGGACAACGCAATCCACCCGTAATCATAGTGCGTGGGTCCACGCTCTCCAGCTGTTTTTATCTGGTATTTCGTTATGTTGTCTAAACGATAACACATGAATTTATCACTATTATTGATCTGAGTATTTTACTTATTTAAATTTTATTATGTTAATATTTCTGTCAATTAACTTAAATTAAATGATAATTATTTTATTACTATGAATATGACATTTTAATTATTAATTGATTTGATCATTTCAAGAAGAAATTAACTCCTTAAATATAATCACATTATTTGAGTAAATACTAGAATTAAAAAAACTAATGAACTTATGCGAGAACTCTTTCAATAAGCTTTTAACAATTTCCTTCCCTTTTATGGCAATAGAGCACGCTTCAACAACTAACTCTTCTTCACTCTCTTTAAACTCCAACCTTGTATTGTATTCCCCCTGCTACCTAATCTCATGAGCCAATCTTCCTTTGGCTCTCTCCAACTTCAAAATCCAAAATTAGTGAATCATGCTTCTGCCTCTATCAATCTATGCTAGTTGTCTCAGGTATCATAATGTTGATTGTTGCCTTTTCCAACTTTATTACTCCCAATTTAATGCTAGATGTTGTTGGAATTTTTATATTAAAAATTTTCATACTATAAGTATACAGATCATAGCTTGTAGTATAAAAGGTAATGTTCTCTTAAGGATTGATTAGTCACCTAACAACTTGAATGAACTTTGTATAAGGTAATAAAAGATTGGATGAATTGAATTAAAATAAATTAGTTGAAATTGAAATAAACTAATAAAACTAAACAAGGGAATAATTGACGCTAGTAATAAAAAAAACGTTAATCAATAATGGAAACATAGGAGTTATTCTATCCTTGATTTGTCTTCCCTTTATTCTCTTAATTTGACGATAGATATCCTAATATTTTGATTACCTTCTATTGAGATCTAATCAAGTAATCCCAATTGAAATAGATAATAACATAATTGCAACCTCTCGATTCACAAAACTACTATTAACTATTCAATTAGATTTGAAACAATACTAAGGATAACTAACTCATAATTAAGATCTCTCTTCAAATATTTATTAATCTTATATTTACAGGCTTATTAAGTTACCAACTCTCATTACGCATCTTAACACATATGATTTTGATTCAATCTCTCAATTCTTATTAAACATAAGCATAATAAATATCACAAAGCATTAATATATATTGAATTCAACAAGAATAAAGTTTAACAAAACAATTCAAGAATAATCCTTACTATGGATTTAGAAATATATAATCATGTTCAACATCCTACCAATCAAAATTAACATCCAAGACAATGAAATATAAGAAGAGAAAAGAAAGAAAACAACTTTATGTCTTGATCTGGAAATTTTGGAAATATTGGAGTTGATCTTGATGTCTCCACTTTAATCTGCTTGTTTATGATGTACAACCTCTTTTTTGTTGTTTTCTTTTCCTTAAATATTTCTTGAGGCTTCTAGGGTTCTTTTTAGAGTTTTCCCACTTATTTTTGGTTCCAAAAATAGCCTTAAAGGGAGAATTCAAAAATTTTACGTGCTGAAAAAGCTGTGCACAATCGTGCATCCTATCCATGCCCTTTGTCATGATCGAGCATGGGAGACACGATCGTGACAGAGACTTATCCCATTCAATTGCTTCATGCTTGATCGTGCGTCTTCCTATTCTTCAAGTTCTTCATCTTTTCTTCAATTTTTCATGTTTCCACTCACTAATAAACACATCAAACAACCTTTGAAACATAGAATTAAGATCAAACCATTGCTATAAAACAATCAAACAATTAAAACACACAAAAACAGTTAGAAGAACAAAATTATAAATCCTAAACACATAATTATCATCTAATAAAACACTTCAAAACACATTTAAACCTTTAGAAAACATACTATAATATACACCTATCAACATTCCCATACTTAAATATTTGCTTGTCCCAAAGAAAAACTAAAATGACAAATAAACAAAACACATAAACATATAATCATGCAATAATGCAATATGGTACAATGGCATCAAACCTTAAACATCAACCACTTAAAATGTGCCAACATACTTATTCCATTCATGTTTAAGTGCTTTAATTTGAATATACATATTAATCAAAATATTAACACCTATTCATGTACCTATGACACTTGTAAGCATGCATTTATTATTATTGATTAATTAAAAAGGTAAACTATAGTAACCCTTCATGAAAATTCTTATTATTTTTAAAAGATTAATAGGTTTAATTTTATTGCAAGCACCAACTTTTTAGATTTTCTTTAACGATCACCTAGTCTTTTGATGTGAAGGCAAACATTTTGTCATGAATGTCCAATTACTCAACTAGGTTAAGTTTTTAATTTAGCTTGGTTGGAGTGTCATTCTAGCCTTTAAAGTGAAGACAAACATTTTGTTGTAAATGCCTTCAGTTGCTCAGTTATATCATAACTCTCAACTGGCTACTAGCTTTATTCTTAACCCAATTTTCTAAAAAAGGGCTAGTGAAATAGGAATTTTATTTAATATGCTTTTTTTATTTCTTAGACTACCTCATTTCTTCTTAGCCAATCACTTTCATAAAAGGTTGCTAACAATGCCTGTCAATTTAAATGAATGTAATTATAAATGTATCCAAACAAGTGTCATAAAGTAAAAGAACATGTATCATATCTTAATTAACATGCATATTCGTCCTAAAGATACTTAAAATACAAAATTCACAATATAATATCTCTTTGCAATTTAAATGATCATGTTTGAAAGTAAGTAAGGTACAATAATTATTTTAGAATTGAAAATATATGACCATCTTCTAAAATTGAAAAATCAAAACATCAAGATGCAATAATTATTTTAGAATGGAGGTTTTGGAGTTTCTTACCTTCTTCTTAAGAGAGGATTAAAAAAGGAGCTCCAAAATCTTTGGCCAAATCAAGTGTACTATTACCTGACACCTTCACTTTTCCTTTAGGGGTTTACCAGTTTGTGATTTTTTTAATTCTTAGAGAGATGATGGAGAACCTACAAAAAGAACTAAGAAACAAAAAAACACAATAAAGAGGCAAAATTGTATAAGAAAGAAAGTGTGGATAAAATCTTGCAAAACCCAGTAAAAAGATGTTTTTTAGGATGGGAATGACTAGATATTTATATGGAAATAATGTTAATATAAAAGAAAGATGAAAGAAAAGAGTGAAATCTAAGTGAAATTTAAGAGAGATTTGAGAGAAAACAATAAGTTATAAAGGTGGCTTGCTACTTAAAGAGAGAAGATGAGAGGTGGAAGAAGACAAATTACGGGGTTAGAGTTCAAATGGAAGGACAAAAATAGGGCTACATTTTCATGCATATAGTGCACGATCGTGCAATTAAGTAGGGACATCTGCCATGATAGTGTAAGTGATGCACGATCGTGACAAAATGTGCATCGTGCATGGCCTGGCACATTCTAAAATTGACACGTTTTACCACCATTTCCCTTTTTTGGTTGAAACAGCTTGGTCGTAGGCACTACCTCGTGCATCCTCCAAATTTTGTTCCCTAACCTATAACACTTTTCCACATATGAGATTCATCAATTAAAATCACTCCAAAATAAGAAAATAATAAACTTAAATGCAAGAATTTATGAAAAACCTAACTAATATAATATGGTAATTTATGGTCACTAACTTAACCAAGCCTCATTCGAATATGTTCAATGAAGTGAAAGGAAACAAATTACTTCCCTTTCTTATGAAAAGACTCCTTCGGGATACTACTTACATCTATGTCCATTTAATTTAAAGGTTTCCTTTTTATTGTTCTCCAATTCCAAAGCTCCATGTTTGAATACATGGGTTACTTTGAAAGGCACACTCTAACACGACTTGAGCTTTCTTGGAAACAACTTCAATCATGAGTTAAATAATAACACTGCATCTCCTACCTTGAAATCCTTTTTCTTGATATGAGAGTCAAACCATTTCTTAACTTTTTACTTATATAACTTGGCATTCTCATAAGCATTCAACTAAAGTTCTTCTAGCTCGTTCAACTATAAAAGTCTCTTTTCACTAACTTTCTTCCAATCAAAATTCAAGGCCTTTGTCACCCAATATGCCCTATTCTTTAATGCCATAGGCAAGTAACAAGTCTTTCCATAAACAAGCCAAAAGGGTGTTTGATAAGTGTAAATTGCATCATGTTTTAGGGCATAGTTTGATATGTGTCTAGCCGTTAATTCAATCATTGAGTATGTGTTTAGGCTAAAATTGTGTTTATTTGTGATTTATTTATGTTTTAAGTGTTTTGAGGGTTAGTACAAGCTTTCGAGCTTAAATACTGTGTTTTTAAGGTACCTTGACATGTTTGCTAGTATTTCAAGGTCAACATCGAAGAACAGAGGAGTTTCGGAGACATTTAGGCCGAAACTGTTAAGTCAAAATGACTTCACGTCTAAATAATTTTGATGAAAATCAAATAATAATAATATTAGAAAAGTGATTAACCGTTTTGGTAAGACGGAAGCAGAAGCAAAAGTAAGACGAAAGAAAGTAAGACAGAAGCTGAAGCGAAACTAAGACGAAGCGGAAGCAAAAGTAAGACGAAAGAAAGTAAGACAGAAGCTAAAGCGAAACTAAGACGAAGCGGAAGCAAAAGTAAGACGAAAGAAAGTAAGACGGAAGCTGAAGCAGAACTAAGACGAAGCGGAAGCAAAAGTAGACGAAAGAAAGTAAGACAGAAGTTGAAGCGAAACTAAGACGAAGCGGAAGCAAAAGTAAAACAAAAGAAACTAAGACAGAAGCTGAAAGAAACTAAGACGAAGCGGAAGCAAAAGTAAGACAAAAGAAAGTAAGACGATAGCGATATAAGACGAAGACTCGACACTACGTTGGATAGTTAATCAGTTTGAGTTAGTTACAAAACTCAACTAAATAACTGTTTCTTCAAAGATCAAGAAATAAGAAGAAAGAAGTAGTTATCAAGAAGCAGTTAAGACGAAGGTTATAAATACGAGTCAGAGTCGAAGATTGAAAAAAGTTAGTGATTTTGAGTTAGCAATTTGAGATAGTGATCTTAAGCTTTTTAGCAAACACTGTATTGGTTGTGCGAAACACGAGAGCTATCATTTTTGTAACAATACTTGCAATATCTTTCTATAAGAAAGAAGAAAAGCTGAGAGCCTGAAGAGGCTAAGTGAGAAAAAGAATACTTGGTGTAAGAGACCTGAAGAGGCTCTGTGGAAAAGAATACTTGTACAGTTTGAAAAGAATAGTGAAATCTTAGAAAGGATTCTAAGGACTAGACGTAGCCCACGGTTTGGGGTGAACCAGGATAAAATCACTGTGTCAACTTCTGAACTCTCTACTTTTAATTTCTATTGTTTTATACAAGTATATAGAAGTTAATTGCAATACATCGTGAATCTTACTCAATAGTTTTGAAAACTAGGAATAGCCAAACTTGAGAGGAAATGAAATAAATTGAACTATAAAGGATTCACTTACATCTATACCCATCGATTTCAGCTTAACTAGTAGATTTTCCATAACCAGTCAAATTTCTTGATCGTCAACTCACCCATCAAGTTCCCTATAATGGATTTTTAATTTATGTCCTATTAGGAGTACTCCTTTATCTTTATCATAAATTCCCTTACATTGTTCATTTTGGGCATTAATGGCTTAACACTTTTAACAATTGTCTTCCGCATCAAGTTTAAGCTTAACTCGTTTAACCACTCCTAAGCATTGTGAAAAGAATTGTCAACTCTTGTATTGGTCTTAGTAATGGTTACAGGTTTTTCATCTGAAACTATTGCTAAGTTCAAATCCATAACACCTAGTTTAAACTGGATTTGTTTTGACCAATCCACATAATTTAACCCACTGAACTTGACTAATTCATTGCCCAAAGCAAACATTTTGTTAGAAGCTGCAAACATTACGCAAGCTCATACATAAATTCTTTGAGTAAGTTTAATAGGTTCAAACAAAAAATAAACTTTGATTATATATTGAAGTTCAACTTTTGGTGGTACTTAAATACATAGTTTTAATATAAACATGCTTTACTAAACAAGTAATCATACTTACATCAATATGTTTTTCAGTTTGATTTCATTTAAAAACTTGTATATATAAAAATCGATTGATTTATCAATCAACTAGTTAGAACTGGTCAATCTATATACCTAAACTTCAATAATGAAAACTTAAAAAGTCTCCTCGCCTTTACTCTCTACTCTTTACTCTTTACTCTACAAACCCATTTCTTCTTCTTCTCCTTCTTCCCTTTTCACCTCTTTCCTTTTAGCTCACTCTTTGCATATCTTACTCCTCTTCTTTTTGTGTTCTGTTATACCATTTTCAATTTTTACTTGTTCTTCAAAACTTATGTCAACATCTTCAAAAACATATTTTTTCTTCGTAACATTAAAAATGTGTTTGTTGTTTGAGTGTTATTATTTATTTCCATATCTTCATGGTTGTAAATTTAGTTTATGAGTAGTTGTATGTGCGATACACATCCATGATTATTGTTTTTGTCTCTTACTGAAGCATTACTCTACCTTGGTGTTTTGATTTTCTAGGATTATGTCCGAGTCTAAAACATCTCAATGTTGATTTTCTAATGATTGAGAAGAATTTGGGTTTTGGTCAAAGTTGGTAACATCGTCTTACTATAGAAGATGAGGAGAAAAGTAAATAGGCTAGCTTTAATTGCAATGGGAGAGCATAATGGTGCTGAGTATATGGATATCAATGTCAATAAAGGCGAGTCACCTTGAGTAGCTAACCTAAAGAAAGTATCAGTTCTACCCCTCATCTTCCTGATCTTTTAATAGGTCTCTAAAGGCCCTATTATTGTTGAAGGTAGTGTTCAAGAGCCTGGTCCTCTTTTGGCTCTTATTGGATTCTTGGTCTTCCCATTTATATGGAGCATATCTGAGGCCTTGATTACAGCTAAGATGCATGCAATGTTCCCAAAAATGGGGGTTATGTTATATGGTTTCATCTGCACTTAGTCCTTATTAGGGTTTCCAACAAGGATGGATGAAATGGCTGAGTGGAGTGATTGATAATGCTTTATACCATTTCTTTTCCTTAATTATTTGAAGTCAGGAGTTCTAACTTTAGCTGGTGGATGGGCAAGAGTTTTGGCAACATTAGCTTTGATACTCGTGCTCATGTACATGAACTATAGAGTTCTAAAAATCACAGGGTGGCTTAGATTATTTTAGGCATCTTGTCATTACTTCCTTTCGTGGTTATGGGAATTGTTGCAATCCCAAAGTTGGAGCCTTCAAGATGGCTTATGGTGGATTTTGGAGAGGTGGATTGGAATTTGCATCTGAACACTCTTTTCTAGAATCTAAACTTTTGGGATTCGATAAGTACACTTAGTGGAGAGGTAGAGAACCCAAAGAAAACTCTTCCTCAAGCATTACAGTATACATTGATCTTGGTTGTGACTAGTTAGTTTTTCCCTATCCTAATTGGTACTGGAGTTGTTCCACTAGATCATGACTCCTAGACTGATGGATACTTATCAAAAATTGTTAAAATAGTATGGGGAGTTTGGCTGAGATGGTGGATGTGAGTTGCAGCAGCAATGTCTGACATGGGAATGTTTGTGGTGTATTTTTATTTCAATAAAATATTTATTTTTACTTTTATAATTTTTACTTATTATTTATTATATACTAGTTTTATAACAGTTTAATACTGGTTGAAAATTTAAACCTTAAACCTTTCCTCTAACCATTTTGATGTCCGGTCCAGTTTTTAAAACATTGTATTTTCTATATCTTATCTTTTGTAACCACCACAAAAAATTTTAAAACAAAAGAAGTGGGAGGGATTTTTCTTAAAAACCAATTTGAATCTAATTTCTTTAAATCTAATAACCATCATTTTTATTATAGATAACCTAAAAATTACATGGGCCACTAAAGATTATTAACAATAATCTAACATTTTACTGCTAAACATATAATACTTAGACATATAATACTAATACTATTTGTTTACTTTGTAGCATTACTACTAAAGATAGGGATCACTTGTTTTTTCAGTGTCCTTATTCTAAAGCTATTTGTAGTATAATTTTACACATGTTACCTTATAATTTTTTTGGTTACAATAGGGAGCAAACATTAAATTGGGTCATTTCTAACTCAAAACAAAGGACCCAATGCTACTAGCTACAAAGCAGCATTCACAGTCAACATATATACCAAATCGAGAGAGCAGAATAGTTGCAAATTTACAAATAAGAAGAAAGAGAAATACCAGCTTACAGATAGAGTTTTCAACCTCATCAAAGCATGCATATATGTTAAAAATGTGTAGCACTCTCTATCTATGGACATGAAGAGAACGTGGAGCTTGTAATTTCATTTGTAATTTCACTAAGGCATATGTATTTTCCTTTGGTTATTTCTTTAGCTTTGCTACTTGTAATTAGTTCTCATTAAGGAAATAGGCAGATTGACTAGAACTCATTGTAATTTTGTTTTAATTTCATCTATCAATTAAATATTATTCATTTGTCAAAAAAAAGTATGTACTTAACAATACCCTTTTCCTAGTTTGGAGATTCTACTTTGCTACAATTTTGTTTCTCTTCCTAAAATCTGAAGTTGAGAGTGATGTTCTTTAGTTTAGGGTGCTGCTATACATGGATGCTCTTCAATATGATCTAAGGAGGCATTGATAGGTATCGAATATGAAAAGAATGTAACAATAATTATATCATAGCATTTGTTTATATTAATTAATTATTTAGATTTTTTGTTTAAATAAAAATGTTGCATTTTAAGTAGTTAATATATAATATCTACAAAGAGATATTGTTGTTAGATGGATGAGTAATTAATTTTTTATTCATATAATAGTTCAAGTTAAATGTTAATTGTTTTGGACATAAAAGTTCGGCGTGTATTACTTTTAAATGCATCAAATATAATATGTGCCTTACACTTTAGCCACTTTTTGTAGACCATCGCATGGTTCCAAATTTGTAATTGTTTATCTATACTCTTCTTTTATTGTATATTATTAAGAAGATTCTATAAAATTCAAACCTAGATTGGATACCCCCTGTTGGCCCCGAATTCTTTTCTTATTGAATAAGCATTGATTTTTAAATTTATTTTTGAGGTTTTGATTGATAAATTGCTTTTGGTTAGAGTTTAATTAGAATGTCAATGGTTGGAGGATTTTATTATTTAGATTGATGGAATTAGAAGTTATTAAATGGAGAAATTGAGATTAAATTAGAGTATAGTATGATATAGGTAATTTGAATTAGGATTCCAATGAGTTGACCTAGGTTGTGGAAGAGCAGATGACAAAGAAGCTTAATTCTTACTAGTATAGGGTTAGACATATTGTGGTAGTGATTTTTTTGTTAGACCCAAGATACAAGATGGAGGAGGTTTGTCTTTATTATGACATGTTATATAGTCATCAAGCTTACGAGCATGTTGATGTAATTAAACAATTTTGGTATGATTTGTTTAATGATTATCAAATAATATTGGACAAAAATTAAGATTGTAATAGTTTAGTTCTAACTTCGAGTTCAACTTCAGGTTCAGGTTCAATTTCTGATTCAACTTCTTATAAGACTAAACTATTTGATGGTATGATTTAGTTAGAAAAATATTTGATGGTAGATTGTACAACCAAAGTTGAAGTTGTGGAGTTTAATGTATTGTTACAGTGGAAGAAAAAATACCTAGGCTATCCTACTCGCAAGTGTACGAGATAGTTGTAGTTAATTACCTAGGGTCATCTCCCACGGAGGTGAAATTGGTTAACCTAAATTAATCTTAAACAAAAAAATAAAAACATATGTAAGTTTAAACACTTTATCCCGAATTGTTGAGTGAAAGCTTACAAAAAAATCACAAAATTAGAATGAGAAGTAAAATGATTCAACCAAAAAAAAAGACAAATAGATTAATTGAAATGAAAGACTCTTGAGAATTAATTTCACTAATTTAATCTCCTATGTATGATTAAGGGAAATGAATGGTTAATTGTCTTAGTAAAATTAACAGTCAGATTCTAAGATCAACTCAAATAATAGACTAAATCTAGCTTTCACATTCGACAAGTTATTGTCTGAATTAATTATGAAAACCCGACTATTAATTACCACTTAAGTTAATATATTTATAATTCATAATCTAATTAAGCATTTACATTTTCTAGTTCTATATTAAACTTGTCCTCTTAATCCTTCGTTTAATACCAAAATGATGCAAAGTTTGATCATGCTATTACATCCATTCAGTTCAGAAACTATAGCAAATATAAAACAACAACACAATCCCTCAATCATGCATATTTGACTAAAATAGCTACAGTGATCCTCAAGAAAAAGAGATCAATCCATCATAGCATAAACATAGTTCATCATCTTCGTACACTTCAGTCCCATGTTACTGGCAACAGAAGTATTAAAGCAATAAAATAGTGAATACTAAATGAACTATGAAAAGAAAACAAATAATAGTTGGTTAAGCTAAAAGGTAATAAGTTCAGTAAATAAACAAGAAACTAAGCAACAGATGAAAAATAGTATAAGCAAACAAGGATCGGATGAGGGAGTACGGTTGGTCTCCTATCCCTCTCAAGCTTCCCGTATTATCTCTCAACTTCTGCTTTAGCTTGTTCTCACCCAACCGAATGGTTACTCAAGTTCAATGGATTCAGCTTCAACTCTTGCTTTTGGCCTCTGTCCCTAACTTCCAGCTCTCTGCTATGTTTCTCTCTTCTTCACTGACTCACTCTATTTCTCTTCTCTGTTTCTCTCTTCTTCTTCTCTATCTCTCTATGCCTCCGGAATGTGTCTCTGGTGTTAAATGAAGAGTGAATGAAACTACCCTTTCTATTTGTACCCTCGTCTAAGTTTGGATTTTCGAGCCCCTTCAACCTACAACTACCACGTAATAAAATAGACGGATTAAAGGAATGCATTAGAATTTGCATGGGGGTGATTATGTTTGTCACGCCCGTGAGGGTTGCTCACCCCCATGCATAAACTTGCACGATGTGACTAATTAGTCACGACTTTATGCACGGTGGTGACATTTTAGTCACCACCTTATGCACGGCGGTGACACTTTAGTCACCATCCTTTTTTTTCATGCAAAGTGACCTGAACTTTAATTTTTCATGCAAAATTCACAAATTAATCCAATCAACATACATGCAATGTTCACACCATTTTCATTCAATTTATCTCACATTTGAATCAACTCACAAGAATTTGTAACCAAAACCAAGATATGAAGGCAATTAAAAGCAATAGAAACTAGGCACAATATGAAAAAAAAAAATACGAAGATGATTTTTTTTATCATGCAAGTAATTGCACAAGACCTCTTAGTAATTCCAGCATCTATTGTTACTTTAGAGCTTGCTTTTAGTACTAGCTATTAGATTATTAATCCAAATTGTGCTCGAATTTATCCTAGTAATGTTGAAGCCCTTAAATGTGCCTTAAGTTGGTTAGATGATAAAGATATTGAGGGTAAACTCAAATATTTATAATATATCAATTTTTCTATTTTATGATATTATCTTATCTTATATTGTCTTTTTAATTTTTATGTTAA
>JANIHZ010000210.1:27903297-27917208 GCA_027478365.1 Erythroxylum rufum | reverse complement strand
ATGATATTATCTTATCTTATATTGTCTTTTTAATTTTTATGTTAATATAGATATTGATGCAAAAAGGACCGGTCATTCAACTAAAAAATATTTTTAAAAATATTTGATAAGAGGTATATTTAATTAATTATTATCATAAGTTTAATATTCATTTAATGCAATTATTACATTATCATGAATAATTTATATAATAATGTTTCTACATACAGATGAAGTAGTGTAAACTATTAGCAATCTAGATTATAATAATGTTTCTGGAATTACTTATTTTTCATGTGATTGGTTTGTTTTTTATAACCAAAGATATAACCATTTATTTATGTGTTTTTAGGCAGGTTTTAAGCTATTGTCTCAGCATGTTTACTCTACTCAACTTCAACATCTACTCTCCAATCTCCACTCTCCACTCTCCAGCATTAATTGATAATTTCATTTTGACTTTTTGTAATTTGTATCGTTAAAAAATTTAGATAATACTAGCTTGATGATAATCTTGTGTTTTGATAATAAAATGATATTCATAATATTACTATTTTATTTGTAATTAAAGGAATGCACTCATTTGTCATATATAATCTTTTAGTTGACTTTCTTCAAAAAAATAGTTTGAATTTATTCACTTCAAAATTTTATATATACATTTAATACATATATTTTAAAAATACTCATTTTCATTAAGCAATTGCGTTAATTAAATAAATGTTGCATTTTCATATATAATCTTTTGGTTTATTCTCTTTAAAAATAAATTTAGTTTGAACTTATTCTTTTCCAAATTTTGTATATACAGTTTTAAAAAATAAAATATTTAAAAAAAGCATGTCAGATCAAAGCCCAATCGAGTTTTAGGTCCTTTTTAGCCTGATCAAGCCGCAGCCCAAGTGTGAGCTCGAAATGCATTGTTTAGGCCAGAATGGTTAGGTAGGTCTCAACTCCGACCTGGCCCGCTAATAACTCTAGAAAATAGGTCTGATGAATTAGAATATAAAGTGACAGAAGTTGGTTTCATGG
The DNA here is from genome assembly GCA_027478365.1 of Erythroxylum rufum. Classification (NCBI taxonomy): domain Eukaryota; kingdom Viridiplantae; phylum Streptophyta; class Magnoliopsida; order Malpighiales; family Erythroxylaceae; genus Erythroxylum; species Erythroxylum rufum. The sequence continues at coordinate 27,916,197 of JANIHZ010000210.1, read as the reverse complement.
ATTCTTAAATCTATAATAACATAAAGAAACAAGATTTGCAACCTACCCAAACAAACTCTAACTTTATCTTACCTATTATTATTACCTCTTGATAAATGATTTAGATGTGAAATTAATCCATGTACTTAAATATTACAAACGTGCATTAAGAGGGAATATTATATGTAAGAGAGACTGATCCCTTGATGCAAAAAAAAAAAAGGTTAACAAGGAGGTAATTTAAGCTCCTTGAAGCAAGTATAATCTATCATTTCTTTAATAGTGTTTGAGTTAATCCTATTCAGGATGTTCATAGGAAAGGAGAAATGATTGTTGCTAATGATGATAATAAGTAGATTCCTACTTGAAAAACTAGAAGTTAGATAATTTGTATTGATCATAGGAAATTAATGAAGCCGTTAAAAAATTTTCATTTATTGATAAAAAAAATTAGAAAGACTTATTGGACATGATAACTATTGTTTCCTAGATGATTAGTTTGGATATAATCAAATTATTATTGCTTTAAGGATCAAGAAAACTCTACTTTTATATGCCATTATGACACTTTTGTTTTTCGTCATATATCTTTTGTTCTATGTAATGCTCAATTTAGTTTCTAAAAGTATATAATCAGTATTTTTCAAGACAAGGTGGAGGAATTTATAGAAGTATTTGTGATCATTTTTATTCAGTCAGTAACTCTTTTGATAATTATTTGCATAACCTTATTCTTCTTTTGCAACATTTTGAAAATTAATAAAATTGTCATTTTATAATAAGGGAAGGGATAGTATTTTTTTCATAAGATTACTCGTCAGGGATTCAAGTTAATAAAGCTAAAATAGAGGCAATTCAAACGAGTTGACTTTGAAGATAAGCTTAAATTATTGGTGTGAGTTGGTTTAATTTGATAAAAGAAAAGAACTAGTCAAACTCATCTCCCAGACCCAGTACATTTTGAAATGGAAATGGACTTCAGCCAACACACCTCGTAGTGTCGTCCATCATAAAAATAAAATGAATTACCAAGAGCCTTGCTGCAAGAAATTGAACATTTTTTGAAATGATGTTTAACTAGAAGAAAAAAAAATTAAATACTCTCTTTAGTGTTCATTTTATAACATAACATGATCAACAATATTTTAGTATTATAAATCAAATTACCTTAATCTTTATTTAACCGGAATTATGCTTAGTTACATTATAAATTTCGATGATCATCTCGTATGATTGAAATTTTCGTCAGGGATGATTGATAGAAAGAAATTGGTAAGCCATAATATTCGAATGATGAGACTTCCCTTTTTCTTCTCATAATACTAGACGCTAGTTAAAGATTTTGTAAGTTTAAAAGCACCACGATAGCACAAATCCATTGTCGTCTAGTCCGGTTTAGGATACCTGGCTTTCACCCAGGCGACCCGGGTTCAAATCCCGGCAATGGAAGGTGTTTTTGACAACGCAATTTAAGTTGATAAACCAAGGCGATCTTTTTCTTCTAAAACTCTGTTTCACCATTTCTGCTCGAAATCATTGGCAGAATTAGAATCTTCACTAGTGGTGGATGGTAACATTACATTTGTGGCCCTGAGAATGATACAATCTAAAATTAATATATAAAATTATCCTTATCGTCTCAAATCTTTACTTCACCGTCCTCTACTCGCTTACAATTTCAGTAATTTTCCAGTCTCTTAACGACCCATTCTTCTCTCTGCTTGAGAGATTATTTTATAATTTTATAAAAATTTTTATAATTCTAATATTTGTTTTGGTGGCCAAATGGAGTGCTAATAAAAATAAATATCACATTTGCTGGCAAAATTAATGCTTCACATGAACAAGTTTTTGTGCTGTTGTCATAAAAGGAGAAGATAAAGAAAATTAATGGTATTTCGCACATGATCATTTTACAATATTGTGTTCATACGTATCAGTAAACAATGAAAAGGAATATGCATCGTCTCAAACTTTTCTGTGTTAATAATATCCATGTACAGATTTTGTATGCAGAGGGATTTGTCACCGAATTTGAGTGCGTCCTAATGACCACAAACCTGTGTCTTTGACCGGTGCCTGAAAGCAGCCTTAGTTAGTACTTGAGGATGCATTTAATCAAATCAGTGAGTTTAGACTGGCATACTACTTACTGGTGTTTTTACAGATGGGAAGACATTCCAAAAGCGCAAAGTCTCATCTCCTGCTCCAGTCACTATTGTCTGTAGGAACACAAAGTGATTGGAATAGTCAAACTTTATTTATACAGTATTCAAAAACCAGGAAAGATAAGTTCAATAAAATCATCATCATCTACATCCATAGGCCGTGGAGATTCCAGTACCTGACCATCAGGTGACATGGCAAGATAAAGTACCCGCAAACTATGGCCAGTTAGAGTTGCGAACTACAAGAAGTCAAAAACATTGGTATTAGCCTCATAAACGCTAGGTGTTCTGAGAAGAATTCGCATCGATACCTTTGCAAGTGATGGATATTTCCACACCATGATTTGATTTTGGGAGTACCCGTGAGTGCTGACCAGCTCATTGACATTCTTACTCCAGGCTAGGTTGCACACCTAAGTTGGAGAATTATGGTGTTACCAAAAGCTCTTTCTTTGTTCAAGATGATCTTATCTGAAAGTTAGCATTGTTTACGTAGAACTATTGCTTTCCAGTTGCTTTTTCGACAGTTCCCCAATAAAATCTACGGCAAACCTACAGTAAAAGTTGAAGAAGGAAACAGAAGAAAGTGCTTCGACAGAAACCTGGCTCCCAGTGTCGACGTGGTTTAACTGATGACCATTTGTGGTGTTCCAAAAACGAATGCACCGATCTGCAGTTCCACCTCCAGACGCAAGAAGGCCACTCTGATGGGGTGACCAAGCAATGGCCTTTACAGCAGCTGTATGCTCGGTCAATTTCAGTACTGGATGCTGAGAATGCTGGCTCCAGACCAGCAGCTGATAACCAACAAGCAATTGAATGCCCATTAATTTTATTGTTTGGACAAAAAGCTCAGGGAATTGACCACGGCACAAAAGACTAAAACCGATTAAAATTGAATAATATTATTTGCCTTTGTTGAACTTTCTGAAAAGAAGTAAAGCATGAAGAAGAACTAGCATTACCTGATTATCATTTCCACCTGAAGCAAGTTCTCTATCGTCATGAGACCATTTTAAGCCACATACCTGCAAGCATTGAATCAAAGTGAAATGTTACTTCTTTTATGGGTTGTGCACCTACCCAGTATGACGACTAGAAGTAGAAAGGGATTCTTGAGCCAACAAATTCCACTTTCCCCTAAGAATTTACCTCCGATTTATGACCAACATGCTTACATACAAAGTCGCTTGAAACACGAAGATCATGCTGAAGAATGTTACGGTCCCTGCTCCCTGATGCCAGTATACGGGAATTCCATGCCAGGACACCTGTTCTTGTTTGATGTCCTCCCAAGGTCCGTACTTTCTTGCACTGAGTTCCATCCCATACCTTTAAAAGGAAACAATATATATAGTTGTGCAGCGGATGCATATATCAGAAAGTCGAGATTGGAGAAGTATACATGTTTCTCTGCATGTTGGAGAGTTGAAGATACCTGAACTTGACCAAGATGTGTACCAATTGAGATGTATGAACCCTCTCGAGTCCATTGCACAGAACAGACGCTATCACTAGGTCCCAAGTCACACAACTTGGTCACCTGAGGAACAGATCATAGAACGGCAAACATGTCAGTTACCTTCTTGTAAGTTGCAAATGGAGCAATGGGGACTGAAATCCAATTTCCTACCGAACTTGGCAATGATTGCTAACTTACTTTGCTATTTGATGCAGACCACAAATAAACGCAAGTTCCCAAACCAACAGCCAATACGTTCTGCGAGGACCAATCCACAAGATTCAAATAGAAATCGTCTTGCAGTGATGGGGCGTCTAAGACCTGGACCAAACTAACGTTTGAATAACCACAACTACACTTCTCACCAAACATTCTTGCCCAAAACAAAATTAGATCAATAATAGACAACTAACCTTATGGGGAGTCTTGGGAACTTTTCTCGGTGGCTTCGGAGGTGTCACTGACTCGCTAGAAATCCCAGCATCCTGCCCCAGGATGGAAGGAGAATACGGAGAATTAGGGCCCGAGAAATCAGTCTTGAACCGCAAAATGTTCTTGCTGGGACTATTCATAGGAGACCCAAATTGACCACCTGCAGGAGACGAAAAAGTAGCAAAATCAGACCCAAAAAGCTCACATTTCAACAACCTGGAATAGGCCTCATTGCCTCCTTCTTTAACTGGAGACTCCTCTAGTAGCCCAAAAGTGTGCAGCCTTGAAGAAGATCTACAGGGAATGAATCTATCACTGCAAGTCGATGACTTTGAGGGCGATGAGAGGCTCGAAATTGCTCTAGGTGACTGTATGTTTGATCGAGCTCGACAAGAACCCGAAAACGTCTCGAGCCGTAGAGAAGCCTCAGACATGGAAGACGGGAGGTTTAGGCCACTTTTTCTTCTTGGTGGAGAATCCATTTTCCTGAGTTGAGTTTTCTTGTGATGGGTTCTGATGAAGATTGAGAGGCCTCTCTGTGAAATGGAAGAGAGGGGCTGTCAACGGAGCTTAGCAGAAAGGGTTCTTTTTTTTCCTTGTGTATTGGGGAAGAATCGCAACGGTCGAGTTGTGGTGGGTTATATATATCACATACGGAGAGGGACTTGGAATGTGCGACGCTCAACGGTCAATTACTGAGGAAACAAGCAGCTGGATGCTTGGTTTGGTTCTGTTTGCCCAAAGTAGCCGTTAGTTTCCAAAATCAATGTATGTCGGATGCTGTTGTTTCCTTTTCTTTCCATTTTGTTTTAATTCTTCATTGTTTTTTCTTTATTTTAGCGCTCTAAAAGTTGGGTGGTGGTTACACTGCAGATTTTGATTACCACAATTATTCTTGGAACTTGTGATGATTAATCTTATCATTAGTTTCATCTCTCTCCTTAGGTTCTCTTTTCAGGCGGTGGCCGTGCACTAAAGAGTTTTTGGAGTAGGGGCAAATATATGGTTCCATTAATATCCGACGAACAATGCTGAATCAGTCCAGTGAATATCGTAAACAACTAACTAAAGCCTTCCTGCTTCACTTTCAATTGATTGAAATATAATACATCTGCTTGTTCATGTTGGAGAGTCGTCTATATAAATAGTAACTCCTCCAATAAATAACCAATGGAAAAATGCATAGAGAACCAGCAATGCCGCTGTCATAATAAAATTACAATGTGTAACGAAACTTGTATTCCCGCAGCCAATCTTCACCCTTCTCGTAATAATCCATTCTACTAAATGTCTGATGAGGAAATTGAAAAGTAGCCGCATAGTTAGAAGCACCACGCCATGCATCATATACTGGATCCAATGCTCTGACAACTTTTATAGGTGACCCACATGGCCGAATCATTCGGACTCCTGCTTCCAAGCGCTCAGCCATACCCGGGTAAAGGCAGCTTCCACCAGTCAATAAGATGGAACTTGTCAATCTCTCCACCAAGGTGTCGTCATTGAATGGGAGCCTCCTTATTGAGACTCCAGCCATCTCATCTAGTCCAGCCTGATCAATCCCAACTAAGTTGGGATGGAATAGAATTTCAGGGCATCGAAACCTTTCCACACCTAGCAGAATTTGGAAATCTTCCTTGGTCAGAGGACGAATCTGCGGTAACTCTGAAGCAGGCTGTGATGATCCTACTTCTTGCTTTGGAACAAATGCTGGGTCAATCTCCTGCAACAGCAAACTTAGTGAACTAAGTGCCTAGAAAAGTAATGTCAGTAATATGAATGAATATTAACACAAACGAATACATAAGCTCACCTGAAGCCTAGAAACAATGCGGGCAAGCTCTGCTTCATCTTCGTCAGGTCCCTCATCATCATCATCATTATCCTTGCTCATTAGTTTGTATAGTTGCCAATCCTCATCTTTCGCCCCAAAAGTGTCCTCACCTTTACCTCGATCAAAGGCTGCTGTTGTTAGGAGGCGCATCCGTTCCCGTTGGGCAGTATTCAATCTCTCACCACGGCCAACACCACCAGACACCCCATTTCCATTTGAATGGTTCCCATTTATCTTGAGTCGTTTTCTCTGCTCAACTTTCTCAGACATCTCTTTGTATTTAACATGCATCTGTTCCAAATAAAGCTCCGGGTTCTCTCTGCATTATAGAGAATGGGAACACTAAGAACAGAGACAACCACCAGTAACAAACTAAATGATTTCTAAATGCTCGTCTGTTGGTAAATACATTCTAAAGAATTCAATTGCTACTCAACTTATCATTCTCCATACAACTATGCTTTATTTAAGAGCTTAAAAACCTAAATACTTCTCAACCAGTCATGTCAAATAAACTGAAAGAAGCATCTGCAAGGAGGCACATACAGCCGTTTTGCTTCATCTAGTTGATTTTTCCGTTCTCGTTCTAATTCTTCTTCATAACGTTTCTGTTTAGCTCGTTGTCGACCATCAGATGTGGTTTTAAGAAATAGCTGCCTTCTCTTTTCCTTCAACTGACACAGAAGTTCCCTTCAGAGTTAATATAGCATATTTGTACGGAGGAGAATATCATAACAGCACTAAACTGCTTTCGAGTTGATCAAAAGTAATGCAATGAAACAAGGGGTATAGTATTATGACCAGAAATTTAACAACATTCCAGGAATAAATAGAATACAACCCGAACAAGCAATCCAGAATTGATCAAATTGATAAGAAAACATACCTGCTCCGGGGTCAGCATGTTATCAGGAATATTAACAAGAGGATACTTTTCATTTGTAGAAGAATCAGTCTTCTCTTCAACTTCAAATTGTTCACTTTTAGGTTCACCTTTTGCTTTTCGTAAAGACTGCATTACTTTTGTTACAGAGGATTCTATTTCCTGCCTAGAGACATAACCAGTCTCCTTCAGAAAAGAAGGGATTTCATCCTCTGTCACTTGATCAAGCTGCTGCAAAAGGAATTCCAAACCACGCAACTCATTCTCCAGTTCATTTATCCTAGATGATCTCTTTGCCTCTGCCATTTCTCGCAGTCGTTGACCCTGTCTCTCCTTTATGGCTGCCTTCCTAGCAATCTCTTCTTCAGAAGGAGGCTCCTCAACTGGTGGTGGAGTCCAATCAAGTTGCCAACACCTGGTTTTTTCTTCAGCTTCCTCAGTTCCTTTCTGTTGCATAATGTTAATAGTCAATGTAAGTTTTTAAGATAAGAGGGAAAGCACATCCAAGCTGGTTACCTGAAATAATCGAGCTTCTGAAGCGTAATTTGGTGCAATGTAGCAATGTTCCATCTTTAAGTCTTCAACCTTCTCCCATGTTAACCGATTACTACAGGAACACATCAAACATAAAACAGAAAATTTTTTAAATCGAAGGACTGGAGTTGCACCAGAATCCATCTAGATATATATACTCACAGGTGGTGAGGATATTTGAGTGAAAGAAGTTGCTTCAAATAATCAGTGACATGGAATCCTCCAATATTAGTTCGGCAGCATCCTTTATAAATAGGCTCTCCATCAATAAACTGATAACAAAAAGTACCATAATTAATAGCTAATAATTGATCTTGGCTAAATTGTCTAATTCAGTTCTGAAGATGGTGAAACAACACTATTAGGATGACAATAGTACCAGAAGAAAATTCCAGGAGGTCCAAAAGGACATATAATGCAAATAGCCCCAAAAAATGCAAATATAACTAAAAATGATATTAATTCTGTTTTAATTCACATTTCAACAGGTTGAGCAACAATGATACCAACTAACTGGCGTATATTACATAAATGACACATAACAATGGTAGAGAGAGAGACATTTAATGCCCATCATTTCACATAATAACAAACTTCCAATCTACACAATTTCTGGCAAATTTGTGAAGTTGAACAAAGCAGAACCTGGGTAGGAAAACATACTGGGATAACATGAGTTGTAGTGAATCCTGGGCAAACAGCAAGCCCATCTTTACCACAGACGCCGTGTTGTTGATTGTACTTATAGCTGAATGCAGCATCAACACCAAATGCTGTCATAATTGTTAAAAGAATAGATTAATTTGGTAAACCATCCGTAAGCACCGTAGGAGCAAAATATTGTGAGCTTCCAGGATGCCTTAAATCCTCTCATAATGAAGGAGGAAAGTTTACCGACAGATGGAACTCCATAGGTTTCAAAAAGAAGCTCTGCCATTTTACTGCGGGAATGAACTGGGTTGCATACACATTCTGTCATCAGTATAGGATGATCAATCTGTCCTGGCCTCAAGTAATAAGAAGATCAACAAAAAAAAGCTCATGACCATGTCACATAATATATTCATGTAACTGACAACGTATTGACAAATTCCAAAAATATTTCCATGCACACTATAAGAAAGCTACAATACAACATTAAACTAAATAAGATCCAAAATACCAGAGCCAAAGGCAATTTGATGCAAGGTAGCATCAATTCTAGAGAGCATCTTCCAGAATAATGTGAAATACAGCTTTAAATTGTTTAATACACAACATGCATCTAGAATATCTGTGTATTTTATTAGTATTTTCATAATTCAAAAAAATTATACATGTTACCTGGGAACCATTTGCTCCTAGTCGATCAAATGCAAAGTCAAGGACCTATCAATTGAAAGAATCCGTTAGAGGAAGCACTCTTCTCAACAGACTTCAAAAAATAAACCAGCAGTACTAGCCTATCTCTCCCATATAGCCTCAACTCTTAAGTAATCTCTACCACGATTGCCATAAGGTTAAAAAAGCAAAATGTAACAGATCACATCCATATTTATATTAAAAGGCTTACATATTCCATTATCTCAAATTGGTAAACAACATTGCTATCAAAAGCAGAACGAGGCCCTGAGCGAGTGCAGTCAAAGTACTTCAACAACGCAGGGTCATGATCACCAACTATGGTCACAGTTTCACCTAAACCAACGAAAAACTCAACGAATCACGTATCAGATAAAATAGCTAAGTGAAATCGCCTAATTGTAAATCACTATAAATGGCAATCTCTAACATTGATCACTTTTAATAAACATAAGATGAACAACGCCAAGATTTAGAACAGACAAAATAAACCCGGTCTGAAGTAGAACATCTATCATTGACATAGAAAAAGGTGAAAGAAAGAAATATGAAATCAGTTACATTAGTTCCTCCATTTTGCATAGCAACCAAACAGACACCAGAAAATAATTAAAAAAAGAACTGCAAAGGGAATAACAAAGAAAGTTAGCATACCGGTGGCTTTGTGCCGTGGCCTCTGGACAATGTTACGGAAAATAACCCTCGGATCGGTCTCTCCAGCCCATCTAAAAAATCGAAGAAAGAAACAAGAATTACGAGCAGAGAACCGAACCACGCGTATTGATCAAGAAGTTAAAAGGCAAAGTTAGGGTTTGTTAGGCGAAGGTTGATATACCCGACACGGAAATACGAGGCGCCATTGTCGATAACGATGGGAGTAGATGAAGGGAAGAAATTGTAGTCTGCTTGTCTATGAATCTGCGATATGAACGGCATAGTCTCCTCAATTCTTCCGAGAGAGGGGTCTGGCTACTGGCTAGTGGCTAGTGTGAGAACAAGACGCCAACATTTACAGGGAAGGAAACGACTTCTCGTTTAAGTTAAAGACCAGAATAAACCGAACCGGGCGATCTAAAGCCAGCAGTAACACAACGCGTGAAGTTTATTCGGAAACAGTAAAATGAAATTCTTGTTCTTGTTGGGCTTAGGCACAAAACGAAAATTCCATATTGATTTAGAGCCCATAGGCCTAGGCTTCTGATGGCGGGAAAAATAAGATTCAAGACTAGTCCTAAAGCCCACTTGCCCAATTGATTGATAAAATGGTAATAAAGTCAATCACTTACACGTGCACATTCCTCCACCACAACCAAACTTAAAAAACGCAACACGTGGTCCTCATCCAAGCCCGGTCCGCTGGCTCCGAACCCGAACCTTCTGGCCCCCGCTTCGAAGTCATACTAGTACAGACAAGGAAAATGCTTGCCAAACCACGGGGGCATAAAATGCCTGCCTAATTTTGCTTGTACTAGTACAGACAAGTCATACTAGTACAGACAAGGAAAATGCCTGCCTAATTTTTCTTCCGTTCCTTCCACCGCACGGTTGGATAAGTCAAAGAGCACCTTCCCGAACAAGCTTGTAATTGGATTTTTATTTTATTTATATGTGTATGCGTGCTTCGTGGAAACACAAACTTTCTCAGAGTAACATTATGAAAATGGAAGTGAATGAAGGATGGAGAACGCCCAGACACGGCGAGTCTAGGATCCCGGCAGTGTTTTTATGTCCGCCGGCACCAAAGAAGAAACCGGTTTATATGAAGAGGAGGGATCCTCCCAAAGATGGCTACTTTCATCCCCCTGATCTTGAAGCTCTGTTCGCAGTTGCGCCAAAAAGGGAAGCTTATGCTTGAGGCTTGATTAGGGAGAAATCCTTATATGCTAGAATTTTAGCTCTTTGCTTTTGGGGCTGGGCTCCTGATTGCACTTCTAAGCATTTATCACCAAGTTTAGGATTACTTAGGCTCTGGGAACTCTTTTTTTGTTTATTCCTTTTTCTAGGTGATTTGTAATATTGGCAGGAGTTGTTTAGATTAAGACTTCTGGTAATATATATATTCTGATAATTAGTGTTCGTGGAGAAAGTTACACTCCTTGACGAAAGCATCATTTTTTAATATTCGGGCAGCAATGCCCTGGATCGTGACTATCGTGGGTTTCACTATTTGCGGTCTTGCAACGCGAGCGGTGAAGGTTTCACACCTGCCACGTTCATAGTGTTGGTGGATCATTTCGCCTTCGAACTATTGGGGGCCTAGCCGTCAGGTTTTCTTCCGTGCCAAGGAGGCATATAACTATTAAGATGGACCTCTATTAGATTAAAATCTCAGAACCAACAAGCAAGTATAGTTTAGATAGACAAGATGAGGATCCTAACGGAAGTCGAGAAAGGTATTTGCAACCAACGAGCCGTCGTTAGACTGGTTACGGACAACCTCATCAATAACTTGAATGGGGTGTGCTCTCTCTCTATCTCTCTCACTCATTAGTTCGATTTCAGTTGTAACAGACAAAGTATATCGTGACTAGACTGGAGATTGATGTTTATGGTTCATTTGGTTCTAGTTTTGATGCAAGGGAATGAGAAAGGTGTTGGAATTTTAACTTCAATAATAATATTGTTCGACTCTTAGTTATCGTGATTTATATGAGAGTCAATGTTACTATGCTAATCTATCAAAATTGTGTGGGGAAGATCGACCCTTTTTTAATATTTATTAATTCTTCATCTTTTCATGATAATTTCTTGTTAAAGGGCTTGAAAAGTTTGTATTGTTTCTCGTTTCATTGCATCAAGTGTGCTTGTATGATGAAAGGGTTGTTGGAGGTTATAGTTTAATGATAAAATAATTTAAATATAGTCTCTTTTTTTACATATGTAAATGTATATAATAAAGTTATTACAAATGAAATTATTGTGAGATTATAATTATAAGATTCATATTATATTTATATATTATATCTAAAATGTTCTTAGGCATCACATTAATAGAACATAAAAATATTAACATACAATATGTTTTTCCTTGCGAAGGAAGTAATCAATCTCATAGATTAAAAGTATGAAGATACTTAAATAAATATGTGAGTGTTTAGTAGAGAACAAGTTTATTAAACTGACCTCATATAAAAAAAAATCTATTTAAAGCATTACTTGTATGTTTATAGAAATTCTCATTGTGATGATTGTCTAAATAATCCTTGAACTTTAGGTCTCCAAAGTTATCTTGTATAGAGATTGTTACATTTTGATACTACTTATAACATATTCTAATTATGAGTAGTTCAGTCGATAGGCATTAAATGCAGCATAAACTATGTGGAGGTAGTTGAGTGATCAAGATAAAATTTATCACCCTAAAGTAATTAGAAAAAATGTTCTACTATTTTCGATTAGTATTTATTCGAGAAATACTTGGCCAAAGGAAAATGTCGTTTTGTAAATAGTTACAAATGTCATTAATTAAATCAACAACTAATGGTGGAGAACTAATATGATTGGACTCAAAATATAATAAAGATTAATTTCATACTCTATATGTAATTGAAACATTGTATGAAAAATGAGTAAATTATACAGAAAAATCATGTACGGAAAGGTTAGTTAAAACTACTTTTAATATTCTTAAATATTTGGGTAATCATGATGTATTACTATTGTAACACCCTACTCCCGCGTGACCCGAACCCGATATCGTTGATGATATCCGAGTTCGTGCTCTGCGAAGGTGGCGTACTACATCAGTCAGTTAAAACTCCGTATACATTTTTTTCTTTGTAAACATTCATCCGCATGGAAAAACAGTAGATAACTTAAGCCCACGTTAAAAGGAAGCAGTTTCAATTATTACACACAGTTTCAGTTATGACACTCATTCTACACTAATTTACAATCACCATAAAATACAAATCAGTTTACATAGATTGCGGAATGCAATTTTATGAAACACTAATGCAGACGCGAACTGATCCCGACCTCTACCTTTCACTTGCCTGCAGTAGGTATACTCCCGTGTCTAACGGGGTACTCTTCAAGGCCTGAAAAATAGATGCAAATTTTGGATGAGTTTTGCGAACTCAGTGAGGAACCATCATCGATGGTTCGCCCAATTCATGCATCAAACAAGCATATTACAGTAATAGCACAGTCAGAAATAAATACCATCACAATCAATAGCTATAAGCAGATCACAATGTTATAAGGCATTCCTGCCTTTTTTTCCATTTACAGTATTCAGTCAAATCTGTATGCAATGCACATGTGA
>JANIHZ010000210.1:27886433-27903197 GCA_027478365.1 Erythroxylum rufum | reverse complement strand
GGAAATAATCATGAATGCATGTACAGTTATTTCATGTGCACAAATTCACTGTTGGCAAATACCAGTATGCATGAACATTTCTACTTAATCCCAATCACTCTCATCCTTTGCTAAATTACTATTTTACCCTTCCTGTCGGAGGTGGGATGTTACAACTATATGTCAATTTTGATACATAGAATAAATTGTTTAATTAGAGAATTAAAGAAAATTAAAGGAATTTAATTTATCTAATCCTACATCTAATTTAGGGTTATAATTTGTATTCATTACCAACTTATTGAGAAACCTAATGGGTCACACATAAAGAATGGGTTGAAGAGAGCAAACATATTTTAATCAAGTTGAACTTGATTGTAAAGTTTGAGAAACTTATAATTTAATATAAGATATTTAATAAATAAGGATCAATATGATATATTAGATCTTGTAAATCTGAAAGGATGTACTTTCGCAAAACTTTGGTTCTGCCGCAGTTGCTTTGAACTTTATCTATGACTGCTTGATGTAAAGCAATTGTATCAACAATTTATAAATTTTATAGCACAAACAAAAACAGAAAAATTAAACACGAAATAAACAAATCAATACCCGAGATTTGGTAATACAGTTTGGTACACCTTGTCTACATCTACAGGGCCCTCATCTAGCTTAATCACTTTCACCAAAGAACAATAATAGTTTTACTAAAGGCATTACAAAGCCAACTCACCCTACCCTTGACATTATCTCTCGTCCTCGCAACCCGTGAAAGTAAATCACAACCAATAACACGACCACCTCGTGCTAAGCTCAACAGAGAATTTTCTCAATAATGTTTGATAATAAAGATGACAATAAAACAACTCAAGTTATTGAAATAATAAAGAACACAAACAAAGACACTTGAGAAAGAAAACAACTTCTCTAACAATGTAGATTCATCAATGAAAAAATGGGAAGTTGTCCATCGAAAGATCTGCTGTGAAGCTTCAATATCGTCACTGGAACATCCCATGCACAGAAACCACAAAACGTCTCAAATTAACAAATGTTTCATCACTGAAACGTCATATACGAAGAACTGCACAAACACCAAGGCTGCTGGAAGTTTTTCACATGAAAACCACTACCATCGACAACCCAAAAATCCCTCACAATAGACAAAAAAATGCAGTTCCCCCAATATAGAAAAATCCTTAAAAATTAGCTTGTAGAAATCACTCTCAATAGTCGTTCAAAACAAAAGAAAATGAGGCTGCCAAATTTACACATTTAACAACCAATATGCCCCCAATTGTTGTTCAAAAATTGGAAAAACGCAGCTACCAAATCACACACTGTCAATGATAAACTCTTCAACAAATTCATGAAAACCTTAAAAAAAATTGCAGTGCCAAATTAGGTACAATCCCCACAAAATCAACTACAAAAGTAATCCAAAATTGCCCAAAAAAATCCCAGTTTCCAAGTCACACAACATCTATCGTTGATTTACACAAAAAAACAACACTTTAGCCCATATATCACATAAATTCATAGCCACAATCCAGCTGTAACGATCAAGCCAAAACTTCAAAAATATGCTACCTTAGATAGTCATTATCCCCAAAATATGTTATCCATTAAATCCCATCTTGATTAGGATTTTAAACATAATCAACCTTATCTTGAAAGAGTCCCACATAAATCCAACTATGTCTAATTATCAAATAATGTCCAAAATTAAATAATAAGATATCATAACATATATCTTAAATATCTCCACCTTTTTTAACAAAACTCCTCTTTAAGAAGATAATTGGACACACAATATCAAGTGCACATACAACATAGGAACTCTCTCTCATTCTCCCCCTTCGGACAAAAAGATGCTAAAAAGCAAGACTAATAGTCACGAAGATACCTTGAAGTCTCCCCTTGAATTGAACAGTCACAAAAACAATCATATATCTCCCCCTTGGGACAAAACAATGCCAAAACAAAGAATGTCTTCAATGCGATCAATCTCAGCGAATAAAGAGACATAAGCACGTAATGCAGCAGCAGAAAGCCAAGATGACAATTTATCACTAGTTAATACATATGCCAACATATCATTACTCACTTTAATTCCATCCGCATACGACTAATTAAATTCAGAAACCTCAAAAATGCATTCAATGAATCGAAATCAGACTTAATCAATCTCTCTCACACATAAATCATATGAAAGCATATTGTCCAAACTTATATAGCCCACGATATAGAGAGAAATCAAGATAAAACTTGAAAAACTCGAATCTTCCTACAGGTCTCTAACCAACCATCAACATTTTCTTGACATAACTCCGTAAATCAAAATTCAAAAGTAGAATTCTCAAATCACCAAGTAGAGCCTTATTTTTCACATCAAATTTACTCTTCAACAAGTAAAGAAAAGTCAAACACACACCAATCACCTAAACTTTATAAAACCCATAAATCGAAAACTCAAAAAGTCTAAATTTTAACTCCTTCGAACCCTTTTTTTTTGTGTTCTAATAAACAACATCAATATACTTCAAAATTTTGAAGAACATGACCCCTGTGCCCCTCAAAGAAATTCAAACCTGGCCTTATTCCTCACCACATTAACTATGTCATCAGATGTCTGGTTGATTCCTCCCATATAACTAACCAATTGGTCTTCTATTTGAACAGTTTCTTTACCAGCATCAACTAACTACGAATCTGGGCAATTTTTATTTTTGCTTCTTTGCATCTTTTTGTTGGTTCACAAGGTTGTTCTTGAAAGTTTTCTTCTACCACCAAGTTAGGTTTTAAACCATCCACATGAAGCACATCTTTGAAGTGTGGAAGTCCATCCATGCAAAGTGTCCCTCTTCTAATAACCGTGGCCTTCTTTTCATCTCCAAAAGTAATATGACCATCTATACAACTTTGATCATCCATCAAGTAGCTTCTTTCACTCTTTCTAACCTAAATATGCTTTAGTAACATGGGCTGCTGCTGGAAATTTAATAAGGAGTGTTTAGATTTTTGGTTTTGAGGCCTTTGAAATCATTTGCAATAACTTGTAACATTTTGGCCGTATATTCCCGATAACCCCACAAAAGTGACATGTAGGTATAAACTTTTAATTCTTCCTTGAGGTTTCTCCTTTGACAAATCTAGCATCATCATTTTTCCCATCATTTAACTTGGAACATTCGCCCTTGTAACTAATAGCTTGAGCATCTGCTTTAGTCTTATCAATTTCTAACAATTTTTCTAGCTTTTCAGTACCTTCATTTAACATTTTTATTCTCTTTTCCGTACTGAACAACTTTTACTTCATTTCATCATGCTCATCTATGGTAGATAACAACTTCTTCTCTAAATCTTAAATGATATTCTTCATAAAAGATTTTTCCTTCTTTAGCTTTTCATTTTTCTTATATGTTTGCACCCACTTTGTATACATTAACTTATAGGCTTTGTAAATATCCTCACTTTTGTACTTTGAATCACTATCATCATTATCATAATTTGAAATTAAAATTTATAGTAATTCATCCACATTTTCCCTAAAATTTTGGACTAATTTACTCATGGTTTCATCATCAATTTCTTCCTTTTTGGTTGTTGTTAAACAAGCAACTAGACTTTTGTTGTATAAAGCAACCAACACAACACTACTCATAAATTCTTTTTCACTATCAT
The DNA here is from genome assembly GCA_027478365.1 of Erythroxylum rufum. Classification (NCBI taxonomy): domain Eukaryota; kingdom Viridiplantae; phylum Streptophyta; class Magnoliopsida; order Malpighiales; family Erythroxylaceae; genus Erythroxylum; species Erythroxylum rufum. The sequence continues at coordinate 27,899,534 of JANIHZ010000210.1, read as the reverse complement.
ACTCACTTTTGGATTCATTCTTATTCTATATACTTATATAGGACTTCCCTTTTCTCTTCTTTAAAGTGTTAGCACATTTCGCTTGCACATATTCGAAGCCTTGGCATTCATGACATTGAATTTTCTTTACTTTTCTTTCACCCTTTTGAGTTTTAGCTTGTTGTTTAAAGTTGATGTTTGATGAACTCCCGCCATCCTGTCTAAACTCGGGTCTATCCTTCTTCACTTTCTTTAACCACTTACAGAAATTTCCTGTTAAAAACTCCATATCCTCATTCTCATCAGCTTCATCTTCTGAGTTAGTCACGACTTTACCAATCTCGGCTTATAATGTCAATCTTTTATTCTTATCTCGTTTATCTCTCAACAAATTCATCTCAAAGTTGGTAAAAATCTCATTTACCTTATCTAAAGACAATTCATTGATATTATGGGCTTCTTTGATGGCTGCAATATTTGGTTTAAGTCTCGGAGGCAGTGATCTTAATGTTTTCTTAACAAGTTTCAGATTCTAATACTTCTTTCCAAGTTGATGTGCTTGGTTTGCCATGTTATGCAGTTTCACTTTCATCCATCCGCAGCTCTTCAAATCTCACAGCCAACATCTGAAGTTTCGAAGCTATCATAGATTTCGATCCTTCATATATAATTTGCAAAGTGTCTCACGCTTCTTTCGCCGATTCACATGCTTATATCATAAAAAAGCGACCTTCATCAACTGTACTGAAGATGGCATGCAAGGCTTGAGAATTTCCAAGCACTCTCTTTTCTTCAGCCTTTGTCCACTCAGATGCATCTTAATCATTGTTTCTCCCTTTTCATCAGTTGTCACTGGATGTGTCTAGCTATTTAAAATCGAATTTAATGCTTTTGTTCCTTGTGCCTGAATGAATACTCTTATTTGCGATTTCCACGTAGGATAATTTGAACCATCTAACAATAGTGGTCTGATTATTAATGCCCTTCTCTTATAGTCATATTTGTGAAACACAGATCTGCACCAACTTGTCGTATCAAGTTCTGATTCAGTGACCCGCTCTGATACCAATTGTAAATCTAACAAGATGTAGTTTCGCAAACACTTGGTTATGTCATAGTTGCTTTGAACTATATATATGGTTGCTTGATGTAAAGCAACTGTATCAACAATTTATAAATTTTCTAGCATAAACGAAAACATAAAATTTAAATGCGAAATAAACAAATCAACACCCGAGATTTGGTAATGCAGTTCAGAACACCTAGCTATGTCTATGGGATCCTCACCCAACTTAATCACGTTTCACCAAAGAACAACAATAGTTTTACTCAAGGCATTACAGAGCCAACTTACCCTACCCTTGACACTATCCCTCGCCCTCACAACCCGTGAAAGTAAATCACACCTAATAACACGACCATCTCGTGCTAATCTCAATAGAGGATTTTCTCAACAATGTTCGATAATAAAGATGATAATAAAACAACTCAAATTATTGAAATAATAAAGAACACAAACAAAGACATTTGAGAAAGAAAACAATTTCCCTAACAATGTAGCTTCGTCATCGAAAGAATAGGAAGTTGTCTATCGAAAGATCTGTTGTGAAGCTTCAATATCATCACTAGAACATCCCACGTACAGTAGCCACAAAAAGTCTTAAATCAACAAACATTTCATCACTGAAACGTCATACACGAAGAATGGCATAAACACCAAGCTTATTGGAAGTTTTTTGCATGAAAACCACTATCATCAATAGCCCAAAAATCCCTCACAATAGACATAAAAATGTTGCTCCCCTAATATGGAAAAATCCTCAAAAATTAGCTTGCAAAAATCACTCTCAATAGTTGCTCAAAATAGAAGAAAATGAGGCAGTCAAATTCACACGTTCAACAACCCATACAACCCTCAATTGTTGCTCAAAAATTGGAAAAATGCAGCTGCCAAATCACACACATTGTCAATGATAAACTCTCCAACAAAGTCATGAAAACCTTGACAAAAAATTGCAGCAACAAATCAAGATACAATCCCCACGAAATCACCTGTAAAAATAATCCAAGATTGCCCAAAAAATCCCAGCTTCCAAGTCACATAACATCTATCATTGATTCACAAAAAAAAAAAACACTTCAGCCCACATATCACGTAAATTCACAGCCACAATTTAGCTACAATGATCAAGCCACATCTCCAAAAATATGTACCTTAGACGACCATTATTCCCAAAATAGGCTATCCATTAAATCCTATCTTAATTAAGAATTTAAACATAATCAACCTTATCTTGAAAGACACCCACATAAATCCAACTAAGTTCAATTATCAAACAATGCCAAAAATTAAATAATAAGATATCATAACATATATCTTAATAGAACTTATTTGAACATAATTGGAATTTAATTAGAATTACGTATAATTCAGTAATTATAATTAAAGTGTAATTGAAATTAGAATTCAATTTCATTCATATTACTAAAATGTCTAAACCCTATTATAAATATACTTAAGTTTTAATGAAGTTAGCACTTCTTGCCTAATTCTTTCTGTAATAATTATTGAGTTTTCTCAACTTGCTATGTGGATATTGTTAGATGCTAGATATTTATGCGGCTACAATAGTTAAGATGAGTTAGTTTTAAAAATAGTTCGAAAGATATGATAAGAATAGATGAAGCTTCAGAATAACATACGAATTATAAATCTTGATTTATTATAATTTATTAAGATGAGCTAGTTTTAAAAATAATTCGAAAGATATGACAAAAATAGATGAATCTTCGTAATAACATACGAACTCTAAATCTTGCTTTATTATAATTTATACATTAATTATTTTATAAAATTTTAGTTATCCTGACTTTAAAAAATTAAATAAAAAAATTTGTAATTATTTTGTTACACGTAAGACATAAATGTCTGAAACAGTCGAGAGGATTCTCCGGTTTTCCAGAGGGCATTAGATACCATCTTCGGTGGGTTTCTTAAAGTTCCTCCGCATTCATCATTTGTGAGGCTGCCAATAATCTAGAATTTTGCCACCCTTTTAGTCACTTCACTAAGGACTGATGTGATTGATGCGCGTTTTTGTTCGAGATCTCTCATATCTTTGGTCAAGTAATACAAATGAAAAAGAATGTAGCGTGTAATACTAGCTCTCTAACTCTAAGGCCATTTGGTGCCAAATGACTAAGACTTTAAACGGACAGACATTTCATAATGATAGGCTGAGGATATTTTACAATATCTTTATCTTGTAACTGAGAATAAATTTAATCTCCTCATAAATATCTACTTACATTGAAACATTGATCTAATTTAGATTTAGAGAAAGCTAAGTCTTATAGTAAATTGTAGGACATATTTTTTATTTTATTTCTTCTAACTGAAAAATATTGTAATATGACTTATTATCAATTTTGTAAATTGACAATAAATTTATCTAAAATGTAAAGGGTTATATAATTAGTCTTATGGAGTCATTTGACTTTCAAACTAGGGGCAATAAATTAAAATTTTTTATTTTTTAATTTATCTTTATTTTAATATCTGATTTTAAAATATTTTTAATCAAGTGATTAAATTTTAGAATTAAATAACCGAAATTATTTCTATTAACATTTTTAAGTTACACACTTCAAGCTAATTTGAAGATCCCTAATTTGAATTTGCTCAATCGTAACATACTACTAAATATCCAATCATAGCCTATCTGTGCTTCGCATGGCATCATCACAAGGCCGTGTGATCAAGCAGTCGATCGAATCACGCATTTATTTTGCGTTAACTTCAATGCCCATTTTATTTATTGGGACAGGATCATCTGTCCAATATTATGGTGTCTTATTCTGTCCTATGAATCTCAGCCATTTATTTATGCGGATCTCGCGTTTATTTATGCGGGTCCTGCACAGGACCCACATAAATGAATGGCTGAGATTTATGGGACAGAATAAGGTACCATAATATTGGACAGAGGATCCGGACTCCTATTTCTTATCATTACTTTCTATAAAACTCCATCGATCATTAATGTAGTATTTGACACTTGATATAACTATGAACGTCCTGCACACTATTAAGAGGTGGAAGAGAGAGACTTTGGGTTCACAATCAACTACTCTGATCAGCTAAGTAACCTTACAAATGGAAAGTTTACAAATGGGGTTCTCTTTCCCTGATGAACCAGAACCCCGCAGTTGGTGTCGAAATGGGTCAACTTCTTAAAAGAAAAAAGTCCAACCCCTTTTTCTCGTCTCAAGGTGAACAAGAGATGTTGGATGATGTACTTGGTATGAGTACATGCGAGTTTTAGAAAATTCTTTGTTGTTTTCAATCTCATTCTGATGCGTAATTCGATATATAATCTTGCAATTGAAGGAAATTTGGCATAATCATATTAGCATACATCAAGATGTAATTCGTAACAGTACCTTAGTTACCTATCCCGAATCGAATGTGAAAGGGCAAGAAACGAAGAAATACAGAAAATACTTGACTTCAGTCTCCGTAACTTCAAACGAGCTTTCCAGAGTCGAAACGAGCACGAATCCACTACCATCTTCATAGAAACTGCTCTCCGGGATGCGAGTAAGGTCTTTCTACATTTTTCTCAAAACATAAGCTCTCTTAATGGGTCAGAGAATCCTTATGCTTACGATTGATTATATGAGCAAGTACAGGAGACCTTAACCTTTATATATAACATCCATATCAGACTTTTTCATCACATGACCGATATGGATCTTGTCCACACGGATTGAGATTCATTTTCTACCCAGACTTCAACTCATTAATTTAGATCATTTATTGGGCCACTTTATTATCTTTATCTTGATCAAATTACATAACTTAACTGATAAATTATTAAAAAATCAAAAAATGCAATTAATAGTTGTCCAACTTTATAAGAAAGGACAAAATTGTTTAACATTCTCCCCCTTAGACAAGTATTAATTGCATCTTTGATTCTAGTTTAAAAACAGTTTAAAAACTCGGTTAAGCCATGCTACTGTATTAGTCAACTAGGTTTTAAAAACAAAACATTTGATCCAAAGATAACTAAAGTCCATCACTTCGTCCTGCAAGACTTTCGATACCGAAAAGTATCAAATACACGTGTCATGTGCGACACAGATCCAATGCAATCACGCATACCTAATACCTCACTAACATGAATAGAAAAATGAAGTGTGGCAAACTAGGATGATACCTTTATGATCTAAATTATATCATCTTCGTTTGTAGGTCTCGATTTCTCCAACTTTATCCTAAACCGCATATGCTAAACTGCATTAGAGAATCCTGTTTTCTCTCACCGAATGTTAAACAGTGATAGAGAAAACTTGTTTCCTCTCACCAAATGCTAAATTGGACTAGAGAAAACCTTTATGTTCTCCAACTGAATGCTAAACTGCGTTAGAGAACCTTTATAGGATTAAAAACTTATATCCTCCTATGTCATATCAAACTTCATTGATATCTATTTAAAAATTGTATGCGTCTAAATGACATAGGCACAAGGTCAATCTGCATATATACCTAATGACCTTTAAATGCTTAAGATCGATACAAATATTAAGACTTTTATATGTATTATGACAATGTATGATAACATATATTGCTGAGAATAAACGACGATTATCTCTATTGATGAACCATCATACTGTCATAATACACCAAAATGTACATGGAGCAAACATAACGATCCCCTAATTAATAGTGTCTAAGGATGTCAAAACACCCATATTGCATACTTGTGTCACAAACATAAGTGGGCGAAGTCCTTCGGTTAAAGGATCGACTAACATTTCCTCAGTCCTAAATGCTCCAAATCTTAATGTCACATTTTCGTATCAACACCTTTATAACTAAATAATTGACCTTTAAATGCTAAGACCCTGGGATATTCTTTTTTGTTATTAAACAACATAGCAAGAAGATTACCACAGTACAATCGAATGGATTTAGCCACTGAATCAACCACAGACAACTTAGAAATCAAGTTTCTGAGTCAAACTATCTGTGAAGCAGACCCATAGCATGCACTCTAAATGCATAGTCCATGAAGTTACCCGTGTCTACTTGACACACTTCTACGACGTTGTACCATTTGCAAACTTAAAATTGTAACATTAAGTGGACTTTCGATCATCCGGACACATAACTAAAATATGAATATGAATTCCCTACAAGGTTTAGTCTGTTGACTTTTCTATATGTCAACATATAATCCTTAATTCCCTTTAGTATCTCAACACTCCTTGACTGCATTTCAATGGTCTACACTTGGGTTAACCAGATATTGACCAAACAGTCAAATGGTGAATGCAATGTATTGCCTAGTACATAGCCGAGCATACATCAGGCTATGAACCGTACTAGAATACGGAACATTTCTCATAACCTCTCTCTTTACTTTATTCGTTGGATATTGTGCCAAAGATTATCTCTCACTATGAGATATAGGTGCTACGACAGGTTTACAGTTAACTGTATTAAGCCTTTGTAACACATACTCAATGTATGCATTATATGAGAGGTTTGATAAGTGTTGAGATCTGTCTCGATGAATTTGAATACTTAGGACATAAGATATTGCACCAAGGTCCTTTATGTCAAAGTTCTTGACCAAAAGTTGTTTAACCTCATACAACATGGTCAAGTAATTTGATGTTAGTAATATATCATCCATATGCAGTAATAGGAAGATAACTTTGCTCCCTTGGACCTCATAGTACAAGTATCTTTTTAACTTTATTTTCCATGAAATCAAAAAAGGTCACAACCTCATCAACTATAAGGTATCACTTTCGGAAAGTTTAATGTAAACCATATATTGATCTACATAACGTTTAAACTATTTCAGTTCTATCTGGATCCTAAAATCCTTCAGGTTGTACCATATAGACCTTTTCATAAAGGCCTTTATTTAGGAAAGCAGTTTTGATAGCCATTTGATGTAACTCTATATCATCATGAGCTACAATTGCCTTAATCACTCAAAATGTATCCTATAAGGATACGAGAGAAAAGGAACATAAAGTCAACCTTTCTCTCTGAGTGAACATTAGGCAATTGAGTAAGCCCATAAACCGTTAAACTTTATCCCGAAATCCTTTAGGTCTAATCTATATTTACAACTGACGAGTTTGCAGTTTCGCTGTAAATCAATTGTCTCTCAAACCTTACTATGCTTCATAGATTACATCTCGTCATTCATTACATCCCACCACAAATCTGCATTGGGTACAGAAATAAGTTTTGTAAAAGTAACTGGATCTGTAATATGTCTAATAGCATAGTCATGTTCACTTGCTAGACTATGAAATCAGATGGGATAGTAGGTCATCTCACTCTGGTGGATTTACATAACTACATTAGATCTTGAATCCCCAAGAACCACTGTGTGTACAGGTATGGATTCCTGTTCCTATACAGGCACGATATAGAGACCTAGATCCACCTGATTCAACTGTATGAGTAGTGGATACATGATAACTGCAATATCCATCCTCCTATCATCCGAAGGGTCAAAGAGTCCACCGTCATCATAGACATCATATTCCAAAAACTTAGTTGTTTGTGATTATACTATTCCGGTCCCTCCTTTTCTACAATAAAAGCTATAGCTTTAAAGTGGTCAGGATATCTTACTAAATAGCAATGACTGGAACAAGCATACAATTTATCTTTATAAGGATTATACTACCTCAATAGGGTAGCCCCATATACGAATGTGTGCAAGGCTGAATTTCCAAACTTTTAGATAATTAGGTAGATTAGTCCTATTTTGCATTAACTTCTTCAAGTGCTTTAGGTTGCAGTTATGCCTTTCGACAACACACCATCTTACTCAGAACTACTAGGCATAATGAATTAAGTCACTATTCCAACTAATTTCAAATATCTGGAAAACGAATCTTTTAAAGTCTTGAAACACCATTTTTGCCGTGATATTCTCCTCCACGATCAAATCTGACTATCTTGATGAATTTTTCCAATTGGTTCTCAACCTTCAATCTTTAAGCTAGAACACATAACTATAAAGGGAATAATCATCAACAAATGTCATAATACATTTGGAATTGCACAATCCAACTATATAAGGTTTTCTGATATCTTTATGCATTAGACTCAACAAGTCAGAAGCACAAGTTGACCTCAATATCCTTATTAGTCAACTTACCCCTACAACAGTCAGCACATGTTCCCAGATCATCATAAACTAGAATTGAGAAATGCTTTCCTTGATCAATCTCTCAACCCTAGCTCTGGAAATGTGGCTTAAACTTTTATTCCATGCTATGTATGTCTTCTCATTCATCAGGGTCTTTCATAATTTGTTTATTAAGATTCGAAGAAGCATTTATCTAATTCAGGGTAAGACATATTCTATACAAACCATATGACAAGAAAATTATGCCATTATGCTTTGCATTAAACAACTGTACAATAGAAGCATTAAATACAAAACATTAACTCTCTTTGTCCAAAATTGATTAAAAGATCATATATAAAATGTGTCGTGTAAAACCTAAATGAACCTTACAACAAGCTTCAGTAAATACATTCCCATAGATATTACTTATACTTCTTCATTGCCGTGAACTATCATTTTCTCCTTCACTTTATTTGGCTTTATCCTGGATATGAACCTTTGCATTGTGGAAGCACCTAGATTAGATACTCTACTATCCAGTCATTAAGTACTTAATGCAACTATCACAAATTAGATTCATAAATTGATAAGCCAAGGAGTTACCTGATGGTCACAGTCTTTCTTTCTAGGCCTTATACTGCTAGTTTCTTTATGTCATGCAGACCTTTGCCAGCACTAGATTGACCAGCATTAGTATGTGGAGAAGATTTTGACTTTCTACCTTTGAACTAAGTGGGCTTCATCTTTGCCTTCCCTTTAGTTGCTTCGAGGGCTGTAGGAGTAGCAAGCTTGAGTTTCTCCTCCTCAGCAACGCAATAGGCTATCAAAGTGTTAAAGTCCTATGCCTCATCTAGCGAGTAATATGTCATCACCAGATTACTAAACTCTGGAGGGAGTGTATTCATAGTCTGGTGAACAATGAAAACATCAGGAAGAGGAATATTCAACATCTTCAATTTACTGTAAAGATGATCATTCTCGATATGTACTCCATTACTCCCTTTTCTCCTATATATCTCATAGAGAATAATTCTTTCATTAAGGCACTTGTCTTAATATAAGGTGAAACTGTATACCTCTAGGAGACTTTACCAAGAAACTCCTTCACTATGTCTGTGTTCGAAAGTCCACTTAGCAGATGGTCAGGTACGGATCTCCTAATAGTCATTAGACTTAATCTGCTAGACCGATCTTAGGCTTCATAGGTTGCTTTATAAACTCTCAAGCTCATGGATGTAGGAGGAGATGGCCCATCTGTCTGTATAGCCATATCAACCTCAGCTATCTCCATAGCATTCAATACATCCTCTGTCCACTTCTTTATATTGAAACCAGTTAGGGTTTCAATGGTGACACTGATTTTATTGACTGAAAAGGTGATTATAAAATAATAATATTTCAATTATCACAAATGTAGGATAACAACGATACTCAAAGCCATTAAAAAGTACCTTTACTGAAAATCTAATCACACATATTATGAAACACCTTTGGGTTGAATACATAATATATCTGACTAGACCTCCACATAAAAGCGAACATAGTACAAACTATCAACTCTTATGACACTACCACCTTTGGGCGAGTAGATCACTTAAGCAATAGCTTTCCTCCATCTAATGCCTTTATGCACATCTCAAAATATTATGTAAGGCCAACACCTTTGGGCATAATAACCAAACATAAAATTAGAGACATCCCCCAACATGCAAGTAGAACAATTCAAAATATTGACTTGAAAGGCCACTTTCGTGACTACATTCTCATCAGCACCCAAAAAGTTCACAAACACAAGGGACACATCTTTATGTTAGCCTTACATTCCTTTTGGGCATATAGTATGTGACAATGTAATATCAATAAATGCAAAAATTCAAATGCACTATCTCATTGTCACACACTCGTGCTGAAGACTTTCTTTGAAAACTTTATTTGAGATTTTTGTAAAAGAAAAATCTCAGTAAAGTGACTATCGTGCATCATTGGACACTGAACTGACCACCCGAAACACGAGAACCTCATGTATCTCCCTTATGGAAAATTTGTTGCACAAAAATTCACTCAAAAATAGCTTTATAATGTCTTAATTCTTTTTCCGAGCAACTGTCATACGATTCTGAACACTGAACATGAGACCCGAGACACAAAAACTTGAAGTATCTCCCTCATGTGATATCTGAACCATGAAAATTCACTTGAAATAAGATTCAAAATATCTTAATTCCTTTTCTTGAGTTAAACTTTAATTTATTACTAATGTAATAATTTCAGAAAAATTGAAAAATGACTTTAAAAATTCTCCTGACCCGGAAACTGACCCAAAAGGACTCGGGGCACCTTTATGGGGAATCTGAAAATTTTCCTTTTTTTTGGTGCTGACATCAGCAGTACTGTAGAACTGAAGTCAGCGCACAATATGATGCGCTGACGTCAGCAGGTGTCAACGCAACACTGTGCGTTGACGTCAGTAGACGTCAGCTTGCTCAATGCACGCACGTTTACAAACGCACGTCAGATGCTTCTGGCACTTGTGCAGCACGCACCCCCACGTGCACATGCGCATTACTGTATGGCGCGTGCGTCTCACACACCGCCACGTGTCCTAATCCCTATCGTCCATGTGTTGGGCCAAATGCGGGTGCGTGCGACCCACGCGCTAGCCTTTCTGCATTAGTAGGAGCGCGCGCCGCCTGAGGTGCATGCATTTCACGCGCCACACGTGTCCCTCAATTTGTGGTGTCACTTAACGGTACACAATTGATGCATGCAACGCACCCGACATTCGTACCTCCACTCCACCCGCTACTGTAGCACTGTCGGGTTCGTGCAGTGCACTCACCTGATGGTGCATCACCCTCCGATAGGGAGAGCAATTTCTGACAACCCTGGATGACTTTTTCGCTCCTTTTGGTCCATTTTTGATCTGTTTTTCATAGCTAGCCTTATGTATACCACTTTTACGTGATTATATATGCAAAAAATTGAAAAACGAATCAAAAATTGATGAAAACCATAATGAATGGAAACTGAAAAACCTTCGTTTCTAGAATCCCAATCACGTAACCGCTCTGATACTACATGTAACACGTAGGATAGACCTTATTACATGTCCCGGATTATTCATGAAAGGGTTAAAAATGAAGAAAATGGGGAATACATGATTTCAGTTCCATCCAATATTCTAAAGTAGTTTTTGAGGCCAAAACGAGCTCCAATCTCCCCGAGACCTTTGTGGAAGTCAATCTCTGACACTTGGTTAACGCCTTTCTTCAGTTTTCATAAGACGTAAGTGCTCTTAATAGGTCAGAGGATCCGTATGCTTACAAATTATATAAGCAACTGAAGGAAACCTTAACTTGTTCCCCATCATAAGGTCGATATGGGTTCGATCCTGTAACATCCCGTCCCTATATTAAGGGTTTGGACCCGAACTTTCAGTACATGTGAGCTCAAATAGGATTTAAGACTATGCATCTTCTTGCTCATGCATTACATTAGCATTTATGCATATAAATACTGAATGGTTTCGTATAAAAAGTGGTACATGCATTCACTGACAACTTTCGGGTATAAATGATATTAAATGTGATTTTATTGAAAATGAAGAGTAGAAGGTGTAGAAAGAGTGATCTTGGTATGAGTTGTGATAAGGAAAGATTCAGAAACAAGATTGGTAGTGATCTGGAAAATGTTCATTGAGTATGCTTTAGTCTTTTAGCCACAACGTTTTCTCTAGTTATCCAAACAAGATGATTCTTAATTTGGATTAAACTGGAGATATATGGCTATATTTTTTATGAAGACATCAAATTTCAATTCTGTCTCTAAGAATCTCAAAGGTTGTCATGAAGTTAAGAATTTGGTGTAGTATATTGGTGTATGAATGGAGTTTCGTCTTCGGACTTTAGGGGCAAATTTCAGATTGATATAAAGAGAATTAAGCAAAACTTCCTTCTGGAAAGTTGTAGATCTTTCTTTTATCTTTCCAATGGTATATTATATGAAAAATTTGGACTTCAGAATCAAAAGTTACGATTCTTATAAGCGGAGACGTTCTGACGATAAAAAGCAGACGGAAGAAAGTAGACGATAGAAAAGTAGACGATAAAAAGTAGACAGAAGAAAAGTAGGCGATGGAAATGAGATGAAAGAAAAGTGAGACGATATAGAAGTAAGATGATAGAATTAGCCTTCGATCTCTTCATAAAAGTTGTATATCTCAAAGTCTTCTTTCCAATGGTTTAAAAAACAAAGTCAATCTGACATCTTTAGGAAAGGTTATGGCATTCGCTCTGAGACATGTACATTACAGGTGAGGGCATAAACGTGTTGGAGTCTTTTGGCCATAACTTCTTCTCTAGGCCTCCAAATGACCTGGTTTTTCAACCATTGGTTTCGTAAGACATTTATCTATATATCTACTAAAAATTGAAGCTATCTGAAATGTATGGAGGGAGATTGAGCGAAGAGAGTGAGATGGGTACAGTGAGTGTGTTCTTCAATCAAATGAACTGGTGTTATCTCACTGAACATACTTCAGTATTTTGATGTTTTCTGGATCAGTAGAGGCCTAAATGAGATGATTTTTAATTTTTGATAAATTAGAGATATGGAGCTACAAATGGTATGAAGAACTTGGAATCTAATTCAGTCTCTAAGATGTTTAAATTTCATACGAAAGTGATTTATAGTATGCTGTTTTGAACAAAAACAGTCTAAAACTGTTTGAAGTATATCTTCTGAATCACTGAATCAAATCGAATGATTTTAGAGGCATTAGAAACTTAAGACAATGGAGGATAGTTTCTTCTAGAAAGTGTTGTGTTATAATATTTAAGGATATTTTGGGCAAGACACTTAAGTTTAAAAGAACCTAAGCCTATAAGGAGGGATAAAATGGACTTTTTGGACTCATTAAGGGCATAATTGGAAGAAGAAGTGTTGTCTTGCT
>JANIHZ010000210.1:27818658-27833479 GCA_027478365.1 Erythroxylum rufum | reverse complement strand
AATTTTTAACTATATTATATATATATATATATGAAAATTAATGAAACAGGGTTAAAGTAAAATAAAAGGTATGTTCCCATCTCAAAGACCAATATGATAAAATAATATGTTTGCTTCAATTCATTCGCTGTGCATGCTATGATTTTGATTTGGAGAAATTGATCTTCACTAATCTCGGGTTGTGTCAATATGCCATACCTAAAATATAGTAAACTATTTATCTCAATCTGACAAAAGACACAACCACATACGTACATGGGCACATTGAATAGTTGTTGTTGTTGTAAAAGACACGACCACCAAAACCATTAAGCGCGGTGAAGCAGCAGCGTCTGTCGTACAAGGACGATGTCTGGCAAATAACTCCACTTCTCCGTGTTTGACGCGTTTCTTTATCGCTATTCCCCAGTGTCCGTACATTTGCGGCCAAATCAATGTCACGTCAATTCCCCATCTCTCCCGCTCTCTACGTTGTATCGTACTTCGTACCTAAAAAAATGCCCATTCCCACCAGCTTCCAGGTTCTAACTTCACAGATTGATTAAGGTTTTAGAGTGAACACGAAAGGCTATACAGCATATTTTATTTTATGAGACTGCAGGTTCTAACAAATAAATAAATATATTTGACCGTTAATTCAGATAACCTCGAGGAAAATCTGTAATTTCTCGTTCTGGGTTTTTCCAGTTCAGAGTGGAAACTTTTCCTGTAGCCTTGTTGGACATTCATGCTGTCCAAAAATTAAGAAGGTTCCGTGCAATAATTAGCAACTTTTGTAAGCTTCAATAAGAATTACACGGTAAGTATTAAAAGGATTTAAACTAGACATGCTAAATCCCACAAATCCGACGACCAAGGGGAATCGCTTTGCTGACTCACATATTTGTTTTGCGGAGAAGATAAATACATTGCATAAAAAATAAGTCTTTCGCATGCAGGAAAGCGAATAATTGTGTAGATTGAATTGCTTTTAGATTCATCTGCTAGAGTGTGTTCAAATATGATGTAATTAATATCAATGTTGCACTGTTTAAATGTTAAACTTCAGACGAATTTGATGGGGGCATTCGTAAGGTAAAGAATAAATTAGAATTCATGTGATTTATACATTTTTTTTAACTTTAAGGCTACGAGAGTACAATTTTTTTTTAATAATAGTTGGTGCTCCATTGGAATACATTGTTCTTTTTCAATTTTCATAAATTTCTCTTAAACTTTTAATTCAATAAGTCAATCTACCTATGAACTCACAATTCTTGCTAGTCATTTATAAGAATATTTTAAGACTCTCTAAGATATTCTTGTTTCCCTCGACTCTCCCCTTTCAATTCATTCAAGCACATTTTATCTTCTCACTGTTTCAAGCGTTTTAATTTCTTATCGAGTCCTAATATAGCTTACATATAAGAAGAGTGCTCATCTGCAACCAAAAACTATGTACAAATTATTTTTAATCTTTATTACTGGTTCTGTTTGATTTTGATGGGGCTAGGCGCTGCTGCTTGGATCCATGAGATTGGTTGACTTTGGCTTAGAGATATCTGCAAAACAACAAGGCACACCGGGAGTTGATTGCCGGTAGGGCCCTCCGACGCTCAAGTTAATTTTTTTGTGAGAGTTTTGGAGGTTAGGAATAAAGAATACTAGGGTTCTCGAAAGTCGTACCTGTATCACGGTGAGGTAGCACCTTATATATCAGATACCTGCTAGGTTTAGGTCTTCAATTAAGAATGAGAGGTTACCATCTATGAATGGGCTGTCTATGCCTAGGCCGAGGCCTGGGCCTAGCACGACCGACCCAACCAATTACCTTTCAATGTATCTATTCATTTGAATAATAAACCACTCAACATTTTTGAGTAAGCGAAGGAAAATATACTAAGCTAAGATTACAAGGATAATTGCAAAGGGAGTCTCTAAGCACAAACTACTCCATGAAACCAAAACTAGAACACTGGATATTATCAACAAAATTAAAGAAGACAATAAAAACACCAATAAACTGAAAGCTTGAAAATAGGTTACTTTAGTTCACACACCAAATATCAGTTAGATAAGGGCTCATGTGAGTCTAGATACTATGATTTGTGATAATTTATCTTATTTAATTATAAGTGTTCGTTGCTAAAATTTGGTGATCTTAACAGTTTTTTGGAAAAAAATGTTTATGTTCCTCTCTCTCTAACAAGAATGAGTATCACATTAAGGATTAGTTTAAAGATTTTATAATTTTGTTGATAAGTGAAGTGTATTTGTTTTGTCTATAGCAAAAATTATGACAAACTTGTAGCGTATCATCCAGCTCTGCATAACATATCTAGTACAAAAAAAGACTTTGAATAATTACAAAAGAATAACAAGCACTTAATGTATTTAAGATCATATTTATAAAGAGAGTAAAGATTACGCTAAGTTATTATTCTTTTCAATCTGTCAAATATTTTGAACTTATTTTTTATGACTTGACAAGTCACGTAACAAAGGAGGTTTTGGAAGAATCTCTATTACACTAGCTTTTATTCAATAAATTTAGACAAGATTTATTGGTAAATATTTTGGAATTATAGTTCGTCCAAATTACTTTGTTTTCAACTTCCACATCAAATCCATGATTTGAAACATGTTTTATTATGTGATTGAAAACTCTAAATTTGCAATTATATTATCCATCATTAATAGTAAAATTAACTTTGATTTTGAGGGAAATTAAAATTAAGATTTCTTTACCCGTGAATGATGTATAAAGGTCCTAACTCAGTAATTTGCATTTAAAAGATGTACTCATCATTTCTAGTCGAACAGGCAAAATTGCGCAATAATATTAGCTAGAGTGACCCTCGTTCTAATCTTTTGCTAGCAATTTTTGGACAGATTTATGTGACACTAAATGAGAGAAGTCCGCACACAATTACAAGGACATGACACTCCCATTAGCTTAAAAAAACCAATCATCCATTTTCATAAGTGGTGCACTAGTGTGTGAACTGAAATTCTTGCCCTCATTATCCTAATTGTTACAAAGACTTTGCAAAGAACTCCAAGTTAGCTCACAAAATAAGGCAAAGTCTAAGTACTGTAGTTAAACTCTCGTAATTCAACTCAACCTTAACAAATCCCTCGTGTTTAAGGTGTTTCCTACAAAGGCAAAGTAAACCCAAGAAATTTTCTAAGCTAATACAATGGAATGGACAACCATAAGAAGAGAAAGATGCACACAACTTTACAACAAATTTGTCAACCTATATATTACTCACAATTGCTACAAAGTATACAAAGCTCCAACTCTCTCTAATGACTGAAGCCTTGCTTAAATGAGCTATTTATAGGCATTTAGAGACTTTTTGGGCAAGAATACAAGAAAGTGAGCACAATGCTACTAGGCCACTAACTTGGTTGGTGATTGACATCTCCAACCACTTTAGACACTACTTTAATGGGTGGTTTACGTAACTTACCACTATCTCACTCCTAAGTCAAAGCAACATGTGAAAAATGTTTACAAGAAACCTCATTCATGTTCTTTGCCATGTCATCCCCCTTATTTGATGATTCATCCCACTGACTTTGCCACATCACCCATGATCTTCATCCAAAGGTGAAGATTAGCCAAGTTCCGAGTCAATTCGCGTATGGTCCGACTAACTCAAACCCATGGTCGAATCTGTTTGTCTATGGTCCACCATTTGAGCACCATTTCGTCCTTAGTCCCAACAAAGATATTATAGGCAAATCCAACTCACCCTAGTCACCAAGCTAATCAATGCCCCACGGTCTGTCAAAGCTAAATGCAACTCAAACCATGCTTGATCTTACTTGTTTAAGTTACCTTGGTTCCATTTTGCATGCCTTCTTGATGCCTAATCCATGCTAAATGTTGGCCAAAGCTCACCAATGGCTAGCAAAAAGGGTCCTACAATGTTAAAGGAATAACAAACCACCTCCACTAAATGAAACTGATGCCCTCCTCGGAATAAATTGAAGGTAGTCATTTACCTGGACTTTGAATTGCCACAAGGTTGTGTCTTCTCCTAAGTAGCTTTCGAGAATGGTTTATTCTTCCATTGAATCAAGAACTCTGTCCTTCGATTCTTTTTGTGTTGCCCCAATATTCAATGATCCAAAATCTTCTTAATTTGCTCATCGAATTGCTTCCTTACCACCTGGGAAGCTCTCTTTACTTGACTCTTTTTAAGATCCGTTGAATCCTTATGATATGGTTTAAGGAAACTTACATTAAAAGTAGTATGTACCTTTAAATGCTCGGGTAACTTGAGGCAATAAGCTACATTTTCCACCTTTTAAAGATCTCGAATGGCCCATCATATTTTGGCACCAACCCTCGATGCACCTGCTTGCTACTAATCTTCTTCCAAATTTGGGGAGTAAGTTTGAGAAGTACCTTTTCCCTGATGTCAAAATCAAGTGGTTTTCTCCTTTGATCCACATATTTCTTCATCTGTTAGGAAGCTTTATGAAGACTGTCTCTTGCTTCATCCAACGATTCTTATTTTTCCTTCACAAATTGATAAACAGTTGGACACTTTCCTCCCAACATTTTTTGAGCTATTTAGAGAGGACTGAGTGGTTATTGTCCCAAAACAACTTTAAAGGGACTTTTTTTTCGTTGTCAAGGATCTATGCAAGTTATAACAAATTTGTGTAGTATCAAGTAAACTTAGCCAATTTTGTTGACTTGCATTTATACAATGCTACAAGTATTCCTCCAATAGGTCATTAATTCTTTCTGTTTGGCCATCTATTTATGGGTGATTTACAGTTGAAAATTTTAGTTCACACCCCATCATGTTAAAAAGAGACGTCTAAAATTGGCGAGTAAATTGGGCATCTTGGTCACTTACTATGTTTGCCAAAACGCCAAAGTGCTTCACCACATTTTTGTAAAAAAGTTCCACATCAACATCCGAGGGACACGAAGCTAAAGTTGGCACAAAGACCACATACTCCAGGAACCTATCAACCACCACCATGATTGAAGCCATGTCATCCACCTTTGGGAAACCTCCAGTGAAGTCCATCGAAACTGACATCTATGGCTTTTTAGGAATTGGCAAGGGCTGCAACAAACTTGCCTTTTTCTTTCTCTCAGGTTTATCTAATTGAAAAATAAGGTAAGTTTTGACATATACCTAAATGTCGTTCTGTATCTTTGGCCAATAGTAACATCGAGAAAGGATCGCTAACATCCGTTCAACTTTGGGGTAACCAGTCTACTGTGAATCGTGCGTCTCCTTCATTAATTGCTTCCACAACGAACCAAAACTTGGCACGTACATTTGATTATTCTTCTTTATGAGCAACCCCTCATCATCAAGCCAAAATCGTCGCACAACACCCTCTTTTACTTGCTTAGCAATTCGACCATAAGTGTTGTTAAGTGAAGCTACTAGTTTAATTTTCTCTAATAGGTTCGATTCAACTCGAGTGATCACATATAAGGTTGCAAAGACTTGCTTTCGGCTCAATGCATTCGCCACATTGATGTGTCTTCCTGATTTATGCTTCTATACGAAGTGATATTCGACAAGAAACTCTTGCCACCGAGCTTGCCTTGCAGATAACTTCTTTTGGGTCCTGAGAAAGGTGTTAACAACATTATTCATACAAATAACAAACCTGGTACCTAATAAATAAACCCGCCAAGCTTTAAGGCTACATACTACTACTAGTATCCCCTTCTCATATGTCGAGTATCGTTGCTTGACACCATTAAGCTTACGACTTTCAAATGCCACTGGATGTCCTTTTTGCACCAAGACTCTGCCAATATCTTTGTCCAAAGCATATGTGTGCACCTCGAAAAGGAGATCCAAGTTAGGTAACTTTAACATCGGTTCAGTTAAAATGTCAGTCTTTAACTTCTCAGAGGCTTCTTGGCATGCTTCTGACTAGCACCACTCTTGTTTCTTCTTCAATAAATCTGTCAAAGGTGCTGTCTTTTTTGAATATCCTATAGTGAATTGACGATAGTAGTTTGCCAAGCCAAGAAAGCTCCTAAGTTCCTTCACCGTCTTTTTTAGAACTTGCCAATCAACAATTGCTTGTACCTTTTTAGGATTCATTCGCAACTGGCCCTTGCTCACTAATTGTCCTAATAACTTTATATCCGATTGCGCAAATTCACAGTTCTCCATCTTTACAAAAAGTTTATGTTGTCGCAATTGCTCAAACACCTTCCTCAAGTGTTGCATATGCTCTCCCATGTTAGTGTTATAGACCACAATATCGTCTAAATAGATCTCCACAACATTGTGCAAAAGGTTGTACAACACATTATTCATCATATTGCAAAAAGTAGCAGGGGCATTAGTCAAGCCAAATGGCATAACTAAAAATCCATACAAGCTATACTAAGTTACATAAGTCGTCTTTTGCTTGTCACCTTCAACAATTTGCCCTTGACAATACACACTCTGCAAGTATACCTTTGTGAACATCGTAACCCTTGATAATCTATCCATCAAGTCTTGAACTAAAGGAATATGATATTTATTTTTAATAGTCACCTTGTTTAAAGCTCGATAGTTGACACAAATTTGTAGGGCTCCATCTTTCTTCTTTTGGAACAAAATCGGAGCTGCATAAGGGGTTTTAGATGGTTGGATGTATCGCATTTCCAAAAATTCATCAAGTTGATTCCGTAGTTCCACCAACTTTAATGGTGATATTCTATAAAGGGCACGAGCAGGAGGTATTACACCTGGCACTAGTTCGATCGAATGATCAACTTCGTGACGAGGAGGGAGATTTTTTGGTAAGTCCTTCGACATCACATCCTTGAATTCCCTCAATACCTTTTCCACCGCATCTGGGACTTCTTCCACGTGATCCTCCGTAATTTCCCATATGGCTACAAGGTAAGTCTCCATATCTTTCTTAAGGCCCTTCTCAATATTCATGGTAGAAATATGAGCTACAATTGCTATTTTGTCCATAGTTCTATTGCTAGACCTACAACAATCTATGTAAAATGAATTTTGATCATTTATAAACATTATACCTCTAAGATGTGGATATAGCACCGCCTCTTCCATCTTAAGAAAAGTCGATGCCCAAAATCAAATCAAAATCCTCGAGAGGTATCACCATTATGTTAAACTTCCCATGCCAACTTTCCATACTCAAAGGACCATTGTATGCAACTCCTACCACAACTTGTGCTTTTGCTATAGGAGTTTTCATTTTTGTAGGGGTGTTAATAATCTTCAACCCCAATTTTTGCACCAATCGTTCTACAATAAAGGAATGAGTGGTACCTGTGTCCATCATAGCTGTGAGTTCCTTCCCATTTATTATCTTTACATACATAAGTCATTCAAATGGGTTTAATTATGTACTAAGGATTTAGCCTAACTTTTGAGTGATTGGTTTGACCATCTGCGTCTACTATTAAAGCATTCAACTTCTCCTTTCTTGGGTAGTCACGAACATAGTGAGGGCTATTGCATAAGAAACAACCACGATTTTTCTTGGAAGATTTCTCACCTTGTTTTGGTTGCCTCGTTTGCTTAGACTTCCCTTTATGATCATTCTACCTACCTTGGTTTTTCTTCTTCTTTCCTTTACTCTTCTCTTCGTAGTGCCTTTCAACATTTGAGAAGAGGAAGAGGCCTCGGTTTCCTTTGACATTCTGAAATCTACCAAAACATCCGTAGCCACAATCAAACCCACAACATCCTTGGTATTTTTCATTTACAACTCCATTTATGCCCAAGGTTGTAATCCCAATATGAAGTTGAATAACTTGTCCTCATCTAACATATTCTCAATATCAAGCATTAAGGAACTAAATTTCTTAACATAATCCTTTACCGAACCATCATGCTTCAATCGCTTCAACGCTCCCCTTGCAAACCAAGTGGTATTATTTGAAAGGAATTGATCATTCAGCTCCTTTTTCATCCTCTCCCATGTATCAATAAGAGGACAACCAACATTAATTTTGACAGAGGTTCGAGTTCTCCCCCACAATTTTGCATTTCCATCAAGATACATTGTTGAAACGTTCACCTTTTCCGCATCTGACATCTTATAATAACTGGAAAATAGTGCTCCACATCCCCCTAAAAATTCTCAAGTTCTTTAACATTTCGAATGCCCTCAAAAACTTTTGGCTCACGCACCGTTAATATGTTACTTTCAACATGTCCTACATCCGTAGTTGCAATTGCATGTCTGAGGACAATCATCTCAAAATTGGCATCCTCTGGTGCTTTAATGAATTCAGCCACTTGATTTCATAATGCTTGGGTTTGCCCCTTTAAGGCTTCAAAACTTGATCCGTAAGATAGGACTTCTTCTTCACCTGTAGGTATAGGATCAATGAGCACTTCCACCCTTGTGACATACTCAATTAGATTGCTATCACCTGCCATTGAATCACCAAAAGAGCTCTAATACTAACTGTTACAAAGACTTTACAAAGAACTCTAAGTTTGCTCACAAAACGCGCCAAAGTTTAAGTACGATAGTTGAACTTTCACAATTCAACTCAACCTTACCAAATCCCTCTTGTTTAAGGTGTTTTCCATAAAAGCAAAGTAAACGCATGAAATTCAGTAAGACATCACAATAGAATGGACAACAATAAGAAGAGAAATATGCATACAACATTACAACAAAATTACCAACCTATATATTACTCACAAATTGATAAAAAGGACACAAAGCTTTAACTCTCTCTTTAACGAATGAAGCCATGCTCAAATGAGCTATTTATAGGCATTTGAGGACTTTGTGGTCAATAATAGAAGAAAGTGGGCACAGTGCCACTAAGCCACTAACTTAGTTGATGGTTGACATCTCTAACCACTTTAGGCGCTACTTTAGTGGGTGGTTTACATAACATACCACTATCTCACTCCTAAGTCAAAGCAACATGTTGTAAACTGTTTACAAGACTCCTCATTCATATTCTTTGCCATGTCATCTCACGTCTTTGATGATTCATCCCAATAAGTTCTGAGCCATTTAATGTATGGTCCAACCAACGCACACCCATGGTCTAATACATTCTTTCATGGTCCACCATTTGAGCACCATTTCGTCTTTAGTCCTACCAAAGACATCTTAGGCAAGTCCTACTCGCGTAGCCACCAGGGCAATCAACACCTCACGGTCTGTCAAAGTTAACCGTAGCTCAAACCATGCTTGATCTTACTTGGTTAAATTACCTTAGTTCCTTTAGCATGCCTTCCTCATGCTTAATCCATGCTAGATATTGGCCAAGACTCGTCCTGTAATGTTAAGGAACTAATACCAATCCACATAAGCTTATCTTAATTGCGTGATTTAAGGTTGAATGTGAATATTGCTCTAGAAATTAATTGACTAAAAAAGCCACTTGCATGCAATAGACTCAACCTTATGGAAGTTGTGCAAGTATGGTCCGAGCACACAAGTAGTAGGTAAGCAAAAACATTGAGAAATATGATGTTTTACGTAAAATCATGTCAGAGACAATTCTCAAATGCATTGAACATCATTTATTAATATCCATATGAAGTTCCCTTTGTAATTGGTTGGCAAGAAATATGTTTTAATTAGATTAAATATGATATGTAAAACTTAATTAAGCAATTATTATGTGTCTAAATTTACGTCTATTGTGGCATACTAGTTAGATATGAAAAATTAAAAGTTCAAGTATTCAATTGTTACTTTTTAAAGTTTAGATTATAATTGTAAAAGTTAGTAAGTTTGAGATTTTTTTTTTGTACTTAACCCTTTTTATTTTCTAAACCAATCTCTTTCTTGATAAAAGCACACATTAACATATTAACATCACTTTATGTAACCCTCCTCGTGGGCTCTTGCCCAACTTCAGATGCATTGTGTAAGATTGATTGTCTATTTTCATATGTAGTTAGCTGTTTCAATCTTTTCCCTGGCCAAGAAGAAAAGTTTACACGCTTTTGGCTTTAAGGGTGACAAATGAAAATATTAATACCTCCTAATATGTGACCGTACGAATTTATTTCAAAGAAAGTAACATATTTGAACTTCAATCAAAATTGATGGATAATTAATAATTTATTATTCGAAGTAGAGGTGAGAATCATTCATATATTTTCTTGAACTAATGATATATATTTTGTGAACACGTTATTCCTGGAAGACCAGCACGATGAACAATAACGTGAAGAACTTGACATTCGAAGATTGAATATGGCTGATTCTTGGTAGCTAGCTAGAGGTCCCCAGCCAAATTCAAGATATTAGTGCGACTTTATTCCTTCAGCTGTGACAGAGAATGATTTAATATCCCTACTAGTACCAGGTGAAGATCTCTAATTAAAATCATGGAGCTGATTGTGTATGGAAATTCAAGATGAGATGATCTCAAAGATATACGAACTAACTATGAAATTGTCTAAGCGTGGAAATTAGAAGTAATAAGAGGACGGAAATGTATATTTGGTAGGGAAAAAAGAAAGGATGGAGCTAGGTGCATGCACTGAAAGTTGAAATTGAACGTGAGAGATGAGAACATATATGGTCAGTTGAATTAAGGAATAAACAATTATACCTCGTCAGTCTGACGAACTAGACTAGACAGAAAACCTAAAAATTGAACCATAACTTGCAACACTTATACACAGAAGAGAAGCTTTTAAAGGGTCCGAAAATAGTAATTGGGGATCAAAACAAGGAACCTGGAACCCTAGGCCGAGACCTCCCCGTTTCTGATGTATGTGTGGGGGAGAGAAGAAGGGCACAGCCCTGTCAATTACAGTACCCACCGTTTGAAAATGCTTGTCGAGGACGCAATCGTGGCAATTTATATATAAGCCATTACTATGGTTAAGAAGCTTAATTTCCCACTGTCAGATTGGATATTAGAATTATTCTGCTGACATGTGATAGAGAGAAAACTGACTTGATCAGTGGAGATTAAATATTTAGGTAAATTTGGTACCTAGGATTACGATGTGTAACTGTTGCGAGTACACTATCTCTCTCTCTCTTAATTTCCGCAAGATTGATAAATATCTCAGAATCAACCATTTCCTAGTATCTCTCTTACTCGGTCATTGAGCACTCACACTCTAACTTCTGTCAGTGTTATATATATACCCGCTAACACTCTTCAAAACCTCACAAACTCAAAAGCTTTCTTCTGTGCTTTCTTCTGTTCTTTTTGAGTCTCATCCTTTCGGCTTTTTGTTTTGTTCCAATGGAGTGAACTGTTCTCTATATTCTCTCCAATATTTTAAGTTTCTGGCAGTTGTCGGTTTATACTTATAGAACAACCATAGATCACTTTTTCTACCAAGCGGGTCTTTCTCGTTTCACATAACTAGACGTGGTCTATTGAACTTTTGAGGTTTTTTTTATATTTTATATTTTATTTTATTATTTCATATGCTCTCTCTTTTTCTCTCTTTACTTTTGTGTCATGGATGGGATTTTAGGGTTACGATTGGTTCCCTCCTAAAAACAATCTTTTTGATGAGAGATGGTTATGATCATAAGGGTTGAGATCTAAAGTAAGCAACAGTCACTGATTGCGGATGGAGCATCATCAAGATTCACAAACTTTAGTAAGGCTAGTGAGTGGCGATCATCAGGGTTCTTTGGGATCCCTTATTCTCTTCAATCCAATGGCCCTTTGGGTATGGGAATCCTGATGATGCTGCAGCGGCAATAAATGGCTATTTTAATCTTCTTTTTCTTCAGCTAATGCGTAGGTACAAGCCAGCAATACCTATACCAAGACTTTTTAAAGACGGAGGTGAACTCACAAGAATACCTGAAATGCTTTTATAGTCTGCAATTGAGTTTACTGTGACACGGTTCTTGGATCTAACATAAGCCGATTATGTTATCACAGGCTAATTTTCGCGATATATGAGTTAGGGTTTTCGGGAGGTCAAATTAAGTTGCACCACTTTTGTGGCCTTGTCATACATATTACAAGTTATAACATGGTCTCAATAACCTGTGTTTACTGGATATATCTTTATTCATTGATGTTTGTTGATGGGTTTTATATGCTTTTTTCTTGTCATCAACTTTCCTCAGATGCTATTTCGTACTGCCATAGTGGCATCGCCTGTCCTCGGTAGGTATATGTCTGTACTTTTGGTAGAAGAAAAGACTTGTACCAGGAGAAATCCATTGTCTACTTTTATTGCAAGAATTTCTTTCCCATGTACTACTCTCCATCTCTTATCTTCTGTCTACATGTTATCTGAACAAAGCTCTCAAATCCAGCGGACCATGATTTTCTTGTAGTGTGCGTCTCGATTACAGAAGGCGTCATACGAAATTTTGGTTTTATTTCTCTACAGATATAATTGCCTGTTTGTTTTATCCTTTGGCCTTAGATGAAGATCTGAGGTTTTCATTTGTCATTTTGTGGATTTAGAATTATAGATTTCACAGAACTATGGATATTTTATATGTTTTCTGGTATCTAATTTAGTTTTACAACTGTTTGTTTCCAGGTCTTGGGAAGATTTCTGATTATATTGGGAGAAAATCCATTTTCCAGAAAGCAGAAGTACAATTCTTTTTTTACGTTCCACCCGTAGGGCATGAATGATTTGTCCTTTATTTGATTTGAGAACATAACATCTTAATTCTTGTAGAAGAAACCATAACATCGCTTATGATCCATGCAGGATTCATCGTTTAATTACCGAAGCTAACTTGGTTGTTCACTCGATGTTTTTTGAATTAAAAGATTTTATATCCTGCTTATTGATCTCAAACTCATAAAGTTGTTTCCTTTTCTTTGTATTTGTTGAAACAGTGCGAGTTGATCAATCAGTAAGCTGTTTAAATACCAGATAAATGATCAAAATCCGTTAGGAAATTAATTATCTGTTGTGGTTTTTGGTCTAAGATTTTCAAATTTGTGATCTGGCAGAATTAGAGGGATAAAGCATTCATGTTCGTCGAGGTTTAATTTATGATAGGATTCAGAAAGCGTAGTTCCTTTTTCTTTTCTTCATTTTTGTTTTTATTTGCTATGTAAATGGCTTTGTATTTAATTCGACTTCACTGTTTTCCTGACCAAGAATATGAATCCCTCATTTTCTCAAACTTCATAACATTGGTCCCCTTCATTGATTTCTGTAGAATTCTGTAAATCATCCTTTAATTCTCTTCCATCTTTGCCGTTTCAGCTCAGATCAAATTTACTGGTACGGTACCCTTCACCTCTTACCGTTGAATGTCTCACTGATTTGTGGAAATTCTTCCATATCTTTATGTTTCCTGTACTGGGTTGAAACCTTACTTCGGATTGCTCTTGTTGTAACGATCTTATCTAACCTTGAAGGGAACTTTACGTGAGGTGACAGTCATTCTTGCAAGTGAAAATAAAACGAAATTCTGGGAATGGCAAATGACATTAGACTGATATTTTTCTCCACGCATACTACTTGAAAGACAACGGTTCTTGTTTATGCATTTTTACAAGTTGAGTGTTGCAGTGAGCAAGGATTTAATGATTTTTGTTACACCAGGAAGAAACAATGCTTTATTGAAGATCAATGCATTAGTTGTGGCGGCGAGGAAAGATCACACAACGAATTATCTGGAGTTGTTGCGATTATGCATGGCTTGCATCTCATACTAGGACAAGTGTTGGTTATGTTCTAATAACAAAACCTTAATGCAAAGAAAACGTTGGACAATGTTATGTTCCACTTGTACCTGTCACAGCAGTTTGCTGGCAATCTTAAACAGCAATGAATCTCAGTTTGACAACATTGGAGACCTTGCCTACTTGAACCTCGTAAAGTAACATATATGGGATTTCAAGGCTCTGGTTTACCTTAATGTCTTGTGGCCACAGTCTGGTGACAGTTTATAGATGGCTCCGCTCTCCGTCTAAAGGATAACCTAAAAATTTAATTTATGGCTATCCTGGATTTTTTTCAACATGCATTGTTTACTTGGGTCATTGAACCAACACGATTTCTTCTGGGAAGATATCTCCTTCCCTTACTAATTCATAGTGCATTTTCATGTTGAAGAAGGTATAAACTGTCAAATTCTGTATATGTTATTTCTGGATAATTAAATGGATTAAAAATTTTGTGATTTTAGGAATAGGTATGATAATTGATATGGTTAATGACAAAAAGGTAAAACAATCCAAAAGATATGTGAAAGGAATGTTTTTACTTCTATTAGTTTGTTCATCATTTTTTTTTCGATTGCTATCGTCATGTCTCATCTAAAATAAAATTAAGCAGGTATTTCTTGTTTTTATTGGTCTTCATCTTTTTTTTTTTTTTTGGGTTGTCATTGTCACTTTCCACCTCTAATCTGCAACATAAACAAGCAAGTATTTTAAGTTTTCTGCCTATAGTTTCTTATTTCCGTTGATCTCATCATTTTTTTTAGGGACAGAATTTCTGTTCATTTTTTTCTGTCCCTATCTTATCTCATAAATCTCAACCATTAATTTATATGGGACCTACATAAATAAATGACTGAGATTTATAGGACAAGATGGGGACAGAAAAAAATGGACAGAGAATCCTGTAAGTTTTTTTTTTGGGGTCACCCTTATGGCCTCCTATTTGCAGCACAGCCAAGTAACCATTTCCGTTTGATATTGTCGGACCATCTGACCATTATGTTATATCACTCGAGTTTTTTTGCTTGGTTGGAAAAATTATAAGAATAATTAAAAATATAGTTTAAAATAAAATATTTTATTAAAATAAAAATACAATAATAATGTATGTTATATATAATAAACTAATAATAAATATAATAATTTGAACTAAGATTGAATGTAAAATAAAATTTAAAATAAAAATAAAAATAAAAATTGTATTTT
>JANIHZ010000210.1:27682178-27698173 GCA_027478365.1 Erythroxylum rufum | reverse complement strand
AACTAGGAACATTTAGGAATAACACATAAGTGTAAATTGAATCTCATAATTATGATCTCATCATAATTTCAATTACACAGTAATTATTCCAAGGATTTTATCTTTAGTATTAAAATATAAAATATTAATTAAATTAATACATAAAGATAAATGAAGCATTTTCATCCATTCAAAATAATGTTATACATTAATTTACATCTAATTGATTGGTTGCAAGGGCATAAACTAACATCCAGTTGTTCAAATGTGGAGATTTTCTCTAATCTCTTTTCTATTTTCCACCTTTTCCTCCTACTAGTATAGTTTTGTAAGAGCCTGGATCGTGGTATTTTTCTGCATTTTAGTAATTAGTATATGCTGTGGTTTTAAAAACAAATCAGGGAATAGTTTGAAACAAAACCTGGAAGAAATACAAAATCTCACTATAATCTGTTAAAGATCTGGGCGACAAAGAGGCAGAAAATCTTCCCGCTATCATTATAATCAATCATAAGATCACTCAAAATAAGACAAGAACGATAATAATCAGCAATAGAATAGGCCAATAAAACCCTGACAAATGATTTCATATTCCTCCACGTCATATTTGTAACATATTCAGATTAACAACCAGCTAGCAAATATAATAAAATCATCTTGAACAGCGATATGGACGAAGAGCGTTTCCCATTTTCATATTCCCTTAACGGCTTTCTAGTACTGATTTAACATATAAACGCATATGTAAAAAAGTGGCGTGATTTGTACAATACGTCGTCACATGTTCAAGAATTAGAACATGAATAAGCTCATCACATGGAGACATGTAGTGTTCTTATTCACAATCACGAACGAAAACTGCATTAAACTCCCGATGATTTGTTCCATGTGCAACTTAGTTTGCTTATTAAACAATTAATGTAAGCAACGTTAATAACTGAATTAAAATTCTGGAAACTATTGGGACAAATAAAAGTATCGCAAAGGATAATCATTTATTTATAGGACTAAACTAAACTTGGTCAAGAAACGAGATTAACCCTCTTCTTTAGTTTTAAACTTTTGTTCTGGGATAATTTTGACCGGTCAAGTCATGCAAAATAAAGATGTCAGAAAAGGAGAATGAGATAATTAAAATCATTTTAGTTTCAATAGTGTTTCCTATCCTATGGACATGGCATGCTTTCTGGACATGGTTTGCTTACAGTAGCATTTCTAAAGCGCCAATGGACGTGTTAGTTCGGGATGTGGAGCGCATGATTGGTATTGACAAGCCGCTAACTTTTTGTTTTGTCCGGTAGCAATAAACGGAGAGGAAAAACATTAGATTATTCCAATTAATTAAACGGTAATCCTATTCAAAGTACGTTGGCAAATGCTAACAAAGCCAAGGTTGTAGGTAAGAAGTCTAAAGTCAAGTACTAAAGAGAAGGGGGGCACGACCGAATAGGACAACATGCCCTATTTAATTGATTACCTAACTTAATTAAAGTAAAGAATAAGACAAACTCAACTCACATCTATGATGCTATATGCTGTCTCTCCTGGTTTCTAATTAATTTGGTTAGTTTTGGTTCTTCATGTGGCATCCAATGTGTAAAGAGTTCCGACGCTTTCAAGCTACACATTCACAATTGAAGAGAATTCTTTAAGCGGGTGTCAAGTCAGATGATCACTATTCACTAATCAAACAAAAGATACAATGAAATCCAGTGGAAGATATAAATGAATATTTTTGGAGTTGGTGCCCACAGTCCATTGAACATGGCGTGCTTCAAGGGGCTTGCTCCTTTTCATCCAACTTTGTTTGATACAGTTACTGTACAGTTAAACAAAGTGTGGTATTCTCCTAGTAAGTGGAGCTGATCATCGACCCATCTGGAATGGATCAAAGAAGCAACAGTTGAATCCCTTTTAATTATTTTTATATTTTTAGACTAGCTTTTATTTCTCATTCGTTCTTGTTTACATTCACCACTTGGATGGATGGATTCATGGAAGGCATTTGGACTATCTTATATGCGTCTCGACTAATATACGCTTCCGGATATAAATTAAAGATAAAAGCGCATATGTATATTTGTATAGTTCATTTTAAGGAAGTAAGGCGGCTGCCTGAAAGGCGCCTTACTAAGTTGATATACGTAAAGAAAGCAGATATTATTAAGTTGTCTTTCCGAGAGCGGCTTCTAGTGGGATAACTGGGATTGCGAGCACTTTACTCTCAAATATAAACGAGCTACTATGGCATAAGATTTTGGCTTCTTTGTAGACACTATAGCTAAAGAAATAATACAAAGGTGAGGGCATAAAATCTTCCTCAATCACCAGCTCAGTAAATAAGCAGAGGCAGAGCCAGTAGTTAAATTGTCTGGTTCAACGAAATTAAACGATTTAAAGTCACTCGATATCCTCCTTGGAATCGGATTTGGAAAGTATCACAACCAGCACAGCAAGATTTGGTGTAAATTTTGATTTAAAATAGATCTTTTCCAAGGTCTTTAACTTGTGAGTTTTGATTCTAATCCCCATAGCTGCCACCCAAACCATCTTATGTCTCCTGATTTCTTAATTTGCTTGTCGTTTCTGTTCATGTGGTAATCTTGTTCCACATCTTGACTGGTCAAATCATAAGATAACAAGAAAGTATCATAGCTTGGAATCCAAAGGCAGAAATTAAACATGATAAGATCCAATAGTAGAAACCGTGTATATAATAATGAAGATTCAGAGCAAAATAATACATCAAACATTGCACGATTAACGGAAGCCGCTCCTTTTGTTGTAGAAATCACCGAGTGTTGGGTGATGATTCAAACTTCTCTGTTAGTTTTATATATTTGTGAAAACTAATTAAGTTGGCCTCATACAACAGCTTAAACTATTATGATAAAATGATCATTTAATATGGTATCAGAGTAGGTTTGGTCCAGATTATTAATTTCTTGGTTGTTCGTCTGGATATCAAGTCCCAGCGGCCCGGTCTAGTTACTATTGCGTATATTTCAAATGACAACTAGATGTCCAGTCTCAGTTACACTTGAGGGGGAGTGTTAGAGTATCCCATATTGACTAAACACGAAAATGTTAAAGGGTTTATAAGTGGTAAGGGTTAACTATCCAAACAACTAGTTCTAATTATTAAAACAATGGTTGACTCAAGTCCAATTCTTGTTAGTGGACTCTACACTCTGTCCATATTAAAAATTCAACATTAAGTGACCATTTCACCACAATAGCTTAAGCTGTTATGTGATGCCAACTTAATTAGTTTTATTTATTCACTAATATTCTCTGGTAGTGTTTAAATAACTTTTTCTTGCAGATGGAGTTAAAACACAGCAGACTTTGAGTTGAACCAGAACAAAAGAAAAAGAAAACTAAAAAACTTATTTAAATTCCAGCATATCTTTAATCATTGAAACTGCAAAATTTATACTAGAACAAACTTTCCTATTTAGCAGCCACTACAAATTCAAAAAAGTAGATAAAAACTACATGAGAAAATTCTGGAGCTAACAGCTACATAATCCAAAAATTTTAGTAACTAAACTTGACCAAGTCTATAACTTAAACAAGATAAAGAATAAACTGTAAATAAAAGTAAAACAGTAAAAAAAAAAGCTAGAACTAAAAAATGCCAAATGTCTAGCACTCCTCCTTGGCATTTTGGTGACAAACACCGATTCTTTGTCTCAGATCTTCAAACCTTTCCTTTGGCAGTGCCTTTGTAAAAATGTCAACTAGCTAGTTCTCAGATGAACAGTTAACAAGTAACACTTCGTTGGATTGTTGAACTTCTATAATAAAATGAAACTTAATCTTGATATGTTTAGTTTGGCCATGAAAAACTGGATTTTTTGATATTGAAATTGCTAAACCGTTGTCACACATAATCTTGGTAGCTTCTATTTGTTCATTACGCAAGTCTTTCAGCAACTTTCTTAAGCAGATGGCCTGGTTCATAGTAGAGGTAGCAGCAATATACTATGCTTCTGCTTTTGATTGAAATGTTGTTTCTTGTTTTCTTGAACTCCAACTTAAATAACTAGTGCCTAAAGAAAATAAAAATCCAGAAGTGATTTTGGAATCATCAATGTAGCCACCCCAATCACTGTTTGAATAACCAACTAGTTTCATAGTCTTTTCTACAGATGTCGGAAAGAAAATCCCAAGTGCACTGGTTCCTTTAATATACCTCAATACTCTTTTATCAGCTATAAAGTGTGTTTCTCTAGGTGAATGCATGTATTTAGAGAGTAAACTTATGACAAATAAGATGCCCAGCTTGGTTGCAATGAGGTACAAAAGGCTTCCAATGAGGCTTCTATACATACTATCATTAACTTTTTCAGAATTCTCATCCTTGCCAAGCTTTAGGCCAGTAGAAATTGGAGTACTCATAGGTTTGCAGTATTACATTTTGAACCTGTTTAAAATATCATAGATGTATTTCTGCTGGCATATAAAAATACCATCACTGGACTGCGTTATTTCCATGCCAAGGAAATACTTCATAATTCTAAGATCAGACATTTTAAAAACCTTCTCCATTTCAGCCTTGAACTTTTGAATTAATTTAATTTTGCTTTCTGTAACAAGCATATCATCAACATAAATTGAAACAACTAAGGGCTCACCACCAGTAACTTTCACATACAAAGTAGGTTCACTTTGGCTTCTGTTGAAATCAAGCTGAATGAAATGACTGTCCATCTTTTCATACCATGCCCTTGGGGTTTGCTTTAGGTCATACAAAGCCTTGTTTAGGAGATAGACTTTATCTTCTTTACCAGAAATTGAGAAACCATCAGGTTGTTCTATGTAAATTTCTTCAGCAACCAAATCATTTAAAAAAGTTGATTTGACATCAAGTTGATGGATTTGCCAGGAATTATATGCTGCAAAAACAAGAATAAGCTTGATTGTGTCATACCTGGACACCGAAGAAAATGTTTCTTGATAATTGATGCCATATTGTTGTGCATACCCCTTTACCACCAACCTAGCTTTGTGTTTGCAAATAGAGCCATCAGGAATGAGTTTTGTTTTGAAAACTTTGCAAACTTTAGGCCTATCAACAAGCTGCCAGGTTTCATTCTTGTTGATCATGTCAAGTTCAGCTTACATAGCTCTCCTCCATGCTTGAGAGCTTTATGCATCAACATAGCTTGTTGGTTTAGAGATAACCAAGCTACACCTCTGATAAATATCTTCCAAAGTTGTGGTTCCCCTTACCGATATATCATCCACCAATTCATCTTCAGCAAGTTAAGGCTGCTTCTTTAAAAATTGATAAGAATGGGAAACTTTCTTATTTTTCCAATCCCACACAGTTGCCTCGTCAAATGTCACTTCTCTGCTCAAAACAATTTTTTCTGTTTTCAAACAAAAAAATCTGTAACCTTTAGATGATGAACCATAGCCCATGAAAATGCCCTTTTCAGGCTTGTTATTGAGGTTACTTCATTTAGGTCCCGGCATTTGATAATAACAAATACACCCAAAAATTCTGAGATGGTGAACAGATGGTTTGTTGCCATACCAAGCTTCATATGAAGTTTTGTCTTGCAAGGCCTTTATGGGTACTCTGTTCAGTAAATAGATAGTGGTATGAACCGCCTCCATCCAGAACTGATTTGGCACCTGTTTTTCGATCAAAATACACCTTGCCATCTCCATTACAGTCCTATTCTTTCATTCGGACACACTATTTTGTTGTGGAGTGTATGGCAGGGTCAATTAACATTCAATGCCTGCAATAATACAAACTCTACAAACTCGGTAGAAGTATATTCCCCTCCATTGTTAGACCTCAATGCTTTAATTTTCATATTACATTGATTTTCTACCAAAGCTTTGAATTGTTTAAAAATATTAAAGACTTCTCTTGTTTTTCATGAAATAAACCTAACACATTCTGGTGCAGTCATCAATAAAGAGGAGAAAATATTTGTTACCACTTATAGATTCTGTGGTCATTTGGCCACACACATCAGTGTGGATAAGCTGAAGTTTTGGGGTTGCTCTCCATTGATTTGCTTGAAATGGCAGTTTTGTTTGCTTACCTTGTTGACCGGTCTCACAAACTTGATTATCACAAGAGATTGAAGGCATATTTTGCACCAGCTCCTTCTTGTTTATCTCAACAATGCTTCTTTGGTTGAAATGACCAAGCCGTTTGTGCCACAGATTTGCAACTATTGGAGTAGTACTCACATAGGCATGCTCATTTACTTTCTTCCAATCAACAGTAAAGATTCTTTTGTTCTTCTTGACACTAAATAACTCTACTCCAGTGGAATAAAAAACAATGCATTTTCAATCTTTAAAATAAACTGAACAGTTTGTTTTAAGCATCTGTCTAACACTCAACAAGTTTTGGCTGATATTAGGTATATACATAACATCAGGAATAATTTTGATACATGAACTTGTTAAGACAACCACTACACCTCTACCTTTGACATCCAAAGACTCTCCATTTCCCACCTTTACTCTGGATTTGTAAGTATCATCCAGGTACTTAAACATCTCAGCATCATTGCACAAGTGATATGTGGAACCACTATCAAGAAGCCAAGCACTAGAGGAGTCTTTTGCTGAAAAATATGAGACTGTAAAGAGCTTCTCCTTCTATATATCATCATCTTCTGCCATTTGTGCCTGTGCAGGTTTTGGAGCTTTGTTTTTAAATTTGCAAACCTTGGTCACGTGTCCTGACTGTTTACAATTGCCACATACAGCATTAGCCCTCCACCAGCAATATTTTTCCAGATGTGTGGTCCTTTTGCAGTAAGGAGGAAAAGACTTTTGCTTTGAATCTTCACCATTTTTGTTGTCATTCTTGCCCTTGTTTTCTGATTAGATTGTTGCTTTCCCTTACCAGAATGTTGCCTTTGGACAGAAAATGCCCCTTCAGTGAACCTATCTTATCTCAAAGTCCTTCTTTGCTTTTGTCCTTAAAGAGCACTCATAAGCTCACCTAGTGAGATTTCGTTCAGGTCCTTTGACTCTTCAAGAGAGGAAATTTTGGATTCAAACTTCTCAGGAAGTATTACAAGGACTTTCTCCACAATCCTTTTGTCTGCAAAATCTTCACCAAGCAGTCTAATGTTATTAACAATTACGGATATTCGATCAACATACTTACCGATTGTTTCATCCTCCTACATATTTAGAGACTCAAATTCTCTTTTCAGGTTCAACACTTGCATTTGGCATGTTCTATCACTACCTTGATACTCTTCTTTCAATCTGACCCAAGTCTCCTTTGCTGTCTTACATGCCATGATCCTATAGAACACAGAATCTGCTACAGAATTTTGAATAAGTGACTTGGCCTTGGATTTCTTTGCCTTTTCCTCACCGTTGGATTTGATCTGAGCCAAGGTAGGATTTGCTGGGAGAGAAGCTACTGGCCTATCCTCAGTGACAGTTTCTCAGAGGTCATATGCCTCCAAAAAAGATTGCATCTTCATCGACCAAATATGATAATTTTCGCCAATGAAGGTAATAGGTGGGTTCAAAGATAAGTTGCTGGAAGCTATTTGTTTTGTGGGTTAAGAAAAAGGTTTTGGTTCCAAAAGATCAACTGAAGCTTTGATACCATTGTCAAACACAACAGACTTTGAGTTGAACCAAAACAAAAGAAAAAGAAAACTAAAAAATTGATTTAAATTTCAACATATCTTTAATCATTGAAACTGCTGAATTTATACTGGAACAAACTTTCCTATCTAGCAACCACTACAAATTCAAAAAAGTGGATAAAAACTACATGAGAAAAATCTAGAGCTAACACCTACATAATCCAGAAATTTTAGCAACTAAACTTGGCCAAGTCTGGAATTGAAAAATGCCAAATGTCTAACATATGGTGACTAACGTATTTGCCTGTCTTTTGGGTCCCAAAAAAAATGGCTCCTTGCCAAGGTTTTTTTCTAACCAAGGAATATACTTGTCTGATATCTGTGGGAAACTGAAGCACATTTTGGGGAAGATGTATTCTTTGTCTTAGTATAATGAAGCTATGACTTTGCCGAGAGTTTAGTATACATGAACTTCACCAAACCAGTGATGAGTGACTAGTCTCATCAATAGTGTAATATAAATGCTGTCTTGTCGAGGACATGAATACATTTAACTGAGACGAACTAATATTCAAGCCTGCTTCTCACTCCAATTGCTCTAAACTAATCAAATTGAGTGGAGTTAAATTGAAAGAGCACTTGCTTGCCGTTGTTGTATATGAAATATATTGAAAAAGATTCAATTAAATGTTCCTTGAATTTCACTGGCATGGAGGCAGAAAATCTACCTTGCTTCCCTACAGATAAAAGCATTTAATTAGTTAAAAGCCTAAAGGTAACTCTGGTTGCATAAGTTGTCCAAAGTAAACCACGTTCTAAGTTCATAAAGATTCTGACTCTTAAATTAAAATATTATTACTTCAAACAACTATATTGGAAACGATGCTTATTGTTGTTCAGATGGTGACTAGGTCACTCTCTCATGTGTAGTAGATTAATATATGTTAAACTAAGTTCTGAAGGTTTATTATCCCACGCTTTGACATTTCTGCAAAAGCTGAAGGAATGTAAATTTTGCTGTTCGTTGATTCAGGCACAATGCCATTGGCTTAACAAAACAACCCGGCAGCTTGGAGTTTATGATATTCTGAAGGAAACAAATAGAATCGACAAGATTGGCGTAGGAAGCCTTTAAGCGTTGAGTATCACTGATGATAAAGATTTAGTAAAAGTCACTACTTTTAAGGAATCCGAGTGCTTCAATGCATGTTTTAGGAAGCAGACTGTGGCATGCCAGAGGAGAGACAGAAAGAAGCAAATTACTTATATAGTCATGATCAGTAACCAGTCCAACGCCTTTAAAGTGACAGAAACATGCGCGTAAGGAGAATTAGCAAAGCTATATACCTATCACTGCAATGGGCAAGAGCATTGGAATTGGTACCCCAGCAAAAGTTAGAAGGTATTTCCGTATATGAAAGAAGAGGACAATTTATTATAGTACTCCATTTGATCAACATTTTGGAAATTAAGTTAAAGCAAGATAATTAGAAAAAATGATGTTGTTTTAGCCTCATCTTGAAGTTGAATGATTGGTTATATGGCACTAGATCTTAGTATGACTTTGAGATCCTGAGAAGTCTTAAGGAAACTGAAGAATTATTTATCAGTTAACGTTTTTCGTTACATTTAGTCGAGCTCGTTACAGTTAATATAGTTAAAGTTAGTTAACCAACATTTTTCTTTTCTTTCAGTTGTATATAGTAATGAACAGTGAACACTTTTCATCAAGTAAGTAAATATACAAAAAGTTCACGCATTTTAGTTCTTCTATACGATAATAAAACTTGTTCATGGTATTAGTGTAGAACACGATCCATAACATTTGAGTTTGAGTTCCAAAGGAGAGATGGGGATGAGATTGCTGGTTGCCGATGTAGCGCCACCTTATCGTAGGATACACACCGGAAAGTCCGAAAGTCATTCCGGTACATATCCTACGATAAGGACAAGCTACGTTCAATCACTACATTCACTTCACATGGCATCAAATCACTTTTCTCTTGTAAAGCAACATAAGAAAATCACAAATCTTATAAAATCAACTTTTTCCTCATTTTATTTCACAAAATCGAAAGTCTACATTATGTCTCTCAACATTTTTCATATGTATATCAACAAAACTTAATACAAAAGTACTACATGAAAGAGGAAAATATACAAAATCTATCTAAGTATATTCAAAAATCTCAGCTGACCGACCTTTGAGCCATGTCTTGTCTTGCCAAAACACAATCTATAGGGCTGACGGGTCCTCTCAGTAGCTAGAGTCGTCTCTCGGTCCTGAAAAAACAACGTTGCAATTTTAGTGAATTTTGCGAACTCAATGAGGTAACCATCATCCATGGTTCATTCAATTCATGCAACACATCATTTCTCGTAACATATATTACACAAAATTGCACTTCACATCAATATCACATTTTCACTCAAGCATAGGCAATTTGGCATTTCAATCCAACAAACAGACTTAACAAAATGTATATTAAATGCTCATGAGATACTTTTCCAATTATTACGTTGTTGTGACCAAGTGCCTGAACTGTCCCATATAGGGCTCAATAACCGTTAAGCCTAAGGCTCTGAATCAAATTTGAGCTCGAGACTCGATTTCACTGGTCACAACTGTCATTATCTGATTATGCATTCATGAACGGAATGCATGTACTACAATCAATCACATTATAAAGCACATAAGTCTTCACATTCATATTCAAGCAGCACTTCAATATTTCAATCCACATTACACAATCATCGGACCTCCTGTATGGAATCCACAATCAAATCATATTCATTCATTATTCAAAACATAAAGATAAGTAAACAATAATTGAGAGAAACCATCTAGGTTACTCACAAATTGCTCCCGAAACTATTGCCTGGAAGTTCCGCCAACATCTGTGGGCTGATGTTCCAGTTGCTTCTCTATAACAAGTAACATACACATATATCACAATTTGTACAATCATAGGCGTTTAATAATGCACATGAATGCAATGAAATATGTACAATGCATGTTCATGACAATCCCGGGTATCATTCCATCAATTCCATCACAAAACCATTCTCATATCAAAACTCATCTTTTTTTTTTCCAAGTCACACTTTCAGGTCTACTATTCACATTAGATTAGAAAGTGAAGCTGAAGTAATTGGGTCATACTCTCTTCTAGAAATGTGTTCCTTTATGTCTTATGAATCCATTGACACCAAAATCACTAAATTTGGTTTAGTCAATAAGAAGATATGCCTCAACATTTTCAGACTGCTCTTGTCCAAAACAATGTAAGACGCACAACTTCCATCTGAAAATTTAAACATCTTAGAGACTGAATTAGATACCAATTTCTTCATACCATTTGTAGCTCCACGTCTCTATTTTAC
This sequence comes from Erythroxylum rufum, assembly GCA_027478365.1. Taxonomy (NCBI): domain Eukaryota; kingdom Viridiplantae; phylum Streptophyta; class Magnoliopsida; order Malpighiales; family Erythroxylaceae; genus Erythroxylum; species Erythroxylum rufum. The sequence goes on along the minus strand of JANIHZ010000210.1, from coordinate 27,687,218 downwards.
TAAAAATAAAAAATAATCTCATTTGGAGCTCTATCGATCCAGAAATCATCAAAATACTAAAGTATGTTCAGTGGAATAACACCAGTTCATACTATTTAAGAGCACACTCACTGTACCCGTCCCACATTTTTCACTCAATCTTTCTCACTTAATTTCAGATGGCTATAATTTTTGGTAGAGATGTAGAGCAATATCTTACGAGTCCAATGGTTCAAGAATCAAGTCATTTGGGTGTCTAGAGAAGAAGTTATGGCCAAAGAATCAAATCTAGTTTTGTCCTCGATCATATTGAACCTGTCTTGGGAAAATTGGCATAACTTTCCCTGCTGAAGTGGGATTTAGATGTTCTTTATAAATTTTCAAAGAAGACTTCAAGATCAACAACTTTTATGAAGACCTAAAAGACAAATGTTACCTTCTGAGGGGTAAAAAATAGGAACAGACGATATGACATCATTTATAAACGAAGTGACATCATCATACAATACAGGATTGGGAAATTTATCATAACATTCCCTACAGATATCGGATTAAGTTATTCTTTGGACGGTTGGAAAGAGAAATTTAATATATACAACTTTCATGAAGACTTCAAAGACTGATTCTATCGTCTAAAGGTCAAACATTGAGCAGAAGATATAAGATAGCAAAAGATAGATGACACATCATCACAGAAAAAGCAAAACATAGACGACATATCATCACAGACGACACGTCATCATAGAAGAAGCAAAACATAGACGACATGTCATTAAAAATGACATGTCATCACAAAAGAAGCAAGAACATAGACGACAAGTCATCACAGAAGAAGCAAAATATAGACAACACATCATCACAGAAGAAGCAAAACATAGATGACACATCATCACAGACGACACGTCATCACATAAGAAGCAAAACATAGACAACAAATCATCATAGAAAAGGCAAAACATAGACGACACGTCATCACAGACGACATGTCATCACAGAAGAAGCAAAATATAGAAGAAGCAAAACGCAGAAGATACATCTTCCCTTATAAAGACCATAACTTTCAACTCAGATGTCTAAAAACTTCACAATATATACCGTTGGAAAGATAAAAGAAAGAACTATAACTTTCTAGAAGATAACTTTATCTAAATCTATATAGATCAATCCATAATGTCCCCTGAAGTCAGGACACAGATTTTACATTCATCTACCAATACACTGCACGCATTCTCAACGTCATGATAAAATTTTGAGATTCTTAGAGATAGAATTTAAATTCGATGTCTTCATAAGAAATATAGCCATATATTTCTAGTTTAATCAAATCAAGAATCATCTCATTTGGATAATTAGAAAAAAAGTTGTGGCTAAAAGACTGAAGCATACTCAGTGAACATTTTCCAGATCAACTCCTAATTGGTTTCAAAATCTTTCCTTAACACAACTCATACCGAGATCACCGTTACTACTTCATTTACTCCTCATTCTCAACTTCATTTCAAATCAATATCATCCATAAAGAAATTATAGTCCATGATTAAACATGAGCACTAATAATAAAACATACACATATATACATATCCTTCATCAATTTACTATACATATTCAACTTCATTTTTTGCTTTCATTTTACTTATAACTTTCATCTTAATTCTTCCCATTTCAAAATCTCTTATCCACCAAAAACAACATAGCAAATCATGAATCTATCCATATTTCTCATTTCCTACCTTATTCTTGTCTATCATTTCTTGGTTCAAAATTTTTTCATTAATTTGTTCTTTACTTATGACTAATCACCAAAATTTCTCATTTCATAGTTCTAATCTTCTAAGAAAAGTTTGGTGTCCAACAGATAAAAAGAACAATCATGGAGAATATATATTATATGGAGCGAAGGACTCTTGCAGATTTCAATGAGCCCCAATTTAGTCGGCGAATTCATCATCCTTATATGAACACGTACACTTCGAGGTGGCAGAACCACCAAGATTTATATTGGTCTAACAATGTAAGTACTCACCTGGGACATCAAAACTTATTAAGATTTCATCAAGATGAGTCCAATTCATTGGATTCCAAATTGGACAAAATCATAGATAAGCTATCAGATATAGAATAAAACAAAAGAGACTAGAATAGCAATTTGATCAAGTAATGGAAAATCATGTCTCTTATATTCACAACCTGGAGATTCAAGTGAGACACCTTTCCTGTGAAGTTTGTAAGATAAGTGTGGAAGACTCTCTAAGTAATATGGAATTACATCAACGAGAGATATATGAGGCTATCATAGTTAGAAATGGGGAAGAGCAAGAAAAACCAGTGAGAAATCAAGCTGAACCCCATCTTGAAGAAGACCAAGAGATGAAGAAAGAGGATGAAGAAAAGAATGATAACCCTCCCTATTATTCCCTAGATCTTGGTATACCATGCTTGAACATCGAAAAAGCTTGGGTAGATGTCTATGAAGAGAACGTCATCATTCAGATTAGTAATGACCAAGTGACATTCAATATGAATGATGTATTAAAAATCCAGAGGACAATGACTCATTTAAAAAAAATTGATGTGCTCGAATCTTTGAAGGAACTAGAGAAGGAAGAATAGCTAACAATAGACATAAAGTTTGAAGAAGCTATGGAAGTCTCTCTTCAAGACGTTAAAGAAGAAAAGGAGATGAGGGTGAACGAGGAAGAAGCAAGAAGAGAGTAACTCACCCTCTTACCTGGCAAACTACTGGATTCCATGGAAGATTCAGGGAGTTTTGTTATTCCCTATTTTCTGATCATTTGCAATTTGTAGCTTACTTACAGGCTACAAAACTGGCGTCGAACGAAAAGGGTGGAAGCAAGCTGCTCATAATTGATCCTTGTTGAGTTTTCAATGATACAAGAGCATCAAGCTAACAACGTTAAAAGAAGCCTTGTATGGGAGGCAACCCATAGTTTTTAAATTATTGGTTATGTAACACCCCACTCCCATCAGACATTTGTGCCCATACGTCCTTCAAATATTCAAGCACATACTTGGTGAAAGAAGTGCCCTAGAGTAGTCATATTCACTTCTCATGGAATCATCATTAAAATATAAATATCACAATATTTAAAAACCCAATTCCTCATTTTCATTTCATAAAATCGAATATACATTGTAGCATTATATACTTCATCCTTATATACAATATCACAGAACTATCAGAGTTTACAGCTCTATTACAAAATATTCTACATGCTACATGTGTAGCGCCCCAAATTAGGGGTTAGAATATTAACGAAATTTAGTACGAATTATGTTTATTATGTTTGTTAATTGCTTATTAAATATTTGCTTAATTGTGCATAAGTATTTTGGCATGCATTCATGGCATTTTCCGGGTAAATTGGTTTAATGAAACTTCGGATTGATTCGGACAGTGTTATTATAATTTTAGTATATTTTTAGTAATTTTTGTATACTTCAAATATTTTTAGAAATTGATGGTGAATTCATTTTGAATTGACAATTTATTTTTCGAGTCATTATTTTATGACGAAATTTTGGTAAATTTTTGGAAGTTGTTTGAAAATTTTGAGTAATTGTTTGTCATAAGAATTCATAAGGGTGTATTTGGTTAATTTAGTAATAAAATAATAATATTTTAACAATGGACAAAGGTGAGACACGTAGTTAAATTGACATGTGTAGGATACATATCTATCATGCACAAGCCCACGTTATTACCTGTTTATATTAAAAACAAGCCTTCGGATGTGTTTTAGCTTTCACCGAAAATTCTAACCTTCTCTCTCTTTCATTGTCGGACTTCTGCTGAAACAAGTGAGTTTTATCTGTTTAGTGTTTCATCCTCTGTTTCTTTTTCTATATTATTTTTATAACTGGTGTTTAAATAAATACATCAAAGGATAGGCAATTATCTAGTGGCTTCTCTTAATCTGATGTTTTGCTTATTGCATCGACCTATTATATAGACAATGAATGGAGGGGAGAGAGAATTGTTTAGCAGTTTTATCTCTGTCCATACGTAACTAGGGAAGTACTCTCTCTTTCAAAGCTGTTGGCAACTTCCTGAAAGATATAAATATATCTATCCATAGATGTATAGTTTGTTTGAGAATTCATGGTATTACTCTTCAAAATATGCGTATCTGAATTGGGAACTCTAGTGGCTAGATTTATGTTTACAGTATGTACAAGTATCTGCTGGTTTTGCAGGTTGAAATGAATGCAATTTCAAAATGCATTCTTCATTCTTTATAAGAGAACGCTTCCTTCTATATTACTATTTTTCATTTTTCATTTTTAATTCTAGAAACAATGTTTTCTCGCTGAACTCTTTTTAGATGATTTTAGCTGCATCATTATTTAGAGTAGAAGACGATGAACAGTAACAGTTATATATTATTATTTTATTTTATTTTTTGTTTTGTTTTAATTTGAATCCTTCCACTATTTTGACCATATCTTTGCCATCCGAACTCCAAATTACCTGATTCTCGAACCGTTAGATTCGTAAGAAAATTGTCTACCTTTTCATATAAAATTTGTAAATTTTCAGATTTAATTGACAATTAAGGATTTAATAATTTAAGTTATAAATTATGGAATAAAGTTAAAATTTAGGGTTTGGTCCCGGAATTTGTCATGAACATGCATCATCATATATATTTATCATACATTAGTGAATTTTTAATTATAGTGAATTTTTAATTATATACAATAGTAATTTGTATTTATGTCCCCTATTATTAGAGGATCAACCGATTCTAGACATTGCCGGCACTTCAAGGCAATAAACAGTAAGGCGAATTAGGTAAGTAATACAGGTAATAAATTCAGTAAGTAATTTCAGTAAGTAATTTTAGATGGTCAACTTTGTGATTATGCTATTTGCGATTTGTTCTGAATTTTAACTGTCTGAGTAGTTTATATTCGGAAATGTAATGGAAGTGCTAATTGCTTGCACGTGAATTATCTGAAATGACCTTGTGTTATTTTAAAACTGTTAAGTCCTAGTTGTGGGTAAATAGGCATGCCTAGAAGGGTCTGCAGCTGCTCCTG
>JANIHZ010000210.1:27657050-27682078 GCA_027478365.1 Erythroxylum rufum | reverse complement strand
GAGAGAGATACCGAAGGCGGGGAGGGGGGGTGATTTGTATTTTTTAGGGTTTTATTTCCAATTTTTGCAAAACAGTCCCTCCCCTTTTTTTTTTTTGCGGAATAGTCCTTAATTTCGCCGGTATTAATGGTTCCGGCCGGTACCACCGGAATCGACCGGTACCGACCGGAATATATTCCCGGTACAACTTCAACCCGTACCGGTTCCAGATTTCGCCCGGAATATATTAATGGTTCAGAACCTTGCATATAACTGCTATAGCCAGAAACTCCTGAGTAGTGACCCCGACAAGAGGCCGTGGTTATTATCTCCTTCTATCAGGAGTGGTGAATCCTTTATTGGCTACCCAATTACCGTCAAATACCAATAGTTATAACCAATCACCACCCTATGAGCGACCTCATCTTGAGACAACAAGGAATGATGTCAAAGCATATGATCAGTATCTAAGATATCCTTGAGTACCCCAAGTCTAAGGATATTTGCATCATTGCTATAATGAGATTAATCATTGACATTTGATAGATCATTCATATGATAATCTCATTGTGGGTCATCTGATGTACTTACAACTCTTAGTAAGTATCCATATGTTAACTCTAAACATCTCATGCTTACAGTTTGTGAGATTCACTGTTTGATCAAATCAATGAGTATAACATGTGATAGTCTCTCCGGATTAATAATATCCTGTCTTATTAATCCTATTACTAGGGATAATTTAGATACTAACATAATTGCACATGATAGGAATCTCATTACCATGATCTCATCATGATTTCTTTCATGCTATGTTTTGTATCATGGACTTCAATAATTCGATTTAAGATCAACATCAATTCATAAATAAACGAACATTAAATTAATGAAAAATTGCCTTTCGCTTTATTAATCAAAATAAAATATGTACAAAAGTGCTAAAGGTGAAAGCCTTTAGAGCACTACTCTTAAAAAAATAAAAAACAAAGAATAATTAGTGTGTATAACTGCCGAGGGATGCGGATGATTAAGGATATGAACTACAAAGTTGAATTAAAACTCTGAAATATAAAAGAATGAAAAGGCCTCATGATTTAACACCTGCGCTTTTTCGACAAACACATACACCAATCTCTCATCACAGTAAAGAAACGTGGGTGAAAATTAGCTGCCTTTTATCTGCTTCTCCAATTCTCTATTTTATGTCCTTTTTGGCGGTGGTCCTTCCTTAGTCTAATCAAGGCACAGATACGAAACCACGGTTATATGTGGGTAATGTCTATCAAATCAAACCGGTTGTATAGGTGATTTGGTATGCTAACCCTTCACAAGGCCTTTTGGGGGGGGCTCAGTGGTATCAGAGCCACCAGGTTTCAGCTTGGGATGCCCCATGTCCCAAGTTTGAATCAACGAAAGATAACGGGATGCAGCTTGGAGGCCACTGCATCAGCTTGACTAAGTAACGCATCATCAGAGTATGCGGAAGTGGAAGTCGTGGTGGTTGTATAAGTGATTTGGTATGCTAACTCTTCACAAGGCCTTTTGGGGGGCTCAGTGGACCCCAAAGGGCACACAGGAAAAGTATGACAACCACTGAGCTAAAACAACACCTTTGAAAAGATCATCGACTAACCAAAGTCAGATTATAGGTACTGGTAGACTATTGTGAAACAACATAGGAACCTTTATGACTGTTGGTAAGTTCTAGGTATGATGGCAGAGACAACAAACTCCTTCTTCTCCACGAGCACACAACTCTCAGCTTTCCTCTTAGGAACCTTACACCCTTTATAACTCTCTTTCCCTTTTTAAAACAATAGTCGTGATAATACCTACACTCTTTTCCCCGTTAAACTCTAATCTTACAGAGGAATTGTTTTAAAAGCAGTCACAGACTGTGTTAGACTTTTTGATACACAAGATCCTCTGAAGACGCGAGTGTAGAGCATACTTGTCTCTATACCAAGACAAATAGTAATATCACTCAAGACTTAAGCTTTCAGGAGATGGAGAACTTAGAGAGAATAGAAAACACTCCAACCAAACTTCATTCAAACTTCAGTCTAAATGTTTACCACCTTACTCGAGTCTGCTTACAACTGAGGAGGAGCCTTGCTTTTATAGGCGAAGCAAAGGTAACAAAGTAAAACACTTACAAGACACACTCATTACATCTTTAAAAAAGTAAGTAACTTTAAAGTACAATCATCACACCTTTAATAAAGCTACTTTGAAAAAGTAAACAACTTTTAAAAAAGCAAACAGTATGATAATAAGATGGAATCTTGTACAGTGGTTTGTGGGTCACAAAGATTCTCTTTCATCAAAAGACTAACAAATAAACTCCCAAAAAGACGAGTGCCATTATGAGTGTTGGAATCCAAGGCATCTAAAGCATTATTTGTCACGAATTGGTTCGTGTCACGATTGTAGATTAGATGGAGAATTTGGATTACTTGAGCTATCAGTATCATGTTAATATGTCTTTTGCCGCTTATTAGGACTGAGCTCACATATGTGTAGTTTGTGCAGGAATTAATTTAACTTATCTTCATTCGGACTATAGTTATCATCATCTAGGTCCTGAGCATCCCGAAAGATTGAGTTAAAAGGCTGAGAAGGTCCTGCAATATCTGAGACCGATTCTTTTGTGTCATATTGAGGACTATTAAAACCTGGTATATCAACTTGTGATGCTTTTGGTTCACCAGGAATAAATTCACCGGGATATGGTCCAATAGAGGTGGAAATGACTGGTGTCTTAGGAAAATGATTTATCTATTTGAGAAAATCTCTAACAGATTAAAGCACATTTTCTTGATGTCGTGGCCAATATAATGATGTATGATAAAATTGGACACGATGTTCAGTGTAAAGGACATCAATATTTGTTTCTCGAGATGGATGATGGAGGATAAAGAAGCAATGAGTATATTGTCGTTAAGAAGAAGCTTTCCATAGACGATGTTATGAGATTATCATAGAACATTGTTGCTTCCATTGATTTAGTGGTTGAAACCACTCAAGAAATGTCCATAACAAAGACCTTCCATTGTTTATGTCACATAAATTTTGATAGAGATGAAGAGGAGATATAGTGATAGCACAAGCATAAAGGGCAGAGAGTGCCTAGAGATACCATAATATGTTTTCAGAAAGAGGATCATGAAGAGAAGTCACATTAATAAGGTACTTTGAGGTTGAACATTTTGGGACTTGTAAGAGAGTTATGTTTAAGAAGAAACTGATGCAAATAATAAAACAAACCCATACGAGCAAGTGAGGCAACTTTAGAAACACTAGTGGGTGTACTCGCTATAGAAGGAAAAGATTTCTTTGGGAAGGCAAAAAGAGGTTGACTAGCCATAAGAATTTGATGACTAAAAACTTTTAAAGAGAAAAGAGTTGTAACAATAGTTAGCTGAAGAGGATATTTATAATGAAAAAAGGAAGGGAAAATATCAGGAGGCCAAGGTGGATTCTGTCTATTAGGAGGTCAAGTTGGATTCTGTCTTAGTAGCTTGGATAAATATGAAAGATGAGCTGCCACGTATGGTATGAACCCACGGATGTAATTAACAATCCCGACAAATTGTTGTATCTGTTTTATAGTGAGATGTTCATCAGGAAAATGTAACAGCTCTTATGCAATATGTGGATCAGGCTGGTAAAATCTATCTTTGAAATGCATACCTAGAAATTCAATTTTAAGTGCCAATGATGCTTTTCGAGGCTGAAAGCATAAAGCAATACTATTTAGTAAGATCCAAGAATTGCTGAAATAAGGCACGATATTCCTTATGGGTCTTTGAGAACAGGAGAATGTCATCGATGAAAATGATTGCACTATAGAGGATGGGCTCATAGATCTTGGTTATTGTTTTTTGAAACAGTGATAGAGCGACTTTAAGCCTAATTAGCATAACAGTCCATTGGTACTAGGTATTGGAAATGTAAAATGCAATCTTGTATCTCTCAGTTGAGTGAATACTCAGTTGCCAAAATCTTACTTTAAGATCAAACTTGGAAAAGATAACAACTTCTTTTAGAAATAGTACCTAAGTACTGATCTTAGGAAGAGGAAACTTGTCATCTTGCAAGAACGCATTCGAAGGCTTGTAGTAAATTACTAATCTCTTCTTTTCAAGCTTTTGCTCTGAATGTTTGTTGACATAAAATGCCTGACAAGCCAAGACAGATTTTGTGGGCTCAATCAATCCTTGCTTCAGAAGAATAGCATACTCATCTTGTGCAATTTTTAGATCATTAGGGTTCATCCCTGGATATGTAGCTTTCGTGGGATTGATATCCTCATTCTTTTAAAGGGTAAACTTATGAAAAAGTCAACATTTTTATACAAAGAATATGGGTGAGAAAACTATGCATGTGATTCAGACAATATTCCAATAATTTATCTCTTAACGATGCATATGGTGTGGGAAGTTGAGAAAGTTCAAACACATTTTTTATGTCAATGTAGGGACTAAAAAATCATCGATACCTGAGACCTGTGGGTAGAATCTGTAAAGGTGAGGCTTTACTGTTTACATCTATACCAATAAGAATATATGGGTGAGGTAGATTGTTTCCAAGCACTTTAGTCTAAACTGTACTTTGTGGAAAGAATCGTATCCCGATCTTTCTCTTTGTAATAAGCTCTATTTTGAATGAATCGCCATTTGCAGTTATAAAATACTCATCATGTGAGGTCCATACTTCAGAGGGTAAAATTTTGGGCTTCATGATCATACGGCTCGATACAGTATCCATAAACCCAATAGCTTTGATGGGTCTATCATATTTACCTTATCTGAAGAGTTGAATATGGATGTATGGTCATCGAACTGGAGTACGATCTCACTTCATACAGGTCTACTGTAGCATGTATAGTGAATCGTCCTCTAGAGAAGCAAAGGAGTTAGAGGATTCTTCATTTTCAGAAGTCGTGATACAAACAACAAACTTTGTGTCCTCATCTTCATGAGATTGTTCTTCAATCATATCTTCAAAGCTATTGGAAGAATGAATGGGAAAAATTGATTGCATATGCTTCAATAACTTCACATCCTTCTTAGTCTTGTGAGGACAAGTACGTGTAAAGTGTCCTGGTTGTCCACAGAGAAAACATCGATCAACTTTCTTATAATGTGAGGACTTTTTGAAGAATCGAGCCATTCTTCTCTTTTTGCCATTCTTGCTCACATATGTTTTTTCTGAAAGGTTTATAGCCTTCCATTTGTTTGCGGAACTTTCTTTTATGATAGACTTGCTTAAGATGATCTTTCTTCTTATTGTGACATTCACAAGTCTTCTGATCTTTGCACTTGATTTAAAGATAAGGCTTTTTGCAAGTCTGTTTGAGAACTGGACCACCCTTAATGATGTTCTTGAATACGGCATGTTGATCACATAACTTATCAAGAGAGGCTGAAGCAAGCTGTAGATTTCTCCAAGAAATAATGGTCCTTTGTAACTTCGGTTGCAGTTGATCTGGAAGGGATTAGATAAAAGTATATCGAAGATTAACATCATTCCAGCCATTAAAAAGATAGTACCTTTCCGTCATTCGTTGATAATGCTTCTGTAGATCACGCTTATCAAGTGAACATTTCATTGCAAAATATTCATAACAGATCTGCTTATCAATAAGCTGAAAGTCACCAATGAATTCCTTATGAATTATTCCAAAAAGAGCTCCGGATGTAGTGACTTGGATATACTGAAGTCTTTGATAGTCATTAATACTTTGCCACCATTCTCGTAAAGTACCAGTGAAATGAGATGTAAACTCAGACAAAATATCCTGTAAAGGATTATTAGGTCAAGTCATTTGTAGATCTATCTAGGCACTGAATTCATGCAAGCGATCTCTCCATTTCTTTAGTGGTAGATCATCAAAAGTGAACCAAGGTCCTGAAGTAGGCTTGGTTTGAACAGCTGGTTAAGCAGGTGCTACTTGTGGTGCTAGTTCAGGTCTGAAAGGTTCAGTACCTGTAGATTCTGCTTTACTTATTTCTGGTTCAACTTCAGTAGGTTCAGGTATAGTCATCAAAACTTGTAATAATTCTAACAGATCAGCTAGCTGGGCTAAAAAATCAGAAGATGGTTCATATGATGACTCAGAGATTGTTGTAGAGACTTCAGATGTTGGGGCAAAGGCCTCAGAATAAGCTTCTGTATTATCTGATTGAGCAGATGAATCTTTTACAACAAGTGTAGATGTAAAAGTTGCTATGAACTATGTCTAAGGTGCTTTGTCCTTCCCAGTAGATGAAGTGGAAGGTTGAGACTTCGGTGGAGAAGTAGGAGGTGTACAGATCTGTAACGGTTTACTCCATTAATTAACTGGTTCAGGTTTAGCGAACGAAGGTGATGGTTTAGGAACTGGTTCAGGCTTTGGCTTTAACTTTAATTTCTTAAGTTCAGCTTGAGATGCTTGAGGATGAATATACTGTCTAATCAAAGGATAGTTGAACTTGAAGACCTTTAAATAGTCAACTTCTTCTGGATATGTCTTATACAAAGGAGACATGTATACTGGCTGTATATTTGGAAATACTGAAGAGGATAAGCCATATACAGTTTTAGATCGTGCAAATTGCATATATGAAGAATTATTTATCAGTTAACGTTTTTCGTTACATTTAGTCGAGCTCGTTATAGTTAGTATAGTTAAAATTAGTTAACCAGCAGTTTTCTTTTCTTTCAGCTGTATATAGTAATGAACAGTGAACACTTTTCATCAAATAAGTGAATATACAGAAAGTTCACACATTTTACTCCTTTTATATGATAGTAAAACTTGTTCATGGTATCAGAGCAGAACACGATCCATAATATTCACGTTTGAGTTCTGAAGGAGAGATTGGGACAAGATTGCCGATTGCTGATGACTCTCAGGATGATTGTTTACAGCTATACAATTCCTATCAACCTGGTATGATGCTTGTTACTGCTCCATTGATTGATATGAATTTTATTCTTGGAGTATTTCCATTCGCAATTCTCTAGAAGCTAGGGATAAGCTTGGTTTTGTTGACGGTACTCTACCTCCACCATCTTGTGAAGTGAAGTACAGACGATGGCACAAAGTGGACTGTATGGTGAAACAATGGATTCTTAATTCGATTTCTAAGGAGATTTCTAAATCGTACATCACCTATCATTCTGCTAAGGCATTGTGGGACAAGCTCGAAGAAGTTTATGGAGAAAGCAATTTACCACAACTATTCAAAGTGCAGAGGGAGATTAGTTCTGTTGAGCAAGGTAATTCTTCGATTACTGCTTACTGCAACAGAATTAGTAGATATTGGGATGAATTAGGGCAACTTATGCCTATACTAGTGTGTAGTTGTCAAGGTTGTCATTGTGGAGTTAATTAGAAATTAGTGGCTATGGACAATGCTAACAAATTGATCCAGTTTTTGATGGGTTTAAATTCATCTTATGATCATATTCAGAGTCAAATCCTGGCACAAGATCCACCTCCATCTGTAAGTAAGGCCTATTCTCTTGTAATGAGAGTTGAGAAATAAAGACAGGTGAATATGATGCATGAGGATGCAGGAGCTGTAGCTATGTTGGTAAAAGATGGTAAAAATAGTAAGAAAGGAACTTTGACTACAGACAACATGAACAGAACTAGTATTGGGAGAAAAGAAAGTAAAAAAAAAAAGAGAGGACAAGCATTATGACTATTGCAATTTGGATGGTCATGAAAGAGATGCTTGTTTTAAGTTGCACGGATATCCAGAATGGTATACAGAATTGAAGAATAAAAGAGTAAGTTTAGGAAAAGGGCAAACAAAAGGGAAATCTGTTTACATGGTTGAAGCAATTGAGAAGGATATAGAGACGGGGGTCCAGTTTACAAAGTGGTTCACAATCACTTTCAGCCTTGATTCAGCAGGAGCTCGTAAAGTTATTGAAAGGGAAGCAATCTGGGGAGTCTCATCTCTTGAATTTAATACAAACTGAATTTGCAGGTATGTCCATATTGAATCCTGCTCTTAAATCTGTCCAAACATATGGGAATTGGATAGTGGATTCTAGTGCTACTTCACATATCTGCATAGACAAGAATCTGTTTCATTCATTGATACCTGTAGACAAAGTCACGAAGTTGTTCTTACCTAATGGGGAGGGGCATGATGTCAAGTATAGAGGAGTAATAGTTTTAAATGATCAAGTGACCTTGAAATCAATTCTTTTTGTTCCTACTTTCAGCCATAACCTTGTTTCAGTTAACAAGTTAGCCAAACAATCTTCCTTTAATGCTCTATTCTATACTGAATATTGCTTATTACAGGACCACAAGACTGAAAGGGCAGTGGCAAAGGGCAAGGTTTATCAAAACCTATATTTTCTTGATAGCAATTCTTTTTTGTGTAATAAACCAGTTTGTACTCATACTTCTTGTAATCCTCCTCCTGCTCATGTAGACACAAAGAATGAGCAAGTATGTAGCATTCACAATAGTCTTGTTAATATAACTTTGTGGCATACAAGACTGGGACACCCATCTGATGTTGTAATAAGACATGTTGTTGCTTGTAGCAGTTTTGTTAATAATGAAGATTTTTTGTGTAAAGTTTATCCTCTTTCTAAACAAGTTAGAAGTGTCTTTCCAATCAGTTATACAAAAGCAGCTACGGTTTTTGAATTGTTACATGTTGATATTTGGAGACCCTATAAAGACATTTCACTTTACGGTGCACATTATTTTGTGACTATTATTGATGACAAAAGCATATGTACTTGGATATTTCTGTTGAGACATACGGCACAAACCAGTTATATTCTGGAGAAATTCCTTATCTACATCCAAAGGCAGTATGGTGGAACTGTGAAGGTTGTTAGGACTGATAATGGATCTGAATTTTTAAGTAATAATACTCAAGAAGTGTTAAGCAGTAGGTGTATTGTTCATCATATGACTTGTGTTTATACTTTACAATAGAATGGTGTTGTGGAAAGAAAGTATTGACATTTGCTTCAGGTGGCAAGGGCACTACTTATTCAATTTGAACTTCCAAAGAGATTCTGGGGCCATTGTGTTTTACATGCTGCTTATATTATTAATCATTTGCCAAGTCAGATACTCAATTGGAAGTCTCCTTATGAACTATTATCAGGGAAGCAGCCAATTATACGGACTTGAAAAATTTTGGATGTTTGTGTTTTGCTGCTAACACTAAACCACATAAAGATAAGTTGGAGCCTAGAGCTTTTTGAAGTGTTTATCTTGGTCATTCTCTAGGACATAAGGGATACAAGCTATATGATCTGCAAACAAAGACGTATTTTGTTTCCAGGGATGTTTCTTTCGATGAGACTTTCTATCCTTTTAAACAGTCTATGGATACTAATGACACTTCTATCGACTCTATTGCTTTCCCTTCAATTGTGCAGGATGATCCTTTTCTGTTGAATTCTTTTGGTGACTCGGTTAGAACTAGTGTAGGTGTTTCTGTTCCTTCTTCAGATTCGGTTGTTTCACCTTTGCAGATGACAGCTATTGGTGATTCTGCCGAACCTGCTATTGGTGAACCTGTTATTCCAGAACCTACATTGCCAACTAGAAGAAGTGATCGAGCAAGACAGCAACCATCTTGGTTGAATGATTTTGTGTCCCTTGTGAGCATAAAACCTCCTTATCTGAAGCATATAAATATGCAGTCCTGTTCCAATTATACTCCTAATACTTATCCTTTTACTGTGCATCCTGGATTCAATACAACTTACGTTGATTTTCTAGCCTATGTTTCTAGCATTCAAGAACCCACTTCTTATTTTCATGCCAGCTAAGATCCTAATTGGAATATGGCCATAAATTCAGAGTTGGAAGCTATTGAGAAAAATGGAACATGGGAACTTACACTTTTACCTGAAGGAAAGAAGGCTATTGGTTCCAAGTGGGTTTATAAGGTAAAGTTGAAGCCAAATGGAGAAGTTGATAGATTTAAGGCCAGATTAATGGCTAAGGGATATAATCAAGTTGCATGGGTTGATTATAATGATAGTTTCTCACCAATCGCAAAGGTGGTTATAGTGAGAATCTTACTTGCACTTGCACCAGCTGGACATCAATAATGCTCTCCTCCATGGATTCCTAGAAGAGGAGGTCTATATGCATCCACCACAAGGGTATTTGAAAACAGCTCCACATGAAGTTTGTAAGTTGAAAAGATCTTTATATGGCCTTAAGCAGGCTTCTCGGCAATAGAATGTTGAACTTACTTCACAGCTGCAACGTTATGGTTTTAAACAGTCCCAAAATGATCATTGTTTGTTTACTCTCTAGAATACTTCTTGTTTTTTGCTCATCTTGGTCAATGTAGATGATATGTTATTGACAAGGGATTCAGAGGAAGAAATCCAGAACATGAAGAGGTTTTTAGATGATACTTTTACTATAAAGGATCTTCTTTATGCTAAGTATTTCTTGGGACTTGAAATTGCAAGGTCACCTCACGGTATGTACATCAACCAGCGGAAGTATGTGTTGGATTTGGTTGATTCCGTAGGTTTAATGGGCTGTAAACCTGTGTCTGCTCCTCTGTAGAAAGGGTTGGTCTTGACAGAGAAATGGCCCACTCCTTGATGATCCGTAGCAGTATAGACAGCTGGTTGGGAAGTTGTTATACTTGGGATATACACGACCAGATATTACCTTTGTTGTAAATCAGCTCAGCCAATTTGTTCAAGCACCTACGGTGATACATTGGAAGGCAGCATTACATGTATCGCATTATTTGAAGGGTAGTCCTTCTTTGGGGTTGTTTTATCCTACTGGTAATTCCTTTCAACTTCAGGCGTATTGCGATGTAGATTAGGGTGCTTGCCATGATACCAAACAATCTGTGTCTGAATTTTGCATATTTTTAGGTTCTTCGTTGATTTCTTGGAAATCTAAGAAGCAGGCGACTGTTTCTAAATCTTCAGCAGAGGCGGACTATAGGAGTACGAGTTCGGTTGTTTGTGAACTCCTGTGGATCTCTTACATTTTGCGGGATTTTCATATTCCTGTTGATCTTCCTATTTCATCTGTATCGGACATGAAGCAGGTCTTGCTTGTCCAACGAATGTTGACAGAATTAATTTACATTCCTTCAACTTTTGCAGAAATGTATTTTTAGGACTCGTAACATGCTATTACTCGAATCATAATCGTTTCCCAAGATGCTGATACCTTACTAGTCTGGGAGCCAGTACATTCCATATGGAAAAAAAATTGATACTTGAAGCTCAAGCACAAGCACAAGCACGCAGATGCATGTAATCCTGGCAAGGTTCACTTGATCATTTCTTTATTTCTGTGCTCATTGCCCCAGAATGTATCGTATGTCTTGTGATGCTTATTTGTTATTAAGCTCTTCCTCGATTCAGGATCTCACTTACACCAGTTGCTCTCAATTCAATTTGGCTCCATATTCAGACTAAACAGAATCAAAAGAGAGACAGTTACCACAAAACCGACACTTTTGTGTGACCCATCTGACCATTCAGATGCATGGGCACACCCTACAAAACCCACCGATCAGCTATTGTCCAAGACTTGAAACATTTGGCTTTAAGTTGTGAATCATTTTAACACCATCACAAGTATTTCAGGAAACTAATTGTTCTAGTCCATGTTATCATATCCTTTTCAATCAAATACATACAGACTGCATCTTAAATCACTTACTGCAGTGTCCATTACGTATTAGGGACTACGGGGATATTATTAAAAGCCAATTTTATCCATTTGGCAACAAACACCCCAAAATAAGTGCGACTCTATCGTCAGACATGTTCAAGCACCAAAATGACGTAAGGTAGGCATGTTAAATCACCAGTAGCGGGATTCCGTCTCTCGTGCACGCGGTTGACGATTGACCGAAAGCACTAAAGGGGCGAGCCGGAAAGGACTTCTGGTCCCCGTGACCCGAGACACAGGGCTCACGTTGAGCCGACCGGACACGTGTGCAAAGGAACGAAACATAAGTTGTTAAAATTCACAATTTGAACCAATCTAATTAAAATAGAAAAAGATGGGCCCACTCATCGAAACTGGAAACCATGTGCACCATCTCATTATCACCACTAACTCGTGATGCTCCTCAATAATCACGTTACTCACTCCATCAACACTGCGTATTGTAACTCGTAATAATGTTCATCGACTTTTCCAATCCCAATTAAATTTAATCAAAATTTTCATTTCAAAAGCCATAATAAAAGGTAAAAATTAACACAAGATCGTGCATTACTGAAGTTATTTTTGTAGGTGAATTATCCGCTGTTTATTGTATTAGTTAGTAGGTGTTTATATATAAGCATACAAATCTTGTCTTCCCTATTTCCTAAATATATAAAATACGGTATTTTTTAATATATAGAAAATTTTCCTAAAAATACAAGGGTATATTATCTCCTAATATATAGAAAGATACTATATCTCTAATACTTTTGAATGCCCAACTTGCTTAGCACAAGTTTGAATTACTAAAGACGCATTGGTTGAATATGAGAGATACAAAGTGAAACGAGAAAAGATTTAAGCCACGTCAATTTACTACTGGCCACATTCATGGCCCGATACTCGTCCTCAGTAGAAGAACGAGCAACAGTGGATTGTTTCTTGGTTTTCTTAGAAATAAGGGAAGCATTAAGCGATACAAACTAATCAGTCAATGAATGATGTGTGATAGGACAAGTAGCCTAATCTGAGTTATTATAGGCTTATAATTGTAATTCACCATCAACAAACACAAAAAAGACCTTGCTCAAGGCTTCCTTTAATATAACTTAGCACTCAAAAGTCTGACATCTAGATGCTCTTATCTGGGTGACCGGAGAAATTGTGATAAAACATGGACTAAATAACTAATCTTAGGTCGCACAATTGTAAGATAGACTAAGCAACCAACAGGGCCCTTATAGAATATGGAATTATCAAGTAAAGGGCCAAAGCAGAAGTCAAATTATGATTTTTGCACCATAGGAAACAATGCAAGCTGAGAACCAAAAAGGTCAACTTTAGTTAAAATATCAAGAGCGTATTTACGTTAAGATAAGAAAAACCCCTCAGGAATATGGGCAACTTCAATACCAAAAACTATTTAACTTGAAAACAAGGTTTTAGATATCGCTTGAATGCAGCACAAGCTTTATAATTATTACCAGCTAAGATAAAATAAACCTATACTAAAATAGAAAGAAAAATATCTTCCTTATGTAAATAAAGTGTGATCAACACATAATTATTGGAAATCACAAAAGCATAAAGCAAAGGTCAATTTTGCGAACTGATTACAAGGGGACTGACGTAGACCATATAATGACTTATGAAGATTGCAAACCTTATTAGGAGTAGAGGTAAAAAGGTCTAGGGGAAGCTTCATATAAAATTAAGGAAAGCATTATGGACATCATATTCATGAAGTCCCTAACTATTAATAACAGCAACAACAAGAAGTACTCAAACAGTAACAAGTTTAGCAACTAGAGCAAACATTTCAGTATTAATCAATAACAACAACTTAACCATTTCCCAAGATAATAAGATGCACCTTAAAACACTCAATAGTACCATATGAATTATACTTAATTTGATAAGCCCATTTGCAACTGTTAACATACTATCAGGTGGGAGATCTTCAATTGTCCAAGTATCAATGCACTGTAACATATCAATTTCGAGTTACATGGTCTCCCTCCATCATGGATCCTAGATAACTTCTTTGCAATTATGGGGCTCTTGACCTGCAGTAACTGCAGTTGAGAATTTCATATGTGCAAAAGAAGAACAATCACATGTGACATAATTTACTTACGGTAAGGCGTACTTAAAGTGGTTGTTAGAGGCAAGTTTTAAAATCTAGACCGGAAGTTAAACAAATAAGACAAGAGTTTAAAGGTTTAAAAGGTTCAATCGGTATTAGACCGTCATAAAGTCGGTTAAAGATTAAATAAAATTAAAGAATTTAACATATGATTAAAAGAAATTGTCTTTACCCATCAAAGAATTTAAAGTTTATTTAAAAAAGATATTGTTAAATGAAAATAATTGATTTATTTTAGTTTATAAGAATTTATTACTTAATAAAATTTAATCGATTAATTAATAAATTGATCAGTTTTTAATAATAAGAGTTATTAAAATAAATAGAACCGAAAAGTTAAACAATTCAAGTTTTTAAGGTTGAACCGGTAGAATTGATTGGATTTTTTAATCATTGGTTAGAGGTTGCATTGCGAGATGGGGTCAATGACATAAGCCGATTGACACAAATAATTAGAGACAAAGTCTTTCAAATAAATTGGAGGTTTACAATCTTATTGAGGGCGTTGCAAATCAAAAGGAGCTGTGAGCAAATTAGCAGAAGATTGAGAATGAGGCATAGGAGCAGTGATATTAACTACATCTTCTATGCTATTAAATTTTGTAACCAAAGGCACTCCCCTGAAATAGTATTTGGTAATGAACAACAGAATTAGGCATATAATCTTAGGTGAATAGTGTGACAAGTGGTTGTATTTTTCCTGGAGCAGTAGTTGAAGTGGGAAAGTTGGTGGCTACAATGAAAGGAGAAGGAGTAATATAAAATCAATATTTAACAAAAGGAATAACAGAACTTGAGTCAATAGAAGACATGTCCTAAATGGCACAAGGAAAGGAAGTTTCACCAAAAATCACCTCATGAGGTGTAGACTTCTTTAGTTTTTACATCATACACCAGCCATCCTTTTTTACCATAGGTATATCCCAAAACAATGAAACGATGCCCTCTAAGAGCAAACTTATCCTTGTTGTAGGGCTTATTATAAGTATAACATAAACAACCAAAAACTCAAATATGTGAATATGAAGGCTGGGCAAAAAATAAAATTTCATAAGAGGATTTCCCTTGAAGAAGCATGTTTGGGGTATGAGTAATAAGATAATCAGCAGTTAAAACACATTCACCTCAAAATTCAATAGGAAGATTTACTTGAAAGGGAAGAGTACGACTGACATCTAAAATGTGTCTATGTTTTCTCTCAACTGGACCATTTTATTGAGGAGTGTCATTATAGTTGTTTGATGCAATATTCCATAATTGGCATAAAATGAAGCATAGGTCTATAACAAAACTCCAAACCATTATTACTTTGAACAATTTTAACACTTTTCGTAAATTGATTTTGTGCCATAATGCAAAAGTAAATTGCAAAAGAGAACTAGCTTCACTCTTTTCATCCATTAAATATACCACACTACTCTACCATAATCATCCACCATAATTAGAAAAAGAACAAAAGCACCATAAAAGAACTAATATGATTGGGACCCTAAATATTATAATAATTTAATTGAAATCAATATGTAACATTAATATCACTATCAGGAAAATTATTATGAGTATGTTTTGCTCAACAATACACATCGTAAAGTTTAGTTTTCTTACAAAAATTGAATTGATACTAATTCCAGGAACAAAAGATAATGTTTGACTTGATGGGTGCCCTAAATGTTGATGCCATAATTTTGATGAATCTTGAGCAGTTGTTGCTGAAGTATTAGCAAGTGTTACCGACTTATAATAATAGACCCCGTTACACGACTCACCCATTCCAATCAACCTTTTAGAGGTGCGGTCCTATAAGATACATAATTGATTAGAGAATTTTACAATGTAACCAAAATCAAATATAAGGCATCCTACAAAGATTAAATTGATAGAAATATTTAGGATATAAAGAACATGGTGCAACGTATGCCCCAAAGAGAAAACAATGGTTCCTTCCTTAACAACACGATTTTGAGCCCCATTTGGGAGAGTAACAGCCGAAGGGTTGACATCTTGAACATGAGTAAGAAAAGACAAATCTCCTATCATATGATGGAAGGCGTCATTGTCGATAAACCAAGGACTAATATCAACTCGCTTACTAGAGAGTGTCCCATAGTTGGATAAAGGATGTAGCATGTCAATCAATTTTTGGATATCCTTATTTGACCAGCCAGGAACGACAAGAGCTAAACTAGATGCATTAGAGGACTCAGATGTAAAAGTAACGCCACGAGCTGCTGTTGATGTCACTTAAGATTATGGAGTGAAGCTATTAGCACCTTTTGTTTGAGAACCATCATGACCTCGTCTGTGGCCGTAAACCCTCCAACATGGAGAATAATTGTGAGTTCTTTTATATTAGGTTCTATAAACATGTCTGGGTAAATCATAATAAGTGCAATATGGTCACTAGTTTCCATTAAAACTGCAATCAAATTCAACTGATTTTATGATGGAGAACCTGAAGACCCACCAGCTAATATTAGCCCCTTGACATTGCAAGACCATTTTTGCTAGCCATTAATGAGCCTTGGATAAGGTTTAGCATGAATTAGGCATGGGGAAGGCACTTAAACCAAGTAAGATCAAACATAGTTCAAGCTGCAACTAACTTTAATTGATTGTAAACCGTTGATTGGCTTGGCTAGGTAGAGTTAGACTTGCCTAAGACGTATTTGGTGAGACTAGGGATGAGCTTGTGCTCAAATGATGGACCATGGACGAACAGACTAGACCATAGGTGCCCTTTGGTTAGACCATGCTCAATATTCAGACCATACACGAATTGACTCGAAACTTGGCTAAACTTCACCTTTGGATGAAGATCATGGGTGATGCGGCAAAGTTAGTAGGATGAATCATCAAAGAAGTGGGAGGACATGACAAAGAACAATAATGTGGTGGCGTGTTAGCATTTTAAACATGTTGCTTTTACTTAGAAGTGGGATAGTGGTAAGTTATGTAAACCACCTACTAAAGTAGTGCCTAAAGTGGTTAGAAATGTCAACCATCAACTAAGTTAGTGGCTTAGTGGCCTTGAGACCACTTTTTTGTATTCTTGTCAAACAAGTCTCTAAAAACCTATAAATAATGCATTTAAGCAATGGCTTCATTCATTAGAGAGTTGGAACTGTGTATCCTTTATATCAATTGTCAGTAATGTAAAGGTTGGCAATTTTGCTTTAAAACTTTGTTCATCCTTTTCTTCTTATTTCTATCCATTATATTGTGTTGGCTTAGTGAATTTTGTGGGTTTACTTTGCCTTTATGGGTACACCTTAAACACGAGGGATTTGGTAAGTTTGAGTTGAATTGGGAGAGTTCAACTACCAAACTTAAACTTTGGCTCATTTTGTGTGCAAACTTGGAGTTCTTTACAAAGTCTTTATAACAGTTAATATTAGAGCTGTGTTGGTGATTCAATGGCAAAGGGAAATAATCTTACGGAGCGTGTTACAAAGATGGAAGCACTCATCGGTCCCTTACCTACGGGTGAAGAAGAAGTCCCTTCTTATGCATCTCATTTTGATGCTTTGGACAGGCAAATCCAAGCATTGCAAAATCAAGTGACTGAATTGTTTAAAGCATAAGAGGATGCAAATTTTTAGATGATTGTCCTTCAACAAAACATGCTGAAAGCACCATGTCAAAGGTGCATGAATCAAAAGTTTTCGAGGGCATTTGGAATGATAAGGAACTCGAGAACTTCTTGTACAATATGAAGTAGTATTTTATAGTTGCTAAAGTGTTGGATGTGGAAAAATAATGTTTTAGCAATCTATCTCGATGGAGATGCAAAATCATGGTGGAGAACTCAAACCTCTACCGAAATTAGTGCTAGCTAACCTCGTATTGATACATGGGAGAGGATCAAAAAGGAGCCAAAGGATCAATTCCTTCCTAACAATACTGCTTGGCTTGTAAAGGATGTCTTGAAGCCATTAAAGCATGATAGGACGATAAGGGATTACGTTAAGAAATTTAGCTCCTTAATGTTTGATATTAATAATATGTCAGATGAAGACAAGCTATTCAACTTCATGTTGGGTTTACAACTTTGGGAACAAATGAACTTGTGAAGGTAAAATGTCAAGAATGTTGTAGGTGCTATTGAGGTTGCAAATGCTTTGGTCAATTTTAAAGTGCTAAAGGAAACCAAAGCCTCTTGTTCTCAAAAATCGAAAGGCACTTACCAAGAGAGGTGTGAAGGAAAGAAGAAGAAAGACGAAGACCAAAGAAGGGGAAATGATCACAAAGGAAAATCCAAGCAAACTAGGCAACCTAAATAAGGTGAGAAATCTTCCAATAAAAGTCATGGTTATTTTTAATGCAGTGGCTCTCATTACGCCTGTGATTGCTTGAGGAAGGAGAAGTTGAATGCCTTGATATCAGACATGGATGATGAAAGCAATCATTTGAAAGTGGTTCTTAATCCTCTCTACTTGCTCAACGCAGTTAATGTGGAAGTAAGTCCCTTCGAACACCTAATGTACATAAAGATACAAGTCAATGAGAAGGAGCTCACAGCTGTGATGGATATGGGTGTCACTCATTTTTTATGGAATTGATGGTGAGAAAGTTGAGGTTGAAGTTTAGCAAGACCCCTACAAAAATAAAAATACCCACGAAGAAAGCCTTAGTAGTGTTAGGAGCTGCATATAATGTTCCTTTCAGTATGGGAAGTTGGTGTGAGAAGTGTAACATAATGGTGATACCTTTCAAAGATTTTGATTTGATTTTGAGTATCGACTTTCTCAAGATGGCAAAGATAGTGTTATATCCACATCTTGGAGATATAATGTTTATAAATGATCAAAATTCATATTACATCAATTGTTGTAGTTCTAGCGATGGAATTGCAAACAAAACAACAATTGTAGCTCATGTTTCTACCATAGGCATTGAAAAAGGCCTTAAGAAAGGTGTGGAGACTTACCTTACGGCCATGTGATAAATTACAGAAGACCATGTGGTAGTCCCAAATGCGGCGAAAAAGTATTGAGCGAATTCAAGGATGTGATGCCTAAATAGTTACCAAAGCTCTCCCTCCTCGTCGTGACATTGATCGTAAGATTGAGCCGGGGCCAATTGCAATTCCTCCTGCCAGTACCCCTTATCGAATGTCACCATTAAATTTGGTGGAACTACGGAAGGAACTTGGTGAGTTGTTAGAAGCAAGATATATCCAACTATCAAAAGCCTCTTATGGAGCTTCAGTTTTGCTCCAAAAGAAGCAACATGGAGCCTTGCAAACATATATGGACTCTCGAGCTTTGAATAAGGTGAATATGAAAAATAAGTATCTTATTCCTTTAGTTTAAGACTTGATGGACATATTATCGACTGCTATAGTGTTCACAAAGTTAGACTTGGGGAGTGGGTATTGGCAAGTACAAAATACTGACGGTGATGAGCAGAAGACGACATGTGTAATTTAATATAATTCGTATGAATTTTTGGTCAAGCCATTTGATTTGACTAATGCTCTACTATGTTTTGCAATTTGATGAATGAGGTGTTGTATGACCTTTTGGACAATTTTATGGTGGTCTACTTAGACGACATTATGGTCTATAACACTAACAAGGTAGAACATATATAACATTTAAGGAAGGTGTTTAAATGGTTGCGGCAAAACAAACTTTTTGTGAAGATAAAGAGGTGTGAATTTGCGCAATCGAACATCAAGTTTTTAGGACAATTGGTATGCAAGGGCCAAGTGTGATTGAATCCAAAAAAGGTACAAGCAAATGTCAGAAGGAAAGTGTTCAACTACTTATCGATTTGTGAAGGAAAAATAGGAATTATTGGGTGACGCAAGAGATAGTCTTTGTAAAGCTTTGAATCGAATGAAGAAATATATCGACCAAAGAAGAAGACCGCTTGATTTTGACATCGGGGATAAGGTACTACTCAAGCTTACTCCCTAAATTTCGAAGAAGATTAGTAGTAAGCAAGTGCATCGAGGGTTGGCGCCAAAGCATGATAGGCCATCTGAGATCTTTGGAAAGGTGGGAAATGTAGCTTATCAAGTTACCCGAGCATTCAAAGGTTCATCCTACTTTTCATGTAAGTTTCCTTAAATCATACCATGAGGATTCAATATATCATAAAAGGAGTCAAGTACAGAGAGCTCCACTGTTTGTGAGGAAACAATTCGATGATCGACTTGAGAAAATTTTAGATCAACAAATATTAGGGCAACATAAGACGAATTGGAAGACAAAGTTCTTGATTCAGTGGAAAAATAAACTAGTCTTAGAAGCTACTTAGGAGAAAGACACTATCTTGTGGCAATTCGAAGACCAGGTAAACGACTATCTTCAATTTATTCTGACGAGGGAGTCGAATTCATCTGATGAGGGTGGTTTATTAACTAGTTAACATTGCAAGACCCTTTTTACTAGCTATTGGTGAGCCTTAACCAAGGTCTAGCATGATTTAGGCATGCTAAAGGAGCCAAGTTAATTTAACCAAGTAAGATCAAGCATGGTTTTAGCTGTAGCTAGCTTTATGGATCGTAGACCGTTAATTGGCTTGGCTAGGGCAAGTTAGACTTGCCTAAGACGTCTTTGGTGGGACTAAGGACAAAATAATGCTCAGATGATGGACCATGGATCAACGGACTAGACCATAGGTGCACATTGGTCAAACCATGTGCAAATTGGCTTAGAACTTGGCTAACCTTCACCTTTGGATGAAGATCATGAGTGATGTGACAGTTAGTGGGATGAAACATGAAAGAAGTGGGAGAATATGGCAAAGAGCGCAGATGAGGTTTCTTGTGAGCATTTTACACATGTTGCTTTTACTTATAAGTGAGATAATAGTAAGTTACGTAAATCACCCACTAAAGAAATGTCTAAAGTGGTTGGAGATGTTAACCACCAATTAAGTTAGTGGTTTAGTGGCCTTGAGGTCACTTTTTTGTATTCTTGCCTAACAATTCTCCAAAAGTATATAAATAGCTCATTTGAGTAATGACTTCATTCGTTAGAGAGAATGGAGTTTTGTATCTTTTATATCAATTGTGAGTAATATCACAGTTGAAAATTTTGCTGTAAAGCTTTGTGCATTTTTCTCTTCTTATTGTTGTTTATTCTATTGTGTTGACTTACTGAATTTCGAGAGTTTGCTTTGTCTTTGTAGAAAACACCTTAAACATTAAAAAATTGGTAAGGTTGAGTTGAATTGTGATGGTTAACGTATTTAGTCTTTGGCTCATTTTGTGTGTGAACTTGGAATTCCTTACAAAGTCTTTGTAACACTTGCTATGTGGAACTCCTTAGGTAGTAAATCCTCTAAGAGATATAGGTTCAACATGAGACGTAAATAAACAGGGACTTTTACCGGAAGATCATAGAGTAGATGTGGGAGAAAAGGGGAAGCAGATCCATGTAGATTATTTGAGAATGAACAATGCCATAAATTGCATTATTAATGAAGCCATAGAAACTGATAGGTTTTAAGTTCTTCAAACCATACATTTAATTCGGGTTCATCAGTTGGTGCATGAATTGAAATTTCTTCTCAGATAGCCAAAAGCTTTATATAATACGCCATGATGGACATAACTTGTTGCATAATAGATGAACGATCAGACCATAATTGGTACTGCTTAGTTCCATTCTTAATAGAAAATTGTGATTTTAGATAATCTTAAAGAGCCTTTACATTATAAATTCGACTAACACTAGCATACACAATAGGATCTTGAGTATTTGTCGTCCAAACAACTAATATAGAGTTCACCACTTTCTAAGCTAAATAATTAGTAAATTTCTTGTCTAGTTTAGAAATTTAGTCAGTAATAAAATTCAATTTATTTTGAACCATTACATATAGTAGGTCCCCAAATGTCGTAATTCTCACCAGTCAAAACAATTTTAGTAAGCGTCAAACATGTACCATTGGATGGGTGCACATAATATGGCGATGTAGGATCACTGACAAAGAATCCAGATTTGGGAGTATCTCATGACATGGTGATGGATTTGGCTATCTTCACCTTGGTGTGAGAAAAAGGATTGAAGGTGTAGCTTAAATATCATAGTTTGATTTCTCGTGGCTTTGCTCTCACCATAGAGATGGTGGTATCTTTAGCTTTGATTTTACAGACAAATATATGAAAAATATAACAGATCAATCTAATGAGATGTAGTCAAACGAAGAAGAGGAGAAAAATTAGGCTTTGTTTGAACCTTGCTATTATACCAAGGCAAGTTATTTTTCATCGATAAAGTCGAAATAGATGCAAGGGTTACTACACATTTAACCTATTGAGTTAGCCTAGTAATTTAAAGTTGGATTATATTTCATGCGTTTGTTTTTTCTCATGGCAAGGGGAATCTATCCTTTGGATCAAATTACCAAACCGTGATGAGAAACCAGTTTGTGGGTCCCTCCCCCTCAGGACAATCCTACAGCTTAGAAAGCAACCATCAGGAATTGACTGATGCCCTTCCTCGTTATGTCACTGTAGGTGATCCCAACCCGAGTGAGGGTATGTTGGCTCCATTCACATGTACAGTCACATCCACGTGATCATTTCACCTGTCGTCAGCAAAAAAACTAATTGGATTTTGTTAAGAGGTTTCCTTTCATTTGATTAACACATTCTTGATTTTGAAAATTACTTCATCTCCGACAATACGAAATTAAAAGCTGACTGATCTTAATGAAAAAGAAGAAGAAGAAGAAGAAGAAGAGTGTTACATTAAAACTTATACATGTGTACTTGTTGTCTGGAAGCGTGATGGTGTGTGGTCGGTGGGTTATTTCAGCTCAAACTAGCTAAGTCGGAAATTAAACTGTCTACACTCTCTTTGAATAGTTGATACCAACTAAGCTCTTTCGTTCGAGTGACAGCTGCTAAGTTCTTGGATTTTACGGGGACATCCACCAGTCACCTTTTGAGGAGCTTCCAAATCCTTACACATTAGCATGATCAAGGATAATTCAGGTCTAAAAAGATTCACATTTTCGTACTCTACAAAAACCAAAAATTCTTTTTAAGCAAGATAGGAACGAAAAATCATTTTACAAGCTCATTTATGTGGTACGATTGCTAGAACAAGTAAGCACACTTCATTACCAGTTTCTGTCATCTGTTTTTCCCCTTGAGCTCAAGCTTTTTCTGCTTACCTAGAAAGTCGCAGATGCAGGCAGGCTAACAGTAACAAGTTAATAACCCTCTCAGTTCTCATGTGTGGCACACACACTCGGCTCACGCTCAGTGAGATTTCATGCATTAAATTCCCTCTCTCTAGCACTTTCACACCCCATGACGTGTGTATTGGAAAGGAATCCACATTCGCATAATATTATCAACTATTTATTTTTTCCAATAAGATATTAATTAAATAAAACTAACTTTTGGTGGGGGGCCCAGGTGACTTATTATAAATACTAACTCTAACCCCGGAGCCTTTCTTCCTCTCAGTGACTCAGTTTCATCAGTCATCACACTCTTTTGTTTTCACTCACTCTATCCTTCTCTGTTCTCTCTCTCTCTCTAGTTAACCTTTTGCTGAAAAGACCCAGTGAAAGAGCCAAAGAGCGAAACAGATTGCCATTCTTCTAACCCTTTTTCTTTTCTTTGGGGTTCTCTTTCTATGGCTACAACACTCACTCACAGTGCAAGTGCACCGCCGCAGTTATTTTTTGATGAGAAGTGGAAGCTCTCAAAGAAAGAAGGCTCGTCCAGAAGCCGCTCCTCTACTACTGCTCCTCTCATGAAGACTTCGTCGCAAAGAAGGTGTTCTTTTACAAGGAAATGTGCGAGATTGGTTAAAGAACAAAGAGCTAGGTTCTATATCATGAGGAGATGTGTTACTATGCTTATATGCTGGCATGAATATAGTGATTCTTGAACGAGAAACAAAGATTAAAAAAAAAAGAGGGGATCTGAAGAGAGAAATTTGATCGAAGTTCTCTCTTTTCTTTTCCTTTTTTTTTTCTTATATTTTGATCTCTTTCTTTCTATGAGATGGCTCTCGGGTTTGGTCCTAGTAGACGAGGCAAAGGCAATTTCTTGGCATCCGAGAAGAAAAGAGGATATATAAATATGTATATAAAGATTGGTTCTTTTTTCGAGTTATGGTATTTTTTGGAGTCTGAATCTCTCCCTCTTGGAGGAGATGAGTTCTTAATGTTACTGTTACCTTGAGTGGTTTGGAGAAATGAGTAGTATAACAGAAAATGAATGAAATATAGCATTCAATTCCACTGTTCTTTTATGGGTTTTCTTTGGCTTCATAAAATTATGATTGAAGTGATGGGTCTATATCTGGTCTCACGACTCTCTCGACGGCCTTCTCTCTTCGGACTTAACGAGAGAGAGTCAGATTCCTTTCAACCATTTCAGCAGGTGACATGTTGTGGATCTGATGTGTGTGGCTGCATAACTCACGATTATTAAGTTGGTTTTTGATTTTTTAAACTAATAATACATTGGTTTTAGTTTGATCTGAGGGATGGATGCGTTAGAGCAGTTGCAATTCAGCTAAAAAGATCTGAATCCCTCCCAATATTTTCGGTTCAGTTATTAAATTAAAGGCTTAGTTAAAATTAGTAGTAGCATTAGTCACTCTTTCATTAAAAAAAAAAAGTAGCATTTGTCATATCAGATGATTGATGAACTTGGGTACAAGTACTTTTGGGTGTTTGCAATTTGCCTCAAAAGAAAAGATCTGAACCCTACATTTTCGGCTCAGTTGCTAAAAGCTTAGTTCAAATGAGTAGATTAGGGTCATAGCTGAAGTTGTACAATCACCCAAATGACCACATTATCCTGCAACGTTGAATCTTTGACCAGTCTTTGGACCACTTTGACCATTATCAATCTCTCACGCCTGCCATATTAGCAGGTAAATTATTCAGTTCATGTGAGCGGCGTAAAACAGCTTGTAATATGAGGGTATTTACGTCCATGAGAGGCTTTTACAGCTGGGTTTCCTGTTGTTGTTTGTATGATACTGTGGGTCTGACCATTCGTTAAAAAGATGGTCACCTTTGGGAATCATAAAAGCTTTACTAAAACAAGTAATAAGCATGGAGGAAATTTGTGGAAATAAAAATAATGAGAGTACAGTAAATATGCTTTGGAAATGGCAAGTGGGCTTCTGACGTAATTGTAAAATTAGAATTACTGTTAATTCATTTTCCTTTTATAATCTATCATATGATATGTAATACATTAGGAGAAAAGATTCAAGTTTGTGGCGAATG
>JANIHZ010000210.1:27635444-27648147 GCA_027478365.1 Erythroxylum rufum | reverse complement strand
AAATTATCTGAAACAAATTTTTTTATCTATAATAGATTACTGATTAATAATTTTTAGTATTCTTTTTTTAAATATACTTGCTTTAAATTTTAAATAAAATTCTTTTTTATTTTGATCAACAAATATTTACTAATATTCTTAATGTACCGAAATAATTGATAATTATATTTTCTTCTTATTTTTAATTTTACTATTTATTTCAAATATGATATAAAATATAACATAATAAATTCTAATTAGCCATAAAAAGTAATTACAATTTATTAAAATTCATTGTCTATTTTCAAAACCAATGTACAACTAAGCCTCACTTTTCTATCAACGTAAATGTGACATACTCAAAAAGATAAAACCAACACATAAAAACTCATTTCTTTCATGTCTCTCGATTCATAACTTGTCCAATGCTTCAAGTTCCATTATAGTATTCAAGAAAAAATAGTCAATCTTTTTTTAGTAACAAGTAATAGACAGATAGCTCGTCTCTCCTTTGGACCTTGGGTGTTTTGTTTATTCTACAATCTACTGAAAATTTTGAGAGGCTCATCACTAAACATAAGTGGTTCTCTTCTCCCCTTTGGTGTTTTGTTTGTTCTTTGTCTTTGGGTTTTTGCAATTTCTCTTTGTATGTTATGAAGGCTCTTTATTATATCCTTGATCTCATTTACGATTCCGTATGTTATGGAAGATTCCAACTTGCTCAACGATTGAACTGTTGTAGGTATGTAATTTCTTTATGAGCATTCTCAAATACTACCTGCTTTTCCAATGCTTTGTTTCTCTGTTTGGTTTAATGGTTCTTTAATTCTCCATTGATGTTTGTTTATTGGACTGGTTGAGAGATCACCGGTTCTCCACCCACTTTATGAAGCAAATCTAAAAGTAAATAGTTAGAGGAATCTTGCTTAAGCTTTTGGAAGAAGTTTGCTTGTGTCTTTTGGTGACCCATCATGAAAAAGAAGAAGAGCAGTATTTATGGTTCTTCAAGATTCAAAGAAAACTGATCAGTTTTCATTCATAATGGCTAAAAATAAAAATCGAACGAAAAATTAGACCAATTTGAGCTTAATTTGATGACACCGATCGATCAGATCCGATTTTAAAATCATTACTTATAATAACATCACTAATTCTTTTCTTATATATATCTACAATGACCACTTCATTGCAAGGTTCAAATAACAAGTTACTAATAGAAAGAAATAAAACATAAATGGAGTTATTAAAGTGGATTGGTTAAATATTTTTAACTGATTCAATACCTACACAAATTAGGTGTTAATTTTTTGTAATCTTTAAATTAATTATATTATCACTATCTTTTCATGCCTAAAAATTATAAGAAATATGAGATCTCAAATGAAAAATAACTTATGAACAAAAAAGGTTGACTTCTTGAATTGTTGACAAGTTTAGCTATATACTATGTGTTGATGGCCTAAAAGGAAATTCAGCTGATAAGTGAAAATAACCAAAAAAAAATGAAAGCGTAGTAAATGTTTAGCGCGAAAATTCATAAGTAGCAAAAAACAAGGAATGTGGGGAGAAGCATGCTGGATTCATAAAAGTCCAAAATATGGAAGTTGGGAAAATAGTGGAAATCAGTGAACAAGAACATAGATAAGTGGGCTAGAAGTTAAGTAGTTACAGGAAGTCT
Source organism: Erythroxylum rufum (assembly GCA_027478365.1). Lineage (NCBI taxonomy): Eukaryota > Viridiplantae > Streptophyta > Magnoliopsida > Malpighiales > Erythroxylaceae > Erythroxylum > Erythroxylum rufum. The sequence continues at coordinate 27,646,490 of JANIHZ010000210.1, read as the reverse complement.
ATAACATGGAAGTTAAGAAAATAGTGACAGGAAGTTATCTAGGATGTAGGAAGTGGATAGTTATAGCAAAATAGTTGCTTAAAGATGAGAGGATTTCAAATTATCTAGTACCTAGACAATAATGACGATAGACACAATAAACACAACGCAGTCTCTAGACAATCTCTAGAGAGAAAAATAACTTCAAAAACACTTTGTTGTTATTTTTTACAACTTTCTTTACAATGTGTATTCATTTTTATTACCCCACTTCCCTTTGTAGCTCGCATTTTCTTTTTTGCCTAAATCAAATTATCTCTTTTCCTTCATAAATTTTAGAATTTTGGTAGCTTGGAATTTCATTTTCAAAGTTTTTCGAAGCCCACTTATATCATCGATAAGAAGTCAGGTACAAATTCTAGGATAATTTGTCCCTGACATGCCCAAATTCTAAATTAACACTAATAACTTGTCATACTCAGTAGGACCTGATGATGCATATAAGGAATGGAAAACAAATCGATACGCTTCCAGCCCCGGAGAAAAAAGTCCTTACATCAGTAGAGAATGAAGGTTTTATATATCAAATGGTAGAGATTCTTGAGAAGGTAGCCTCAACTTCAGCTAACTCTCCTGCTGGCAAAAATCCAAAATTGTCATAATAGAATGATGTTGTTCGCACAAACAAAACTCTAAAATTGAGTCCATCATGGCCTTTAGGACCGAAGCAATTACAATGTTGACAAAGAAGGTTGAAAAACTGTCTGCCACCCTAATATAGATTGTTGGACAAATTTCTTTTACTTTAGTAAAGCTAATTTCAAAAGGACTTCAGGGTTATCTTTCTTTAAATGCATGAAAGTTAGCGAATGTAGTCGTCTTCCAACTGCTTCTTCTGCAGATAAAAATAGTTCCCTCCTCATAAGAGAGGATTTTTTATAGCGCTTTTGCATATTAATCCTAGAAATTATTGATATGCGATTAGGCCCTAGATTCTAGGTAGGTAGGTTTTGATATGGGGGCAAAAGATATCAAACCATAATACAGTTGAATAGGTAACATTGTAACTTTAAGCTGCAATCTTTAATTTTATTTTTAAGAAAAAAGAGATCCTTCATTACAACTCAATATGGAAGTTATTAGAGAAGCTGTCTAGAAATTATGCAGGCCTAGTTTGAGGCAATTTAACCACCCAAAATTTAATAACCTTACCTGGAGTATGTTAACCATATGAAGCCTTATCCTCGTGGTTATAGAATTCTCAAATTCAACTTATTTTTTAGTGAAGCTAATCAATTGAACATTGAGGGGGTGCTTGGTTAGTTGGTATGGGAAGAAAAGAATAAGTAAGGAATGAAAAAAGATGGTTACTAATATATTATGATTGGATGAACAGTATTTTTATATCCCCTTTTGGAGTAATACTCCATACCCCTAAATATAGTGAGGAATGGAAGCCATATTCATTTCCATTACTCATTATATTCATTATAATTCCTATTATCATTCCCCAAGTGAACCAATAACACCCTAAGAATATTGTTAGATTCACCATAAAATGAGGAGAATTAACCAATTATTAAAACTTTTAATAATTTTAAGTTCAGTATATTCCATTAACAGGTACAAACTTCTCCTGGTATACTTTATTGCCAAGAATTCTTTCCTTCCTTAAGTTAAAATGGAAAGATTAATTCATAATTAGTTTTTTAGGATTAAGATTGAAGTTGGAATAATTGAGTTATTTAAAGTTACTCATAAAAGTGTTGACAATAATGATATGTTCATCACTCGTCTCTAGAAGATAAGAAGTTGATGTCTAATTGTAACACCAAAAATTGAATATATAAAATTAGCTTAAAGAGACCTCAATTTTTAATTGTGAAAGAAAATTTAAGGTATGAAATTTTGTGATTTGTCTAAGTTAGCAACAAAGGTGGCTAATATGAAGAATTTTTTTAGAGGAGAAAGACATCAAAAAAGGAATTTGTTATGTAATTATGTTACAAAGACGAATGCTTATGATTCAGTAGTGGCTAAAGTCAACATCCATGAAATTTATGTTTACCTCACTTTAGAGCGTAAATCTCCTGAAATCAAAAGGAAAATGGAGGTTTCATCCACTTAAATTTAGTACACCTTTGACATCTCTAAAGTAAAGGAGATCTTTAATTTTTTTTTAATAAGAAAAATTCATTATTTTATGACCAGAGCATAGAATTCCCATACAAGAAGAGATCAGAGGCAAAGAATACTACAAATATCACAATACATGGAGTCATCTAGCGAATTCATGTTTAAGGTTTAGGAATGTAGTCCAAGATCGAATTAATAAGAGAATTCTGCTATTCATTGAAAATGACCAAACTATATTGATAAATGAAGACTCATCCCTTTAGTAGCAACTATTAATGCCATTGAATTCGATTTATGAAAGATCGTTTAGCATCAACATCAAATTTTGATATGAGTGTTTTCGGTCCTAAATATAATTTAAATACTATCACTAGAACTAAAAATCAGTGCATTCTTATAACCTAAAAAAAAGTAAAAAATTTAGGGCAAAATCTGTTAGTGTGTGCCTCGCGAACCGATTATAGAATGTACTCTAATTGATCAGTTGCGATTTAGGTAGTGTCGTATTCTGACCTTATTTAATAGTAGGTAAGTATTATGTCTTGCTAGAGACTGCTTATAACTTGTGGGCCTAAAAAAAGTTAGGGTCTCCTGCTAATATTAAATAAGCCTATAGGGTCGCAAACTAAATAGACTGAACATTCATTCGGCCTTAATCAGATTTAGGCTTTGGGCCTTAGGGTTTGGGCTTTAGGGTTTTACTATATATATGGATATATAGTATGTCTTGAAGAAAGAAGAGACTCATATGCTAAAAACCCTAAAAGGAGACGTCCTTTACTAGAGATAGAGAGAGAGAAAAAAAGGTCTCAGAAAGTGGTGCTAGCAGATCAAAAGGGGTTGTTCGGTCTTGCGAAAGTGTGGACACTAGTAGGGGCATGGCATTTGACATGCTCTTCTCTAACACTATCAATTCCCCTATATATTTCCGTTGTAAAAGGTATAACCTGATCTGGATTTGGTTTCGATATTCATATGGGTCTTGGTGTTTCAAATTGTCAAAGCTAATAAATGTTATTGCTTTTGACAGTTCGAAAATCTTATTAATAGTGTCAGAGCCACTTGTGTTTATTGAAATTGAATTCGTTTTAATCACATGAATGAGGGGTTCTGTCGATTGTTCAATATGATTAAATGAGGGGTTTTGTTGATTGTTAAATATGATTAAATGAGGGGTTCATTTGATTGTTCAATGTGATTGAATTAGGGTTCTATCGATTGTTCAATGTGATTAAATTAGGGTTTTCGGATTAATAAGATTAATTCACAAATAGAATTATGAACTCAGCGAGACTGCACGCCAAGAGCACTGCCCCTCAACTTTGCAGGGGGTGCGACCCCCTGACCCCTGCCAAATTTCACATTTTATGTTTATCACGTGTTTTCTTACAAATGGTGTTTTGTATGCTTTGATATTTGATATCTTTCCTTAATTATGAATGATGAATAGTATAAACCGTAGTTGTTTTACGTTTTGGATATGACCTACATGTCTTTATATATTTATGCAATTTTGGATATGATTTACGTGTCATTATCTTTTTATGTAATAATTAGATTATTACTAGTTTTAGTTGTAATATTGTACCTTCAAGTTAATTGAAGAATCAAATTGACTAGAGTGGAGACACAAGGATGGCGATCCATTTGCTACAAGACATTCCTATTGGAGATTAGATCTTCATAGTTTAGGGCGCAGACCATATCATGTTATTTTTGCTTTATTCATGCTTTTACTTATAATTTCTTTTATGCACATATATAGCAAATTCATAATAAACTTAATCCCTGAACAATATTACGTAATAATTTATGCCTTTCCAATTTTACATATGTAAGGACTTGAATCATTAAGTAGTGGGCTTGCCAAAGCAAGGTGCTATTGATTATTTAAGTCCAACAGGATGGGTAACGATTATCTATGAGTGAGAATTGATTTACTTAATAGGGTTACTAAAATGGTTTTGAACTTTGAGGCATGTAGTTGGGAGCTGGGACATAAGATGTCACCCAATAACCAAGAGTTACATATGATATAATTATCAAATAGTTTCTTACCTAAATAACTAAGATTCGAGCGATAAGCCAAAGCTCACTTGGGCCTTGGTAAAATATGGATCTTAGACCACTATACTCATTATGAGCGACATTTGCTATATGGGTGTAGTGGGAGATTCTTAATTGTTAAGAATTGGATTTTATTAATGAACATGTCACTAAACCTTTGCACATTTTATTGTAGATAATCATGACCGCCAACTCTTCATCAAGTTTTTCACTGCAATCTGTCCTTGAGAAGGACAAGTTGAATGGTTCAAATTTTCTAAACAGGTATAGAAACTTGAGAATTGTTCTCAAGTAAGAAAAGAAAGACTATGTCCTTGAAAAGACAGTCCCCAAAAGGGCACCTCTTTCCACTGCTCCCCTTACTGAAAGGAATGCTTATAAGAAGCATGAGGATGATGCTCTCAATGCTGGATGTCTCATGTTGGCAACTATGAACCCATAATTACAAAAGCAGTTTGAAAATGTGGAAGCCTATGAGATGATTACAAGATTGAAAAATCTATTTCAGGAACAAGCACGAAAATTATAGATATCAAACTATGAAGTCTCTCTTGGAGTGCAAGTTGGCAAAAAGGAGCCCAGTTAGCCCACATGTCATTAAGATGATAGGCCTTGTTGAGAACTTGGAAAGATTAGGATTTCCTGTAAGTCAAGAGTTGGCTACTGATATCATCCTGCAGTCTCTGGCAGATGATTATGATACTTTTGTTATGAACTATAATATGCATAATCTAAATAAATCTTTGACTAAGTTGCATGGGATGCTTAAGACTACTGAGCAGAACATTAAGAAAGACCCTATCCATAAGGTCCTTATGGTCCAAAAAGGGAAAGGTTTTAAGAAACAAGGCAATAGTAAAGGCAAGGGCAAGGGCAAGGGTCCGATTAAGAATTGGAAAAAGCCCAATCCTAACCCCAAGACTAAGCCTGGTCCTTCTAATGATGATCTTTGCCATTATTATAATAAGTCAGGTCATTGGAAGAGAAAATGTAAGAAATATTTGGAATATCTGAAGAAGAAGAAGGGTAATGACACTTCTACTTTAGGTATTTATATTATAGAAGTAAATGTTGCTACTTCTAGTTATACATCTTGGGTATTGGATACCGGTTGTGGTTCTTACATTTATGTGAATGTGTAGGGACTATAAAATAGTAGAACTTTTGCAAAGGGTCAAGTGGACCTACACGTAGGCAATAGAACTAGAGTTATTGCTTTAGCTGTAGGGACATTTCATTTAACTTTGCCTTTAGGCATGGTTTTATAACTCAATAATTGCTATCATGTACCTACTATAAGCAGGAATATTGTCTCTTTTTCATTTTTAGACAGGAAGGTTTTTGTTTTATGATTAAGATCAACTGTTGTTCATTTTCTCGTAATGACAGATTTTATGGTAGCACCCAAATAGAGAATGGGCTTTATGTTATAAATTTAGAAAGGCCTGTTTATAACATAAATACTAAGAGGTTCAAATCCAATAATTTGAATTCCACCTACCTTTGGCATTGTCTTTTAGGAAATATAAACGAGAAGCGTATAAATAAGCTCCATAATGATAGACTTTTAAACTCCTTTGATTTTGAATCATATGAGACATGCAAATCTTGTTTATTAGGAAAATTGACTAAAGCAACTTTTATTGGACACAGTCAGAGGGCTAGTGATTTATTAACACTAATACATACTGATGTATATAGACCATTAAAATATATTACTAGAGGATATTTTCATTACTTCATTACATTTACTGATGACCTCAGTAGATATGGTTATGTTTATTTGATGAAACATAAATCTAAATCCTTTGAAAAGTTCAAGGAATTTCAAAATGAAGTATGAAACCAAATTGGCAGGATAATAAAAGCCCTTCGATCAGATCAAGTTGGTGAATATTTGAGCCGAGAGTTTGATGACCATCTCAAAGATTGTGGAATAGTTTCACAACTCACTCCACCTATAACACCACAATGGAATGTTGTTTCTAAAAGGAGGAATTGAACATTATTGGATATAGTTAGATCTATAATGAGTCATGCAAATCTTCTATTGTCCTTTTAGGGATATACTTCTGAAACGGTTGTGTTTACACGAAATAGAAGTCGATCGAAGGTAGTAAAAAAGACACCATATGAGAAGTGGACAGGAAAGGTTCCTAGTTTTTCTTTTCTAAAGATTTAGGGATGTGAAGCTTATGTTAAAAGGTTAACATCTAAAAAGCTTGGACCCAAATATGATAAATGCTTCTTCGTGGGGTATCCTAAGGAAACTAAAGGATACTACTTTTACAATCCCACCAAGAACAAAGTATTTATTGCTTGAAATGGTGTCTTTTTAGAGAGAAAATTTCTTTTCAAAGGAACTAGTGGGAGTAAAGTACATCGTGAAGAAATTCAAGTGTCATAGGAGAATGCTCCAATACAAGAGGAGCCTTGTTTTAATCTACAAAATATTGTAGAAACTACACTTATGACACCAGCCCCACATAGATCTGAAAGGTTTCTTCATGAGCCTATAAGATATGATTTCATGGTGATTGAACATCATCGTCTATTACTGATAGAGGATGATGAACTTACATCCTACAAGTACGCAACTATGGGCTCTAACAACAATAAATGGCTTCAGGCCATGGAATGTGAAATGGAATCCATGTACCAAAACAAAGTATAGTCTTTGGTTAACCTACCTAAAGGTGTAAAAACCATTTAGTGTATGTGGGTTTTCAAGAAGAAAGTTGACACGGATGGCAATGTACATATGTACAAAGCGCGATTGGTGGCTAAAGGTTTCAAGTAAATTGATGGTATTGATTATGATGAGACCTATTCCCCAGTTGCGATGTTTAAATCCATTTGCATCCTTTTAGAAATTGCTGCATTATATGATTATAAGATTTGGCAAATGGATGTGAAAATAACTTTTCTTATTGGGAATCTAGAAAGCATGTATACATAACACTGCCTGAAGGTTTCACATCTCTTAAAATTGCTGGGAAAATATGCAAGCTTCAACGATCCAATTATGGATTAAAGTAGGCCTCTGGGAGTTGGAATCTTCGTTCGAATGAGGCAGTCAAAGAGTTTGGTATCCTCATAAATGAAGATGAACCTTGTGTTACAAGAAGACTAGTCGGAGCGAAATTGTTTTCTTGGTCTTGTATTGGTCTTGTATGTAAATGACATACTACTCATTGGAAATGACATTCCTATGCTTCAATCTGCGAAAGCTTAGTTAGGAAGTTGTTTTTCAATGAAAGACTTGGGCGAGACAACATACATCTTGAGTATTAAGATTTATAAAGATAGATCGAGAAGGCTTATTGGCCTAAGTCAAATCGCTTATATTGATAAGGTTTTGCATAGATTCAATATGCAAGAATCTAAGAAAGGTTTCTTACCTATGTCACGTGGCATAGTTTTGAGTAATGCTCAGTGCCCTTCGACACTAGATGAGAAAACCACATAAGTAGGATCCTATATGCATATACTATAGGATCCATCATGTATGTCATGTTTTGTACTCGTGCGGATGTTGCATATACTTTGAGCATGACGAGTAGATATTAGTCAGATCTAGGTGAAAGCCACTAGATAGTTGTTAAGAACATTCTTAAGTACTTAAGAAGAACTAATGATATGTTCTTGATATATGGAGGTCAGAAAATGCTCATTGTAAACAGTTAAACTGATGCTAGCTTCCAATCAGATAAAGATGACTTTGGATCACAGTCAAGATTTGTATTATGCCTGATTCGTGGAGCAGTGTGTTGGAAGAGTTCCAAGCAGGACAAAATTGCTGATTCAACAACAGAAGCTGAGTACATTGTTGCTTCAGAAGTAGCAAAGGAAGTTATTTGGGTTAAAAAGTTCATCATTAAAATTGGTGTGGTTCTTAGCATTGTAAATCCAGTAAATCTTTGTTGTGATAATAATGGAGCCATTGTCCAAGCTAAGGAAACAAAATCTCATCAGAAGACCAAACACATACTCAGGCGTTTTCACCTTATTCGACACATTATTGAAAGAGGTGAAGTGAAGGTATGCAAAGTGTCAACAAATCTTAATATAGTTGATCTTTTGACTAAGCCTCTCCCGTAGGCTAAACATGATCATCATACTAAAGCATTAGGTATTAGACATTTGGATGTGTGATCATATAAGATTGTAAGTTTGTGACATGTTTTCGAATAATCCATTAGTAATGCCCATTTATTATTTTTTGTGTTCATATTTAATAGAGTTATAAATAAATTTGAATTATGATCCCATGAATAATGTGTATCTCACAATTGGCCATCAAGTGTGTGACTTGATTGTGAGACCCTATTGTAATATGGATACAATTATTCTAAAAGGTCCCTAGTTAATGTCATTAATGTAAGGGATAATAATGCCTGTAGAGACTAGCATTTTGATTAACAGATGACCATATTTCACGAGTCATTAATATAGAAATCATATTAATCACATGGGTGCATGTTGGAGAACATGCAATTGGACCAACCCGCTATAAAAACACTTCAAGGATTGTTATATAAGTGTCATAAGTGGTTCTCATCATAATTGATAAATATAGTCCCTTGACTTAAGTTTGTTACGGTTTCTTACATGTGGATTAGCTTGTTTTGACATTATCAAGCGTCAGCCGTAAAACGTGATTATAAAAGCAATGCTCGGGCATACTATGAATCATGTAGAGGAATGTGGATGAACAAGATGGAATTTGACTCTCCAATATAACGGGAGAAAGATATCTCTGGCCCCCTCGATAAGTTGAGACTGAAAAGTTGTATGACTGTGCACAAACGAGGCGAATGTCATTCATTTGTTTCACAATCTAACTCAGAAATTGAGAAACATGGTTGAGCCTAGTAAGGATGACACTATTTTCTGCCTTATAATCAATCGAGATATAATGAGACAAAGGGACTACTTGAGGATAATTAGTTCTTGTGCAAGTGGGAGATTGTTTGTGTATGCCCGACGAACCAATTATAGAATGTACTCTAATTGATCAGTTATGATTCAGGTAGTGTTGTAGTCCGACCTTATATAATATTGGGTAGTTATTATGTCTTACTGGAGACCACTTATAACTTGTGGGCCTAAAAGACGTTAGGGCCTCCTGCTAATATTAAATAAGCCTACAGGGTCACACACCAAGTAGACTGAACATTCATTGGGCCTTAATCGGATTTGGGCTTTGGGCCTTAAGGTTTTACTATATATATGGATATATAGTACGACTTGAAGAGAGAAGAGACTCATTTATCAAAAACCCTAAAAGGAGACGTCCTCTGTGTAGCACCCCACTCCCACAAGGCACGTACCTGACATCTATGAGTGATATCAGTCTGACCCCCGTAAGAGTGGCATGCTAGAACACTCAGTCAGTCAAAAATCGGTATAATTTTTTTTAAATAACAACATACAGAATTTTTTGTGGAAATCAACAATTCAAATCGGGCCCACTTTCATTATAAACATTTTCAATCATAATAATACAATCAACAGAACTTCGATAGCCAATTGAGGCCCATTACAAATACAAAACACTGTAGTCATAATATCTTTACATTACAACATAAATCATTTGTAGAATAATTTCAAAATATACAAATTTATACAAAAATAGGAAAACACAAATGCAGGCACGAATTGATCCCAACCTCTATCCCTTACTTGTATGCTGTAGGGTTACTCTCGTTTGCCTAACAGGGTATTCTTCTGATCCTGAAAAATATTTACAAATTTTGGGTGAGTTTTGCGAACTCAATGAGAGACCATCATCGATGGCTCACCCAGTCATATAACACATAATTCATGTTCAAATCAATTCGCATTTCACACTCAATACTCTTTAATCATTCGTATTATGCATATGCAGTGCACATGAGACTCACTTTCCATTTGTTACTTTGTTGTGACCGAGTGCCTGAACTGTCACGTACCCATTTAGGATACCGAGCTCATTAATAACTGTCCCTTATTCGATAAGGATATAGCGCTCATTTTACATAGTGGGCCTTGAGCCTTTAATCACTGTTTGAGCTCAAGGCTCTTTTCACTCGTTGAGCTTTAAGCTCTGATCGGTGGCTACTTAGGTCACAACTGCCGTTATATTTCATGCATTCATGAAATGGAATGCATCATTCACACTTGTATGTTCCCATTCAATCACATTCCCATATCATTGGACCTTAGTCTGGTATCACATTTTTACTTACATGCAAATGCACATTTAGAACAAATTTGACAATCAAATTATGTACACTTAGTTCATTTCATTCACGTACAAGCAGCGCTTCAATATCCCAATCAAACATCACAATCATCGGACCTTCATTGTTCGGAATCAACAATCAAGACACATTCATTTGATCATTTAGCAGTCATTTAATACAAAAATTCAAACAAACAAACAATGAAATGACTCACAGTACGCTCCAAAATAGCATTTGCTTCCAAATTCTGGATACGCTTGTATACAAACGTTTATCCTACACATTCCATTTATGCAATACACAATTCATACACGTTAGAAAACTCATTTATGCACAAATAGTTATATGGACTATGTACAATACACGCTCAATGACAATCCCGAGTACTTTACCAAACTTCATATCTTATGCTCAATTTTATTTCATAATTCAATCACTGAATCATGTGAATATCGTTATCCCTAAACATACTCATACCTTTGGTACTTTGATGTTAACAATTCATTCACTAATTTATCACTGGCAACTTTCCATTTTAATCCTACTGAAAACACGACATCATCTCTATCTCTTTATGATTTCCTTAACTTTAATCCTATGTTTATTCATCCTCAATTTTTCACAATGATTCACGTAT
>JANIHZ010000210.1:27562113-27574343 GCA_027478365.1 Erythroxylum rufum | reverse complement strand
TCTTTGGTTGTCCTTCCAATTTTACCCTTCTTTCATTAGATCTACTAACTCCTTTAATCCATTAATCACCATACTATGCTCTAATTTAATTCTAACCTTTCTATCCAAAATTCTAATTTTTGCTAAATTAATAACTCAATGCTAAGAAAATAAAAATGAAAATAACACAAATAAATAAATCATTAATGAATAATTAAACAAATAATAAATAATGTAGAAACAAATTTCGGGATCCAACATAAATAAGGAGAACCTACATGGTTGTTCTTTTCTATACGACACTCATGTTTAAATAAGACTATGCTTGCATAATAAAATATCTGAGGAGTGAAAGGATGTTTGAGATTCATCAAAAAGGGGGGAAAAAAGGACTTAGGAAAGCATTATCCTTATCCCATTACACAAAATTTATCATCTAAAACCCTCTATATTATCCTAAAGTGTCATACCCTTATTTAATTTGATTAGAATTACAAATTTTTCCTACTAATGTCGAAGTCCTTTAAGGATGCTCATGTATCTACTCCCACTCCTCACACTTATAATGTACCATTCTAAGGCATCTGGACAAATTTTCAGTGATATAAACTTAAAATGCTCATGGGTAGGAGGAATCTCTCTAATATAATGGATCAAAATAAATCCTGAAATAAGACACAAATCATGAGGATGTAGCTGCATAATCTCAAGCAGTATCACTAGCTAACTAAAGTTTGAAGCACTTCAATAAATATTTATTATACAGATAAAAATATATCTTAGAAAGCCTATCATGGGCTAAGAGACCACGAAACAGCAGACAATGGCTATTGAAATAGTTGAGTCGTTGTTGCATAAAGTGGAAAGAGCTAACATGGGCCTTTCACTCAATCATTGATTTTACGGACTTTATAAACTTAAGGATAGTATTGGGCTAACCCAAATTCAGGTCAAGTTTATTAATATTTTTTAATTTATAATAATAAAATAATATCATTTTAAATAAAAATTATTAGACTTCAAGTCAAATTGGCGTCAAACTCAAACCTAAATCTGACTCTAACCTGAAATATAAATAAAAAATAAAAAATAAACAAACTTAACTTATAACTCAACAACCGAACATGTTAACTCTATGATGGATAAAATCTGGTCCGAGTTGGACCTGCGAAATTGTCAAGTAAATGTACAGCAAAAGTTATTTTGTTTTCACTCGGTTATATTCAACTCGCGCAAATAGTATTAATTGTGTTTGATTTTGCACCGGATTCCAGATCCCTAATTCCGGTCCATAAACTATAAATTTAAACAAAGAATCGTTTACGGCCTAGTGACGATTGAGTTTGTTCTTTCTCGAGAGTTTTCCGGCTTTCACAGTCTTAACAGGTACGCCGTCAACCAACTTTAGGATTTGGGCTTTCAAGACCACAAAGGGTTTATCAAAATTTGTTACACTTTGTCTATAATGTGTTTGGTATTCTTGATGATTAATCTTTTCGATCATGGAACGTATTTCATTTGTTTTGAAGAATGTGATTCTGCAACGAAGTCTTTTGGAATCAAATTCTGACAAGAAAGTAACATGCTCGTCTAAGTATAGAGAATAAAAACTTTCGATAAAAATTATCACAATAATAGAAATTGCATTCATGATTTATCAAGACCATCTGAACCGAATAAGTTCAATTTTACAGATAGAAATTAGAAAGTTTCTCAGACTAAACATGTCAATTACATGTGGAAATCTAACAATTGTTAAGTGGGAGTTTTTCCTTTAAATTTATGCAACTTTCTAATAATATCAGTTTATTAAGTAAACTGATTACACGTATCATACATAGAGTAAGATCGCGGAAAAATATGACCTACAGTATTCTTCTCTTGGGAATAACGCAGTGAGCACATCGAATAGCATCTTATTCCGTATCCGAAGTCGATATTTGCAGTTTAAATTAAAAACAAAAAAAGAAAACAAAACAAGTTGGCAACATGTAACAATTGGGAGGCGTTACCATATTAGAAATGACATAATAATCTAATTGAATCTTCATGGCACCATTCCTAAAAATCCTCAATTGGAAAAGGCTCTTGGGATTATACGCAACACGTATCAAGTCCCCTGTTTAATTGCGTAAGACATTTGCAATAGAACCTCAATCGTTACCGTAAACAATAAGCAAACTGTAGGATTATTGGGGAATATCTACAATTTGCTCATCTTGAATTAGCTCATGGGTCAGGAAGCAGACTTAATTCCTGTAAATTTTAATTATGATATACATGCATGGGCCGTGGGAAACTGGGAGTTTATAACAATAAAAATGACAAACTACAAATATAAGAAGTCAAAAACAGCAAAATAAAACTAGCTCTTGAAAGGTAATTTGGTAAGAATGAGGCGCAGTCACCTTCTTGCTCCCCCAAATACCCATCCATCTCGTCTCTGCCGCTTCTTACACTTATATTCAAAACATGTTTCTCCCAAATTCAGAGATAAATATTCCTATCTTAATCCCCAGAGAAACATGTTTCTAGTTGATATATTGTGAGTCGAAGAACAATAGCCATTGTAATCCATTTCAAAGATAGATCTTGGTATATACAACTGACCAACTCCAATCTAGAAAAATAACCACCCATCACAATCTTCTTCTCCCACCGTGAATTTCCACGGCCAAGGCCCTTCTCCTCCTCGAATTCCCACCCACCGGCCTTGCAAAACAAGCAAACCAATGCCTCAAGACCCGGCCCAACCCCAAACGCCCACTGACACGACTACCGCTCTCCCTACCTCTCCCGCCCCTCGACGCCCAGGAAACTCTTCTCGGCAAACCGCCATTATTAAACCCACCATCCATCTCCGTATAAACCTCAGGCAACTCTCTATCACCTCTTCTCGCACCCGTGAACCGACCCACTGCATATCCACCACCGGGCAATCTCCAAATAGTCAACCCAACTGCTTCCTCATCGTTATTTTCTACCAAAACCCGCCCGGACTGACTGTTTCCCGGTTCATCATCCGCGGCCAACTCGTGCCTGCAAACAGGACACGAATTTCGCAGTGAAAGCCACGGTAGTATGCAGTCTGAGTGATATATATGCTTACAAGGCATTTCTCTTGCCTCTGTTGATAATTCGAACGCCTCTTTACACACCGCGCAGTGAGACTCCGTTGACGTGTGCCACTCGTTTATTTCAATCGTCGGCATCGACTCTATTGCAGCTTTTGACGCCGGTGGCTGTTCGTAACGCCCGAAACTGTTAACTTCGATTTGCGATAATTGATCTAACAATCGCTCGAATCCGGATCCTAATAAAAACTCAGACATGCTCGGCGGCAACGGTCGCAAACCCGAGCCGGCGCCGTCGTCATAGTACAACTCGAATCCCCGTCCGATTTCGGCGTTGTTGTTACCTCCACGAAGCACAATTAACGGGTTCATCGGGGATCGATCGCCGCCGTTTTGGCGATTTCTACGTGTCGGAGCGTTGTTTTGATCAGGACTTTGACGATTACCTGTCATTAACATGGTGGCAGGAGTGAACCTCCTACGGGTTCGAGTCTCGGTTTGGATCACCTGCGATGAGTTATCGAGCTCTTCTATGAATCCGCCGTCGCAGTCCGGACACGTGGTGGGGTCCTGACTCCATACCCTAATGAAACGGCTGCATCTGTAGCACCAATGAGACGGAGAAGGCGTGGACATCAAATCAGCGACAGGGGATTCAACCTTGGAGACAGATCTACGGAGAAGTTTAAGAGAAGAGGGGCGGTGGGGTGGGGTGGAAAATGAGGAAAGTTTTCAGAGAGAGAAAATGAGAGAGGAGATAGGTTTTAAGGGGGGATTAACGGCGATGCTGCGTCCACGGAGCTAGCGTGGTAACTACGCTGGGATTCTTGGAAACGTGGCTGTGTTTGATTTGTTGAATGACCAACGACGTATACTGAGGGGTAAGAGAAAATTCCTCCAGCCTGTGACCTGGTCGCTTTTGTTAATTCTCTGGAGAAGTGGGGGCAAGTTTTGAATAGAGACAAATGAGGGTCCGTTTGGTGGGTTAGCAAATTTGAAGAAAGATGACATTTACAAGCACGTTACGCTTAATCTTTTTCCGTAATTTAAGTGATTTTTTTTATTGAAAATCACGAAGTATTAATAGTGGGTTACAAGAAATTGGGGATTAAATAATAGTTCAACTCATGAAGCCTTGATTCTTGGATCAACGTAAGATTCCGATGACATTCCTACTTGTTCGATAAAGAATTAATGTTATACGATCAATAAAAAGAAAGTTAATAATTTTTAGAGAATAAATAAAGTGAGTACGATTTTACAACTTTCCAAAAGTATTTGGATTTAATTTTATCTCTAGTTAGAAGGATTTTATTTCTTAGTATATACACCACTGCTTTATAGTTTGTACATTACTGCATGCGTTTGATTTCCAATACTACCAAACTTAAAAGTTAGGTGTAACGTTACACCTAACTTTTAAGTTTTAGCTGTGATCTATCATATATCTTGTACAAATTCTCAGTTCTGAGGCTTTTAATACAGCAAAATTTGTGTGATGCAGATTCCACTTTTGTTTAATTATTTAGTATTGTTATTAAATAATAATTAAGATGGTAAATTATTATCAAATATAAATAAAACAAAGAGAATTGAGTTCTGTATACAATAACGACCTTCGTTCAAGGTATAGATTGTCATAATCCGCTTAGATAAATATTGTGTTTAGGAGTCTGAACGATCTCCAATTGTTTAGGATTCTATATATTAATTTTGAAATTTAGGAATGCTTTTTAAGTTTAACTTATGTATCAAACTGATACTGAGATTTTTCTAATATGAACGCATCATACATGGAGACAAGACAACGAAGAAGAGTATATAAATGGTAAACAAGCATAATTGATTAATGCGCCTGCGCCTGTTTGTAGTCATAAACGTCCAATTTCACAACTAATATCTCTCAACAATTTAAATACGCTCAAAATTTAAAAATCACTGATAAAATACCCATTTAAAACACAGCATCACTTACATTTGGCGTATAGACAAGGATAAAAGGCGTGACTGATGACATATCCTAATTTTATTGTAATCGTTGATTAAATGAACCTCCCATGTGAGGCACTAGGCTTATTTTTATGATTCAGGTCAAAGGACCCCATCCCCAATAATTCATCAAACCAGATTACCTCTCTCTCTCTCTCTATATATATATATACACATCAATAAACCAGAGAAACACATTCAATCTAATTAAATGGAGAGTATAAAAATCAAAAGAAACAAGTGCGTCCACAGGGCTGACCTTCTAGATGGATCAATGGCTATAACCTAATAATAATTGGGTCATCGAGAAAGAAAGCCAAACTCAGCCTTATGAAACGGGAACATGCGTTGCATGCTAATGCTATGGTTGAGTAGACGGTGACGCGTCGTGGAACAAGGGGCTCTACCTTATTTCAAATCATGACTTGGATCTTTAACGCGTGCCACGTTTCACTTTTCTCCTTCGCGTGTCCGCCTAGTCCAGTTGTAAGCTATTTTGTCTTGGCTGGCTCTTTGCAAGTGGGTGTTAGCAGTGTTCGTGGTCCTTCATTCATTATCAATATCAGTCAGGATTGACCATAATGGAGTCTAGATTAGGGTTTTTGATGCATCCTATAAACAATTCTTGAAATGTTTCTTACATTTTGCATGGTAGCATGGAACAAGAAATGTGGTATTGGAAAATAATTATGAAATAGCCATTAATTAGGAGCTACAAGGAGACAACATTAGTGGACATGAGCATTTTTTTTTTGGTACACACGGAAAACAAAATCAAACTCGAGAATACAACACATCGTCCACATCATTGCGGATCAGCTCCCGGAAACACTCTAGCGGCTCCTAAAGGGTATAGAGCCCCGAGCTAAAGGCTACTGCAAGATTGGCCAGTCTGTCCGCACACTGGTTCCCCTCGCGGTAGACATGCTGGAAACGAATCTCCCACGACTGGTGGAGAAGCTCCTTGATACCTGACACCAAGAAAGAAACCCCAGTAAGCACAACGGTAGGGTCAGAAAGGATATTAATCACTTCAAGGGAGTCAACTTCGACCATGACCTGGCGATACCCCTTCGCCCAGGTCAAATTGAGTCCCGCATACACTCCCCACAGCTCCACCTAAAGCGGCGAACCCCTACCAAGGCACTGTTGGAACCCCCGACACTAGGTCCCTTGACAATCCTGGATTAACCCGCCAGTGTAGATCATGGGGGCCTGGTCTTAACGGCGCCGTCCGTGTTAACCTTAACCCAACCTTCGGGAGGTTTTGTCCAGCTCACAAAGGATCCCGGGGTAGGGAAAACTCTGGTCTCCATCGTCCGAGCCCTCGCGATCCACTCTACATACTCTAGAACAATACGGGCCCCTAACACCGGCCACGTAAACCCCGATTCGAAAATACTCTTATTCAGCCATTGCTAAAGAAACCAGCAGGTAACGCCATAAACAGAGGCCCACGCGTCCTGATGCACCCGGTTCTGCTTAGTAAGATTGTCCTGGAGCCACATCGCCTCGTCCTGCTGAAAGAAATGGGTGGAGATCACCTCACGGGAGTACTGGCGCCACAGGGCGGCAACTCGCGCACAGTCTCGAAGCACATGCACCGTAGACTCTACCTGACCACAAACTGGACATCGGTCATCCATAGCAAGATGCCGCCACACGCGGTGTTGATTTGTCAGCAACCTTCCTTTGGCCGCAAGCCAGAGGAATGAGCGAATCCGTTGGGGACCAGGCCACTTCCAAATAACCTCCCAGAGCTTGGGGGGAGATTCCCGAGACTGACCGGCAATCAACTCATATGCGGAAGCTACCGTGAAACGGCCGTGCACAATTGGAGCCCACACCACCTTGTCAACCCCGAGGACGTCCCCTCCAGGCAAACCTCCATCGACAGATAATGTTGAAAATCCGTCCACCGCCACCGTCCACTGGCATCTGTGAGGTTCGCGACAGTGGCAGAACGGAGACTGTCCGGAAGAGGCAAGAGGGCGACCCGATGGAGAGGGCCCCAGTCAGCCAACCAATTATCTAACCAAAAGAGGATACGACTCCCATTCCCCAGCTCCCATTTGAGACCTTGACGAATGACCGACCAGGTCGCAGAGATACCTTTCAAAAAACTGAAGCCCCGGGGCGGGTCAAAGTAAGGGGAATCAGGGAATCCTCGAACTTATACTTGGACCGAAGAAGCTGGACCTATAAAGCATTGGGCTTCGTGAGTAGAGCCCAACCTAATTTAGCCAGGAGCGCATCATTAGTAGACCGAAGACGTTTAAGCCCCAACCCTCCCTCGTGCTTAGTCTGGCAAACGGTATCTCAGTTGACTTGATGAATTTTCCGTTGAGCTGTGGTTGATCCCCAGATGAAATCCCGCATAAGTTTTTCCAGTTCATCGTACAACAGGCACGGGAGTCGCACCGTTTGCATAGTGAAAATAGGCAACGCCGAAATGACAGATTAAGTTAACGTAACCCTACCCGCCAGAGAGAGCATCCGAGCCCGCCAGCCCGCAAGCTTTTGTTGGGCCTTGTCAATAACATGCTGGTACGTATTCCGGGTCATTCTCTCGTGGAGTAAAGGAATCCCTAAGTAACGACCCAGGTTATCAGTTCGAGTCACCTGGAGATCGTGGCTGAGCCGCCGCGCCAGTTCCCGAGGGACATTCTTGGAGAAAAAGATACGAGTTTTAGCATGACTAACTCTCTACCCAGACGCCCGGCAGAAGGTCTCAAGAGTATTCGCGATGACCCGTGTCTGCAAGGTCGTTGCTTCGGCAAAGAGCACAAGGTCGTCCGCAAAGAACAGGTGGGAAATAGGCGGACTGCGGCGGATGAGCGTGATCGGCTTCCATCGACCACTGCCCACTTCGTGCGATATCAAGTGCCCCAGGTGCTCCATACAAAGGACAAACAACTAAGGAGAGAGTGGATCCCTTTGCCGTAGCCCCCTCGAAGGACAGAAAGGCGCCAAAACCGTACCTTGCCAATTAATCTACAAGGAGGTAGTCGAGACGCACTGCATAATGACCCAAATAACATCTGCAGGGAGCCCAATCTCGACCAGGGTGTCCTGGAGGAACTGCCAGTTTAGGCGGTCATAGGCTTTCTCCAAATCCACCTTCACCGCCAGGTAGCCCGTCCTGCCGGTCTTCTTACGCATAGAATGAATGACCTCCTGCGCAATAACTATATTATCCATAATATGCCTCCCCGGGATAAAGCTACATTGGTTCTCCACCATTAAGCGGTCTATGTGCAGTTTCAAACGGTTCACCAGGACCTTAGAGATGACCTTGTACAGGACATCACACAGGCTGATTGGACGGAATTGCGAAACCTGAGTAGGGGAAGGGACCTTGGGAATGAGGACCAGAAGGGAATGGTTCAGCTCGAGGTCCCATTGCTCCCGACGGAACACAGCCTGGATGAAGGAAACGATGTTCGGCCCAATCGTCCCCCATTGCGATTGGAAGAAGGTAGCGTTATACCCATCAGGGCCTGAAGCTTTATGAGAGTTCATAGCAAAAACGGCGGTCTTAATCTTCGCCTCCTAGATTGGAAGAGACAGAGCCCGGACCTGGTCCCTCGTAAGGGACGAGAAAGCGCCGGTGATGGGGAAAGGCATAGGAGGCACTTCGGCTTAGGAATAGAGCTGGACAAAAAATTACGGAACCAGATGGCTTAGCTGAGCCGGGTCGTGGACCACTTGCCCGGAAGGGTCAGTGAGGTGCGCGATCCGAAGACGCTTGCGCTTGGCCATGGTGAGCGTATGGTAGTACTGAGTATTCCGATCTCCTTGAGAAAGCCATTCACAACGGGCGCGCTGGTGCCAGAACAACTCCTCCTGACATAAGACCTGATTCAAATCCTAGCTCAGCTCGTCTTCCAAAGCTAACATCGACTCCGTAGGGGCGATCGTAAGGGCCCGTTGGATACCTTCCAGCTGAGCAACCAGCCTCTTCTTCCGATGGAAAATTTGACCGAAGCTACGCTTGTTCCAGAGAGAAAGGTGATCAGCTAGATGAGTTAAATTGTCGCTCAGATTCCCGTCTGTAGGGCCCCAATATTGGGCCACCACTTTAGAGAACTTGGTATGAGTGAGCCAGGCATTCTGGAACCTAAAGGGCGGGACACCAGGCGCGCGAGGCGGGGGATTGAGAAAAGTGAGGAGCAGAGGGCGGTGATCCGACCCTAGAAAGGGAAGGTGCCGAATTGCGGCATGAGGAAAAGTCTGCATCAACGCGACGAACCAAACACGTGATCGAGCCGAGCCTGGATGAGACCTCGCCACCACGTGAACCTAGAACCGATAAAACCTAAATCGTGGAGGCCACACCGATGCACGCAATCATGAAAGTGTCGATCAACAACGCGGGTCGAGGGGGCCCCGCCCCTCTTATCCGAAATCTCCAGCTTCGCATTGAAATCGCCCCCCACCACCCAAGGACGAGATATAGAGTCTCCTATCTAGGACAACAGCGGCCAGAAGTGAGACTGGGATGACGCCTGCGGGTTGGCATAAACTATGGTCAAATCGAAAGCGTGAGCTCCAAACGTGACTGAGGTGTGCAGGAGCTGCCGATGGGCGACCACCACCAAGATGTCAAAGCCTGCCTTCCACAAGAGCCAAATGCCCCCAGAGAAACCCTCGGCCTCGATCCGAAAAGAGAAGTCAAAACCTAGGGAACGAATAACGTTGTGGGCCCTATCACCGCTAATGCGAGGTTCCATCAGAGCCAAAATACCCAGATTGTACGTTCAAATGTGATGTCGCAAGAGGGTCTGGAATCCCGAGCCCCCCGCCCCTTGGCAATTTCAGAAAATAATCGACATAAAAAATGCTAAAAACGAAACCATCACGTCGAAGCATCCGTGACGCCCTCGACTTTCTTCGCTCCTGGCCCCTCGGTAGGGGACCCTGGAGCCGCGGCCCCGATTTGGCTCGGGGTCCAGCTGACTGCTGCCTCTGGCGAGTCCATAACGATATCTGGAGGTTCCAAGGGCTGAATCTTCGGGTGCACGGCCTGCATGTCCGAGACCTCAACTCCCTCCATGAGTTGGGTCCTTTCTTCTGTGGCTAGCCCCGAGGCCTCAATAATACGACTATCGCAGACCATCTCTGAATGGAACGGCAAGGTCACGGCCAGATTCCTAGCCGCTACTGTCGGTTTCAGCGAGATAGTAGGAATCGGGTGCGGGGCCGGAACCAAGCTCCCGTTAGCCTGGCTCGGTTCTTCCCGCTGCGGACGGGCAGGGACCACCGCCTTACCCTTAGAGCCAACCGAGGGCTTACGGGCCTTGGGCTGAGCACGTAACTGGTTGGCCCGAGTGCTGGTTCCCACCAGACCAGACAGATGAAGTTGTTGTCCATTTCCAGCCAAAGACTTGGGATTACTAGTTGGAGGGGAACTAAATATCAAGTTTGGCCCACTGTCAGAGGAGTTCAACACGGTAAATCTCGGGCTGCCAGAAACTCCACCTGCTTTACTCTCTCCGTCCTTCTGTTGTCTTATCCTAGCCGACCGTTGGCGCCGGCGTTGAACGTTGGTCCAAGGACTGTAGCTGGCGCAAATCAGGGTCACTTGACGTTGCATTTGTTGTGCCTCTACTCGCCCGGAGTCGGGCTCGTGTTCATGGGAAGGGTGTTGTGAAGTCGTCTCCCCGCTGGTCGCCAAAGGTTTCCTGGGACAGGCGCTCGGAGGATGGCCTAGCATACCGCACGTGTAGCACATTGGAGGCAGCCCTTCATACGTAACCAGTAGAGCCTCACTGTCAAGCTCAACACTGGAGGGCAGAGGAACATTGAGGTCGACTTCAACCGCCATGTGTGCATATCTACCTCGCTGTGCCTTCATTGATGCTTCGTCTAACTTCACTGTTGATCCGACCAAATCCCCTGACCCCTTCAAGATCTTCGGATGGTATCTAGCTATAGGCAAATTGGGAAGACGGATCCAGACAACTGCTCTCGTGATCGAAGCTTGGTCGGCGCGGAAGGCGGGGGACCATCGTTGAATGGCAAGCACCTGTCCAAACAAGGTCCACGGCCCGCCAGTGAGAGCTTTCAGAAAATCCGCTTCCTCTTGAAATTTGACTAAGTAGAAATTGTTAGCTAAGTCCACGATTTTAACTGGACCGCGCGGCTTTTAGAGGCTGCGCAGGCGGGAGCTTAAGACCGAGTAGTTGATCCTATGCCCCAAAAGCTTCAGAACCACCGTTTGCATCCACTGGTCATCGAGTTTCTGTTTCAGATTAGCCGAGACCCAAAGAATGCACCCATGGTCCCCGACTTCAGTTGAGATATCACCTTCCTCAACGTCTACCGGGACTTCGTCCAGCCATTCGGTAGCTTCCGCGGCGACGGCCAAATTGTTGCCCCGGTAACTGCCGCGCTGAACGACGGCGGGGGTGAAGGAGGGTCATCATCTTGTTTCCGAGTACGACCCTTTTTGGCTTGTTGACCCTCTGAGATGAGGGAGTTCATGATACGGTGGGTTGGACAAACCAGAAGCACCGCAGGCAGGCCAACAGAAGGAAGGAACCAAAACAAAGCTCGTCAACTTTTCTCTCACTTCAGACTTTCTCTCACTTACGTCCAAATAAATTAAATTCTCATACGGAACAGTCCATGGACATGAGCAATTAATACAAGTATCAAGGAGTTTCTCGGTAGAGAATGGAGAGAAGTATTTAATATGTGCCTAGGGAAGTCAATCATTGTGCAAATTTTATTGCGAAGTATGCTAGTAGCCTTACGTCGAGTTCTCACGCTATGCTCTATCTTCCGGTTGGGTTGGGAGAGCTATTAGTGTCGGATAGTTGATTTCATCCTAGTGGTGAGAAGGCTCTAGGTTGTTTACCTCTGTCCAAAAAAAAAAGTCAGAATTAATTGAAAATTAATATTAATTAAAATTTTTAAAATTAATAATAAAATATTTTAACTGTAAATTTATTAAAAAATAGTTTGATGTTAAATTCTTCATGTATACTAAGTTATGTTAGATCAATTTTTTGTTACATACTTGACATATATATTAATTCCTACAAATGAAATTAATTATTTAATAAATTTAAGAAATATGCAATCTTTTAAATATATAAAAACAATGTAACCTTAAAATCATAACACCATTGTCATAGTCTTCAGTGATACTTTCATCGTTATTTTGTTGCCCTGCTGCACTAG
>JANIHZ010000210.1:27515600-27529316 GCA_027478365.1 Erythroxylum rufum | reverse complement strand
TGGTTCGATTAGTATGTGTAACACGCATGATAAAAACTTACTATAGTGTAACTTACCACTTAATCTCGGTTAACAAAGAATTTAACATCAAACTATTTGTATAAAAAATTGAAAGATGGAGCATTTTTAACATCACTTTGTAAAGTTTATCTAGTATAAAATTGAGTAAAATTTGAACTTTTGTTATAATTAACTTTATTAGTATATTATACATCCTGATTTTTGCCTGTTTTGTAATCATATTATGAAAAAATAGTATTTATTACAATAACCAATTTACATGGTTCAGAAAAAGAATCATCAATCTGTTAAAAGATCCATCCACTTTGGTTTTTCTTCTATTCTATACCAAAGTGATTATAGATTTGGCAAGCATGTTTTTAGAAAATAAACTTTTGGTGTATTTGCTTGCTAGTGATGACTAGGTATTTCCTCTATCCAAAATTACAAGAAATGATATCCGATTCTGCTTAAAAGCTCCATTGGCAAGCCATAATTGGCATGATATGAAGAAAGAAGCACAAAAAATTCAGTCGTCCCTTCATTTGTCCTACTATCCTACGATAAAAGATGGCTATCGTATTAATAACAAAATCATACTTAAATCAAAATACAAATAAAATAAAACTAATCTAGAACTTACTTTTTTCACGTATTTCTGTCAACTCTTACAGATAAAATAAAAGAAAAGGTGAACTGTATTGCCTTCCTCAATGATGGACTCTTTTTGGCACTTAAAACTTTGTGCGTAGAAAAGCTGCCTCCCGGCTCAGGGCTGCCCCTCTATTATTTTTCCGTCTTTATGGGATTGACCACTGACCACAATAGACTCCTTTAGTTAAAGCTACTTTCAATATGGCTAGTCTTTAAGATTAAACTTATATTGAAATAAATGAAAATTGAGCATTCGAAGTATATAAAAAGTAATTCACCGAATTTAATTGTTTGATTTGCGTGCAGTTTTACATCTCATTAGAGATTGTATCTCGCAGTAAAAAGGAAAATAAGCTCATTAATCCATGTCATTGTTATGTACATATAATATGCTTCCGTCAATAGTAAAAAGGAACTTTACGTGTATTCAAAAATTATTATACATTTGAAAAATAATTGCTGTCAATTTGTTTCGTTATTGGAAAAAGAAAAAAAAATTACAAAGACTCACCTTTGTTGGTAAGGTTGGTAATTCGATGAATGGCTGACAGAAACTACGCAGAAGAATTTTGGAATAACGACTGCAGCATGAAGGATGTATGAATTAATAATAGAAAAGAGTCGTAGTTGAATCACGTAAAACAGGCCGAAGGCGAAAATAATGCAAGTGGTGAATACCGCGGGCCGTCAGAATTGTTGAAAGGTTGTACTGTTTGACTGTCCATGGTGGTAAAAATAATAATAATATTACTAATTAGAAGTGGCATGACAGGACAACGAGGGGTGGACTAATTGATCCAAATTTCTTACTTAAGACTCTCCCCTAAAAAAGAGATCTTGAGTTTGAGTCACCTCAAAGGAAGAGAAATAGGCATGTTCCTATTGATGATCCTCTAGCCTTCTGGGCATAGTTCCTTGATCGGATTAATTACGGACGTCTCCCTTCCAGCAGTAGTGTGGGAGTTGGAACTACTAGAGAACCTGGGAGCTGATGTGAAGACTCCTTATGCGTAGGAGTGTACAGGCTACGTAAAAATCTGAGAGATCTTGGAGTTTCAGATTTATATCTTCTAGCCTCTTGAGGTGAGGTCGTAGGGGCTTAGGATTAGTGTGGCTAAGCCAGGATATCTAATATAATTTAAAAAAAAAAAATCGCATGACAGGACTTTTACCAACCGGCCGTTGACTATGAAGTTTGTCTCAGGGAAAAAACATGTCAAGGGCTGCCTTACCGACCAAGCAAGAGGAATACGAAGAAACAATAAATAGAAACCAGCAGAGTTATACAATTCTACTAATCTATGTACCTAACCGAAGCAAGCCATGAGATTATAAATGCCTGGTCAATATGATTGTTGGTGATTTCATTGCTTAGCACACCCATAAATCTAGATTGTCTTTGTAGGGACTAGAAAGATTAGAATTATCATGTTTTTTTTAATAGAATTTTGTCATTAATTTTGTAGACTAGCATAATAAACATAATTTTGTACAAACCTCGATTAATTTGATTTAATTTGATGTCAAAATAATTGAGCTTGGTAATTATCTCTCAAACGTGTCATTGAGTCTGTGTTCATAGGTTTTCTATGATGGGTAAGCTTGACCCATATTTTTCAGTGCACAAGAGGCCCTACTGCTAGCCGACCTTAAATACAGTCGCTCTATTGAGAACTGTATACGTTTTTTTTTGTTGATTAGGGTTTGGAATAGCAGTATTATATCCTCTGCGTCTCTATCACTTCGCTTTACAGAAAACAACAATGAATTCAATTACTCTACAATTTTCAAGTATTTGTCCATACAATTTTTGAACATAATATGTTGCAATTCTAGGGTTAATCAAATGTGTTGATTAATTATAAAATTAATCTGTAATTTCGTATTGATTATCCTTCAATTGGTATCGGAGCCAGTTAATCCTAATTGTGACTGCTAATTTTATGTAATTTTTGAGATATTAATTTTTTAATGGAATTTTGTTTTCGATTTTGTTAATTATTTCTGTGAAATCATTTTTTGTTGTTGTTGATTTGTTTCGGTTTGGTGTCAAAGCGTATGGTAAGTTTGTTCAATTTGTTGTCTTCTTTTGAAAGCTCAAGAACTGAAAAACGCAAACCATAACCGTTCCTCTTTGATTTTTTCCTATCCTTTTCCGTAGCTTTTTTCATGAAATTGATTAAGGTCTTTGATAGATCGTTAAATTCTAAATCCAATGACACTAATTTCGTTGAAAACGGATCAAAATTGCGCAAGGTATAGCCATTTATCTGAACCGGGTCACGAACTGGATTGGTCGACTCGAATACCAAGTTTCCAGGTGGAGAAGACGCAGCCCGACCCTGCTGGTTTTCTCCCATACGCACCGGCGGTGCTTGTAGAAGCGTGTCGCCGTCTCAGATGGTAGTTTTTCCCCAAATTTTTCTTGTTTGCTCCACTTGCCCAGTTCTAATTTATGGTTTTTTTTTTGGAATTTGTTGAATGCTAGAGTTTTTATTTTTATTTTTCCCGAAGTTTAAAATTAATAAAAATATAATGTACTCTTCGAATTTTTTCTTGAAAATTTTTGTACTTGTTTATGGTATTATTTGGACTTTTGGAGTCTTGTATATTCTTAGTGTTATTTAGTTATGCACGATGTAATTTATGCATATAATGTTATACTATATGATTACTATAGTTAATTTTGTAATTGTGGTACTAACTAGAACC
This sequence comes from Erythroxylum rufum, assembly GCA_027478365.1. Classification (NCBI taxonomy): domain Eukaryota; kingdom Viridiplantae; phylum Streptophyta; class Magnoliopsida; order Malpighiales; family Erythroxylaceae; genus Erythroxylum; species Erythroxylum rufum. The sequence goes on along the minus strand of JANIHZ010000210.1, from coordinate 27,525,950 downwards.
TATAAGGGCAATCTTGGAAATGTTACGAGACTATTGTTATTCACTTTGTGTAATTGTAAGCTCGCATATCATGAGGCCAATTATTACAAATTGCTGTTATGATATTGTTATTGGGCGTACATTAGATACCATGTTAATGATGCACTTACCCTATCGGTTTGTCTTTATTAATGTGGTTTCTAATGCTTTGTTGAATTCATTAAATTATGTCTTTAAGTTTTCAGTATCCTATCGATATTAACTTTAGGGCATAATTTAATGTTTTGGGTGATCTGTATTGTAATTCGAGACCCTTAGGCAGGATTGCAATTGCATGAGAACTCAGCTGTGTTGTTTGCCCAATTTTGCTAGTTGTTGATACATTTGCTAAATCTCCCCGCTTTGTATCAATTTCCAGTTTTGAATTCTTTGATTAAGCTGAATGGGACCAATTATGAGGATTGACTTGAATCTTTGAATCTTTTTTTGGCGGTTTCTAATGTTGATGTTGCTCTTCTTAAGGATGAGCCTATACAACCCACTGTTGAGACTTCGGCTGCAGATAAAGCTAAATATGATAAGTGAGTTCGTTCTAACAAGTTCTGTTTGATGACCATCAAGTATACAATGGAGAAAACTATTAAAGAGAGCATCACTGAAACTGATAATGCCAAAAATTATCTAATACAATATCTAGTGGTTGATCGTCTATCTTCTTCTGAACTTGCCTAATCTAAATCAGTATATATTTCAATTTTTTTGATCTCCTTTCTTGAATAGCAGTCCTTTTCTTAGAGTACCTTTTAGATACCGTAGGATCTTATAGACTGCCTCCAACACTCACGGCAAGTATTTAGTACCATTGTCAGTATGAAGGATTTAAATACTAGTTTTGAATTGATTCTTTTTGTAATCCTTATTGTACACCCATTCAAAAGGGTGACAAACTCTCGACTAGCCAGTGTCCTCAAAATAATAATGATAAGTCAGAGATGGAAAATGTCCCATATGATTCTGCTGTTGGCAGTCTTATGTATGCTTAAGTTTGTATACGTCCTGATATTGCTTTTGTTGTTGGTGTACTTGAGAGATACTTGAGCAACCCTAGTGTGGGTCAATGGCAAGCTGTGACGCGAGTTCTGAGGTACTTACAAAGTACTAAAGATTATATACTCACCTATAAGATGTCTGATCATCCTAAGGTGAAAGGTTATTCTGATTCCAATTATGGTGGCTGCCCTGATGATCACAAATCCCCATCAAGATATATTTTTATGCTTGCTGGAGGAACTGTATCTTGAAAAAGTGTTAAACAAACACTTACAGCTACTTCAACTATGGAGGTAGAGTATGTGACTTTTTATGAAGCTACTCGACAGGCAATATAGCTGAGGAATTTCATTCCTGAATTTCATCTTGTGGAGAGTGTTTGCAGACTTCTAACCGTATATTGTAATAACTCTGTTGTGGTGGGCTTCTCTTAAATATGCAAGAACTCCAAGCGTTCGAAATATTTTGATACAAAATATATATTTGTTAGAGAGAAGGTTAAGGAGTTTCAGATCCGTATAGAGCATATACCCACCGATCTTATGGTGGCAGATCCTCTAATCCAAGATTTGACCGTTAAGGCTTTAGTTAAAGCTACTTTCAACATGGCTAGTCTTTAAGATTAAACTTATATTGAAATAAATGAAAATTGAGCATTCGAAGTATATAAAAAGTAATTCACCGAATTTAATTGTTTGATTTGCGTGCAGTTTTACATCTCATTAGAGATTGTATCTCGCAGTAAAAAGGAAAATAAGCTCATTAATCCATGTCATTGTTATGTACATATAATATGCTTCCGTCAATAGTAAAAAGGAACTTTACGTGTATTCAAAAATTATTATACATTTGAAAAATAATTGCTGTCAATTTGTTTCGTTATTGGAAAAAGAAAAAAAAATTACAAAGACTCACCTTTGTTGGTAAGGTTGGTAATTCGATGAATGGCTGACAGAAACTACGCAGAAGAATTTTGGAATAACGACTGCAGCATGAAGGATGTATGAATTAATAATAGAAAAGAGTCGTAGTTGAATCACGTAAAACAGGCCGAAGGCGAAAATAATGCAAGTGGTGAATACCGCGGGCCGTCAGAATTGTTGAAAGGTTGTACTGTTTGACTGTCCATGGTGGTAAAAATAATAATAATATTACTAATTAGAAGTGGCATGACAGGACAACGAGGGGTGGACTAATTGATCCAAATTTCTTACTTAAGACTCTCCCCTAAAAAAGAGATCTTGAGTTTGAGTCACCTCAAAGGAAGAGAAATAGGCATGTTCCTATTGATGATCCTCTAGCCTTCTGGGCATAGTTCCTTGATCGGATTAATTACGGACGTCTCCCTTCCAGCAGTAGTGTGGGAGTTGGAACTACTAGAGAACCTGGGAGCTGATGTGAAGACTCCTTATGCGTAGGAGTGTACAGGCTACGTAAAAATCTGAGAGATCTTGGAGTTTCAGATTTATATCTTCTAGCCTCTTGAGGTGAGGTCGTAGGGGCTTAGGATTAGTGTGGCTAAGCCAGGATATCTAATATAATTTAAAAAAAAAAAATCGCATGACAGGACTTTTACCAACCGGCCGTTGACTATGAAGTTTGTCTCAGGGAAAAAACATGTCAAGGGCTGCCTTACCGACCAAGCAAGAGGAATACGAAGAAACAATAAATAGAAACCAGCAGAGTTATACAATTCTACTAATCTATGTACCTAACCGAAGCAAGCCATGAGATTATAAATGCCTGGTCAATATGATTGTTGGTGATTTCATTGCTTAGCACACCCATAAATCTAGATTGTCTTTATAGGGACTAGAAAGATTAGAATTATCATGTTTTTTTTTTGTTGGCACCTTGAAAATTATTCCCAGTTCAGCTTACAAGATGACGGCATATTCATTTACGTGGCAAAATTCACCGGGGATAAGACTACATTAATTTATCAAGTTCATTTATTAAATTGTATGCATAGATTGGTTCGTTTGTACGTTTGATTGCTAATTCTTATATTTGTTCAATTAAACATTTAGAACACGCTTGAACCCTGCTGTTAGTGAGGTGGTCCGTAGTCAATCCGATTTCCATAATCTTTTGGTATTTCATTTTCCCAAGTCTTGCACTGGATATGAAAAAATAGGCAAGAAGTCTGAACACGTACGTGGTGTGGTAATTGAGACATTTGATGTAAAACGCTGAAGTTCTTAATGGCCTCCTTTTGTTCATACGCTCTTAGTTAGCTATATATACTGAGTGAGAGAGATCATTCTTCGGAAGGGGAGCCTAATGAAAGTAAAGGACCCAACATCAGGACAATAACTTGTTGGGAAATATCTTACAACCAAGTTATATTATGCGCCATATTCCATAATCTTATGAACTTGTTTAAGTTATTCCCTTATGCTCGTTACGTTAGTGTCACAGAGTGCTTCAAATATGCAAAACAGAGGTGGAGGGAATCTCCAACACAAGTCCTCTGATACTAAAATCAACTTCAAACTTATTAACTGAGAGAGGATTTTGTGTAGTCCCTTACCTTCCTCAATAAACACCTCTCTTGTATATTAGAAGGTAGCAAGTACGAAAACAGGAGAATGTGAGCTGATAGGTTGACACCGTTGCCCTAAATAGGACAGGCATGAGTGACATGGAGTCTCAATAATTGTTTTTGGTATGGACTAATCATCCATGAGACAAGGCATGTGTCTCTCAGGATCCATCAAATGGATTGAATCACAACTCATCATTTTGGTTGGCCGTTTTGGGGCCCACAAATTGGGCTCATTTGTATCATATGCCACACAAGTCTTGACGAAGACGCTAGACTGAATAAAAGACAAATAGTTTTCTTTGTATTTGGAAATTGGTAGGTCGTACAGCAAAACGCCGGACTTAAATATTATGGCGCTATAGATAGGCTACCTCGTATATATTTTAGGCAGGAAAATAAATTTTGCAGAAAATTCTTGAGAGGAGGTCTTCGAATAGGAATGACAATATGCAGATATATAAAGCCTAAATTTAGGTGTTTTTAATAAGCTAGTTTATGAGTTAAATTTGGCTCATATTGATCTGAGACTCAATTTTTTAAAGCAAAATAATAACTTTTAACTTAAAAGAATTAGGTCTCGGACAGACTTGAGTATGTGTAATTCAGGTCCAAACTCATTTAAAAAAGACATTATTTTAAACATTTAATTTTAAAAAAATTATCTTAAAAATTTAACAAGACCGGCTCATTGTCATCTCTATGTTTGACGTCATCGGTTACTTTTATATAAACCCGAGGGTGTTCAACATTGACTGACACATTTGATTTCCAATCATAGGAAATTATATCATATTTTACGATGATTTGCCACTTACACGATGTGATTGGCACAACCTGAACCTCGAGTTTAAGACGAGACTCTCATCACCTCTTCAAGATATACATGAATGGAAAAGGAAGTTTCTTTAATCCGGAGGATAAAGGTCGTAGGTTCTAGTCTGTACGGGGGGATATGGACTATTATTCGATATAAGAATCACCCAATGTTAGAAAGGTAATCAAGATTTCTCTTAGATAAGTATTTTTCTTTACTTAGCAAAGATGAAAATTTAGATGAGGGACCTATGATGTGTTATGGGTCTAGTCGTATTTTAAAGATTTTCGTTCATCTAATTTTATTAAGTTTGACATTCAAAAGTGTTATTTATCTTCATGGATTAGAAGGAATGAAGATCGCGCAAATTTGAGGCAAAAAGCGATGAGTTAAAGTTGTTTATAAACAACATGCCCATATATGAGTTGCACACCCCCTAATCAATGGTAGACATGGTTGTTTGAATAAACATGTAAGCTTTTGTAGTCGTGTACGAGTTGAAAGATGATGCTTAAGGACAAACAAGCCTATGTGGAGTCGGATATGCCTGTGTCATCAATGAACACAACCATTTTCGCTGACCGCATAAGTCCACGTTGAGTTTTTTAGGAATAAAGTCACCACACACAATTTTGTGGGTGAATATATATGGTGTAAATTCTTATCCTTTTAAGATTAAAAGATAAGTTTGAAAAATAGAAGTTGTATGGGACAAGCCCTTAGAAAAAGAAGTGTTTTAGAGTCCAAATATCATATATATCTATATATATTGAAGTTTAATTTCTAGGATTAGTTGGGAGAACAATATATATATCAATTTGTACTCAATCTTGGAAGTTTGGAGAGAAAGTTAAAAAGAGAGTTTAGTTGTGGTTGTTTTGTAATTTTTTTTGAGTGAGATAGCTTGAAACCTTTATCGCTTGTATCTTACCATTTTGATTTAGTGGATTTATTATCAGTTTGTCCTATAGTTTTTACTTCTACACTAGAGAGTTTTTCACATTAAATCTTGTGTGCAATTTATCTTTCAGTCATCTATATCATCTAAGTAGTTTGTTATTGGTTAGGTATCTTGCGGGTTTTATTTTTTGAAGTCTAAGAACTTATATCAAACCCTTCAGTTTTGTAGACTAGCAATAGCTTTACGGTGAAGTGCCCATAGTTTAAATCGATTCAAATAATAGCTGGTTTTTAAATCGATTCGAATAATGAACTCGTCTAACTTTCGTATTCAACAAGTTATTATCTGAATTAATTATGAAAACTCGACTACTAATTACCACTTAAGTTAATATATTTCTAGTTTTTAACCTAAGTGCCCATAGTTTCTTGATCTGTATTAAACTTCATCTCTTGAATCTTCATTTAATACTAAAATGATGCAAAGTTTGGCCATTCTACCACATCCATTCAGTTCAGAAACTACAACAATAAATAAGACAACAGATCCGTAACCCAATTATGCATATTCAACTAAATAGCTACATTAATTTTCAAGAAAAAAGATCAGCCCATCACGGATATCACAACATTCATCATCATTAAACACTTCAATTGCATGTTACTGTCAACAGAAGTACAAAAGCAATAATAAAATAGTGGACTATCAAAAGAAAACAAATAACAGTCGGCTAAACTAATAAGAGTATAAGTTAGTTAATAACAGACAGTAAAATGAAAGAAACAAAGCAACAAATGAGAAACATAATAGGTAAACAAATCATCGGATGAAGAGTTGTGGAGATCTCTAGTCCCTCTCAAGCTCCTAGCTTTGACTCTCATCTTCTGCTTCAGCTTCTCACCTAGACGAATGTTCACTCAGGTTAAATGGGATTCTGCTCTAACTCTCGCTTTCGACCTATCCCAAACTTCCACCTCTCTATTGTTTTACTCTTCTTCCTAACTCACTCTGTTTCCTTTCTCTATTTCTCTCTTCTCTCTCTATCTCTCTATTCCTCCCGAATGAGTTTCCATCCCTCGGTGGTGTGTGAGTGAATGGAACAGTGCCCAGATGGTGAAAGATCACTGCCACCTCTCCTTAACATTCCTTTTATAGACTGTCTTTAGGTTTAGGGTTTCATGCTTGAACGTCTGAAACTGCCACGTATTAAACCTGCGAATAAAACTTAGATATTCACAGGTGTAACTTACATATCACGGTCGTGACATGTAAGTCACGAGTGTGACATATAAGTCACAGCCGTGCATGTTAAATACCATGCACGGTCGTGACTTAAATGTCACAACTGTGACATGTTCAAGACAATTGCTAGGTGAAATGTGAAGCATGCACGGTGAATTGATGAATGTGAAGACAACTGCGAGATTGATAAAAAACCATGGAACATCTGGTGAAACATGGTTGGATGAGAAGAATGTTACGCATACATGGTGATGAAGAGAACCGTAGAGTAAGCAGCTAGAAAAATGAGAGAATGACAGCTGGTGTTTCATGCATTTAACGTGAATGATTAAACATATATATTAATGCATGTTGCTTGGAGTATGACCGTGTGTGCATGGTTGTGAGAATGGAATTAACGTGAAGCATGTATGGTGAGATGAGAACGTTGCAGCCGGAAAAATGAACATGTGTGTGTGCATTTAAACGTGTGCGTGTGTATAGAATTAATGTTTGTGTCTTCATGGAATTAACTTGAATTAATGTGTGTGACAAGCAATTAACGTCTCACACCCATTTTCATGCAAAATTCTTCTGATTTCCATGCAACATTTATGAGACAATCCAATTAACATTCATGCAATATTCATACCATTTTCACTCAATTCGTCTGACAACAGGATCAAAACACAAGGATTTTTAAAACCAAAATCAAGATACGAAGGTAATTAAGAGCAATAGAAACTAGACACAATAATTCCCCCAGACTTAAACTATGCTTTTCCTCAAGCATAATAAAGAGCACTAGACTATAAAAGAACAAACAATGGAAACAACAAATTTCCCAAATAATAGCCAAAGATATCAACAATCATTCCGATAAGCACAACCTAAGAACTTGAAACTCATAATACTCTATGAATAAGCAATTCTTTGCATATTTAGCGAAAATTAACAAGCACTTTAATTCAAAGAACCATCAACATGTGTGATAGACACGCACTCCACTCTCCATCCTCTCAAGCATTCAAAGGTAGTAAATATGCACTCATTGTTCATTTAATGTAAGGTAATGTAAGGTATCTACCATAGGCTTGCTTACTAATCCAATCTCCACCACTCATATCAAACACAAATATCAATCCAAAGGTCTTTATTTCGTTTGTAATGGGGTCGGGCTAAGGGTAACAAAAAGGGAAATTGTAGTTTGAAACCACAGAGCTAATTGAACATTCAAAGTAATTCAGAAAAATGAAAAATAAAACACTAAATTCTTTCCTCTCACATAATAAAGTTAGCACTCCCCATTTTTACGTCTCTCCTCTTCTTTCATTTTCTAGTCGTCTTCTCTTTCCTTTGTTTCTTTTCAATTCATTTTTCTTTTTTTTCCTTTTTTCTCTTTTTTAATTAATTATTTATTCATTTAAAACAAGGAAATTAAGAGAAGAAAAATATAGAGGAGAGAAAATTACTACAACCATACCCATCCCTAACTCAAAAGCCAACTATAAGCTATGATTCCCCCACACATGTTCCATAAACCCAATTATACCTTTTTCAAATGCTCAACTTACCCTTATGGTAGGTGTAATGAAGTGGATAAACAATCAAGGTCAAGGCTCATATTTTGAGTTTTAAAAAAGAAAAGGTTTCATTTAAGCTTAAGGGGCCTCACTAAGGGTGACATTAATGGGGTAAATCCTAATTACTTTCATCATTTCAATGTTTGCATAAGGTTATGTGATCTCAACTAGTATTTGTAAGCAAGTTCTAGAGCTCTTTAATCAAGAAAGAACACTCTCAGCCAAGAGTACTCGAAATTGGTGTTTAATATTTCAAAAAGGCTTAAATTTGTACCAAATGAAAAGTTTCATTCATCTATCACAATAAGCTAATGTACGTTCAGCTGAAATCTAAGTTAATCAATTTAAGCATGCAAGTATACTCATTCACTTATATTATGCATTTCTAACCCCGATTGAGTTCACTTAATGATCATGCTGTTAAGTCAAGAAGACTTCACTTCTATTCATTTTGGTGACAATCAAATAATAATAATCTTAGAAATGTTTGAACTATTTTGATAAGTTTGTTAAGTGTGCAGAAAAATATAAGTAACACTTAGTCATCCCAGACAATACATCAGCAATAGACGATACACGTCATCACAGATGAAGCACAACAACAGACGAAGCGCAAACAATAGACGAAGCGCAATACCAGATGAAGCGACAATATTAGACGATACAAAAAGGAAGATACTCTAGAACGTCAGACAATTAATTAGTTGGAGTTAGTTACATGACTTAACTAAATAACAGTTTCTAGAAGATTCAAGAAGCAGTTTCTTAAAAAGGCAGTTGGAGACTTCGGCTATAAATACTAGTCCTAGTCGAAAACTAAAATAATGTTTTTACAAGAGAGAAAATTTTGATTGTACAATACTTAGAGAAATTCTGTATTCAAAGTGCGAAACAAGATAACGAATACAACAGTAACATAGAGCTCAAAAATATCTTTCTTAGAGAGAGAAAGAAAAGGCTAGAGCCTAGAGAGGCTAACATAGCAGAAATAATACTTTGTGAAAGAGATCGGAAGAGGCTCTGGAAGGGTAGAAAGAATACTTGTAAAGTTGAAGAGTATGGTGAAATCTCAGACAAACTCTGAGGACTGGATGTAGCCCAAGGTTTGGGGTGAACTAGTATAAAATCATGGCATCTATTCTCTAACCCTTACACTTTAATTTTCTTGTTGTTAGACGAGTATATAAAATTACTTGCGATTCCAATACTTATCAACTTTAGTAAAGTATTTTTGGTATTCATCTAATAGTTGTAAAGATTTTCAAGAAATCTCAAAAGATTAATAATTTCGAAAAGATTACACAATTCAACCCCCCTTCTTATGTATTTTATATACTTTACATGATTCCTATATTAACAAGTGATTTACTTCAGTTGATATCAGAGCTTGGTTTCCAAGAACACCTTTACAAAGTATGGACAAAGATCCATAGCTGAATCACATATTTTTATAGCTAAAGGTGCCTCAGTCATAAGACCTCATGCGTTTAATGGTGAGGATTATCATTATTGGACGGATAGGATGCAGCTTTTTATAGAATCCACACATATTGATCTTTGGGATATCATTAAGAATGGTCCATAAACACCAATAGACGATGAAGGCAATATCATTTCTCGTAACAGATGGTCAGCCGATCAGAAAGCTCGATTTCAGTTAAGCTCAAAGGCCAAGTTCTTTCTGATTTGTGCCCTAAGTAGAAGTGAATATCATAAGGTTCATGGATGCGAAACTGAAAAGGAAATATGGGACACATTATCCAATGCACATGAAGGCACAAATCAAGTGAAAGAGTACAAGATCAGTATACTTGTACATTAGTATGAGTTGTTCAAGATGAAAGAGGATGGGTCTATTGATTAGATGTTTGGACGATTTCAAACTATCGTTAATGGACTTAAAGCTCTTAGGAGAATCTACAATAATCAAGATCATGTTAGAAAGATTCTCAGAAGTCTTCCTAAAAGATGGAGACTTAAAGTTACAGCAATGCAAGAAGCCAATGACTTAAGTAAGTTGAAGTTAGATGAATTGCTTGGTTCTTTGAAGACACATGAAGTAGAGTTTGACGCAGAAGATAAACCTAGAAGAGACAAATCTATAGCATTAAAGGTTGCTCAGAAGAATCAAAAGAACTAGAGAAATAGAAGTACATCTTTAAAAGCATTAAAGATTAAAGAAATCAAGAATGATGATGCCAGTGAATCTGATCAAGATTCAAGTGAAGATGATGATGAACTATCCTTCATTTCA